>SJYX01011422.1:0-15796 GCA_006410675.1 Oreotragus oreotragus
CAAGTGGAACCTATATATGGGGTAAACAAATGTCCCCAGTTGACCCAAGCGGGAATAGAAGAGGTGGCAATTCCTCTATATGTGACCCAAGAAAGCCAAGTACAAATAAGCACAGGACCAGGCTCACCAGTCATTTTTAAGTTGAATAAATAATGACAGATATGCCCCTGAGTCACACAACTCTAGTATGGACTTTAAGCTTGACATACAGTTGTCATCCTGGGAACTCCCTTCACCATCACCCTGGGGAGTCCCTTCACCATTCCCCTGAGTTGCATATCCTGTATCTTCCTCTTTTTCCTCATTTGTTTTGGTGCAACATAACATCCCACAACTTCCTAAGAAATTACTTTGGGTGGTAAATGCTCTGAGTCTGAAAATGTCTTGCCATGGCATTTGATTAATACTGGAGTGAGTAGTTATCTCTTCTCCGGGGGATCTTCCTGACCCAGGGATCAAACCGGGGTCTCCTGCATTGAAGACAGACTGCTTACCATCGAGCCACCAGAAAAGTTCTGATTGGAAGTTCTGAGAATGTGGCTGAAGCTTCCCTGTAAGTGGGGAGGGGGCTTATTTCCCTAAACGTGCAGTTATTCTGTTTAGTATTTTTCCTACGGAAAACATTCAAATCATTTCAATTACTTACAGCTTCCTCCAATCAGATCGTAATCAAGAGGATCTAAACTTACACATTGCTTAAAACAATCAACCAGATATTTTTATCTTAAAAAAAAAAAATTCTGTTCCTAAGTCACAAAATGGGAAAATCTTAGTTTTTCATGGTTGGTTCATTCAGACTAGCTCAGGCCTTCTCTTTCACGCTATCACTTAACTAATGAGATACGTCTATCAGATACAGTTTGCCANAAAAAAAAAAAAATCTGTTCCTAAGTCACAAAATGGGAAAATCTTAGTTTTTCATGGTTGGTTCATTCAGACTAGCTCAGGCCTTCTCTTTCACGCTATCACTTAACTAATGAGATACGTCTATCAGATACAGTTTGCCAAGAAAAGCGTGAGTTTTTCACTTGGTTTGGGCTACTGGTGTCACACATTTTCACTGTTCCTACAGGGGTCTGCAATTTTATACTCAGACTTACATTCTCACGGGTGACGTTTCAGTATCGTCTGTTTTTCCACATCACCATGGGAACACACCATCTTAAGCATTCAGGAAGCCCACACCCCAAAAGGGATTCAATTGTGAAAGTTCATTCCATTCAAGCAATGTTTCTTCCCTGTCTTTTTCTTTTGCAAACTTACGTGCACAATAGCGTATATAGTAACTACACACTCATTGTAACACGGCAAGAATTGAGAACTCATCCAGATTTTTCAAATCAAAGAAAATAAAATCAGTTTTTATATTCCAGAGTTTTAAAATTCTGCCTGTTATGGACTCTGCTGGTGGTCCAATGGTTAAGACTCTGCATTCCCAATGTAGAGGACTTGAGTTCGATCACTGGTCAGAGAACTAGATCTTCCACGCGGCAATGAAGACCCCATGCAGCCAAATAAATTAAAAAAAATAAAATTCTGCCAATAAATTATATTCAAAATGCCTAGTAAATGCTGAGTTACTGGGGAAGTATTTCTGAATAAATGAATCTTCCAGATTATTTTCTTATTATCCTTTTTTTCCACAGAAAATTTTAAAAATTCACTTACTTTCACTTCAAGAATCTAAGCAGAATCTGTAAATGTACAAGTAAAAAGGAAATAGGGTAAGCATTTTAAAACTTAGCAGTAACACTGTCTGCAAACATACACCATTCTTTATTGATTGTATTGATGTGATCTTAAATATTGGAAAGTTTAAATTTAAATACTAGAATCTGAAACCAGAATACAAATAATTCTTAGCTCCTTGATTTGCTATTTTAAATGTGAACATGATAATATTTGGTGAGGGCTTTTTTTTAGCCTGTGCCTGGTCTGGTCCAGAACGTTCCTGCTGCAGTGAAGAGAGGAGGATAAATGGTTGGAAAGCAACTGCTTGCCATTAAGTTTATCTGTTTTGCAAAACCATTAGAAACAGCTGAGAGTTCAGCCTTGTGCCTTCTCTTAGTTCAGTCTCTCAGGTTCAACCCAAAACCCCCAGCCTCCATCTTGCTCCTGGGAATGGAGAACAATATTCCTTTCATGTTTCATGCCTTATGTACGTAGATTTTGAGGAAAAACAAAAACCAGGGGAAAAAATACATGTGTATCTACACAGAGTGGCTCCTGGCCTGTGTTTTTGCTTCTCTAGATCTCCATATTCTTGTAGGGGGTTAAGCTAGACATAATAGCTAATCATTATGACGTATTTTCAATATCCTGGGCTCTTTACATACGCTATCTTGTTTAATCTTTGCACACACCACAACATGGAGATCATTGTTATCCCTATTTTATTCATGAAAAAAATTGATGCTTTGAGAGAGTAACTCCCCCAAGGTCACTCAGTCAGCAGATATTGAGCTAGAATCAAATCCTTGCAGCTTAACTCCTGAGTCATCACACTTATACCGTGTTTGACAGGGAAGAAGTCGCCTCAGTAGCAATTGCTAGAGAAGATTCCCCCAGTATCAGTGGCCTGCGTGCAAGCATGTGTGCATGCTCGGTTGTTCAGTTGTATCCAACTGTGCGCCCCTATGGACTGTAGCCTGCCAGGCTCCTCAGTCCATGGGATTCTCCAGGCAAGAATACTGGAGTGGGTTGCCATGTCCTCTTCTAGGGGATCTTCCTGACCCAGGGATCAAACCTGCGTCTCCTGTGTCTCTGGCATTGCAGGCAGATTCCTTACCGCTGAACCACCTGGGAAGCCATCAGTGGCCTACTTTTCATTAAACTATAGATATTTCCACTATTTTACTGCTGGGCACCATGCTGAGGCTAATCTGGATCCTCTATGAAAAAGTTTTCTTGTGAAAAGTAACTTTAGTGTATAAATCATAAAGATACGAGTATTTTTCTTTTCAATCCACTTGATTGATGTATTAATTTTTATGCAATAATATGTACCATGTTCTATGCATTGGCTGATGATTTTCAGCGAAAGTATGTACCCGTGTATACTCACCCCAGTCAAACTGTACAGTATTTCCATTATCTCAAGAAATTCCCTGGGCTTCCCTGGTGGCACAATGGGTAATAATCTGACTGCCAATACAGGGGACACATGTTCCACTCCTGATTCAGGAAGATCCCACATGCCAAGGAGCAGCTAAGCCCGGGCACCACAGCTACTGAGCTTGTCCTCTAGAACCCCCAGGAGCCACAACTAATGACCCCATGTTCCGCAACTACTGAAGCTTGCATGCCCTAGAGCCCAAACACCATAAAAAAGAGTAGCACCAACTCTCGCCACTAGAGAAAGCCCACGTGCAGCAACAAAAACCCAGGGCAGTCCAAAACAAACAAACAAACAAAGTTATTAGAAACAAAAAAAGAAAAACTTTCTTTTACCTTTTTTCAGTCAATTCCCCCCAGAACTCCCACAAGTCAGCCTTAAGAAACCACTTATCTGCTTTTCACCATTATAGATTAGTTTTGATGGTAATTGTTATTTACAAATGGAATCACACACGATGTACTCTTTTGTGTCTTACTAGTTTGGCATGTTTTTGAGATCCATCTGTTTTCTTGGTATGTATCAGTAGTTAATTCCTTTTTATTGCTCAATAGATTCCATTGAATGACAATATACAAAAATGTTCAATCCACTTACCTACTGATAAACATCTGGATGTTTATATTTGGGCCATCGTGAATAAAGCTGGTAGGGACATTCACGTATGGAATTTCCTGGGTTGTATGATGAGTATATGAGTGTTTCAATTGCTCCAAATCCTTACCAAAACTTGGTATTACATTTTTTTCATTTTAGCCATTCTACTGGCTGAGTAGTGATATTTTGTTTACATTTTCCTGATGACTAATAATAATAATAGCACTGGGCATCTTTTCTCATGCTTATTGGCCAAACATATATCTGTTCCTTTTTTTTTTTTTTTCAGTAGAGTGTAAAGGTAGCAAACACCAGTAATATTTTCTTTACAAGTTAAAGAAAACAGAAAGAATGTTACTCCTGCACTTTGTGTCTCTCTCTGGAACAGGTTGCATATGATTCCTTCAGTTGTAATCTGCTTTGTGAGGTGCAGGGCTTTTCTTCTAGGTGTGGGCAATAGCTGTTGCTGTCTCTGAAGCCCTGGTGCTCCATCACAGAGTGGATAGCCCCAAACTCTTTGAATTGAAATGAATTGTATTGAAGTAACTGTGCCCAAATTTTAGATGGAGTAGAAGAAATTGCATTGCTTGTGGGAAGGATGGGGTTCTGTTTTACCAAAATTTATTTACAATTATCCATTCTGATAAAAGCATCATTTTCTATGTGTTGCACTGTCCCTCATTTCATCATCAACTATTTAAAGTTGTTACACACCATGACAACACAGACTAATAGACTATATTTGCTTCAAAATAAAGTCAGTTACAATCTATCAGCTTCTGTTACTTTCTGTTTTGCTTTTTTACAGAGGTAACACTGGTTTGGGCTTCCCAGGTGACGCTATTGGTAAAGAACCTGCCTGCCAATGCAGGAGACACAAGAGATGCAGGTTCAGTCCCTGGGTTGGGAAGATCTTAAGCGAGATCAGCCCTGATTATTCACTGGAAGGACTGATGCTGGAGCTGAAGTTCCAGTATTTTGGTCATCTGATGTGAACAGATGACTCATTGGAAAAGTCCCCGATGCTGGGAAAGATCAAGGGCAGAAAGAGACGAGGTCATCAGAGGATGAGATGGCTGGATGGCATCACTGATGCAATGAACATGAACTTTTGCAAACTCTGGGAGATGGTGAGGGATAGGGAGGCCTGGCGTGCTGCAGTCTGTGGGGTTGCAAAGGGTCAGACATAACTGGGTGAGTGAACGATAACAACACTGGTTTGGGCTTCCAGGGGGTGCTATTGGTAAAGAATCTGCCTGCCAATGCAGGAGATACAAGAGATGCAGATTCAGTCATGGGTTGGGAAGATCCCCTGGAGTAGGAAATGGCACCCACTCCAGTTTTCTTACCTGGAAATTCCATGGACAGAGGAGATTGGTGCGCCACAGTCCATGGAGCCAGGAAGAGTAGGACATGACTTAGTGACTGAACACAACGCTGGTTTATCGTATTATATAAGTTTCGTGTGTACAACATTAAAATTTGACTTTTGTAGACATAGCATGCTCATCACCAAAAGTTTAGTTTCCATCTGTCACCATACAGTTGATCCCTTTTACCTATGTCACCTTCCCACTTCCACCTTAACCTCTGGCAACCACTAATCTCTTCTCTGTATATATGTGTTTGTTTTGCTTTGTTTCTTAAAATATTTCACACATGAGTAGAATCAAAGAGTGTTTATGTTTCTCCATCTTATTTATTTATTTAACTTAGCATAATACCCTCAATGCTTGAGAGTCCCTTGGACTGCAAGGAGATCCAACCATTCCATCCTAAAGGAGATGAGTCCTGGGTGTTCATTGCAAGGACTGTTGAAGCTGAAATTCCAATACTTTGGCCACCTGATACAAAGAGCTGACTCGTTTGAAAACACCCAGATGCTGGGAAAGATTGAGGGGAGGAGGAGAAGGAGATGACAGAGGATGAGATGGTAGGATGGCATCACCGACTCAATGGACATGGGTTTGGGTGGACTCCAGGAGCTGGTGATGGATAGGGAAGCCTGGTGTACTGCAGTTCATGGGGTCGCAAAGAGTTGGACATGAGTGAGCAACTGAACTGAACTGAATACCCTCAAGGTCCATCCATATTTTCACAATTGGCAAGATTTTATTAATATATTTTTATGGCTGAGAAGTATTACACTGAGTAGTATTGCAATATTACTGTGTATATACAGGGCAATATATATGTATTATATCTTTAACCATTCATCTATTAATGGACAGCTTGTTTTCACATCTTGGCTATTGTGAATAATGCTATGATGAAGATAAGGATGCATGTATTTTTTTGAATTCAGTGTTTTCGTATTCTTTGGATAAGTTTCTGTTGGGTAAAAATATTCTACTTTAATTTTTCATGCCAGCTTCTGCTGGGCTCATTTTACAAATCGTTTGACCTTCTGTGAATAATGCAGGATGGCCTAAAGTAGGAGTGTTTGTCAGTAGCTTATTAGTTTTCCTTGGCCTTCTCAACTCCCAGATACTCAGTGAATTCATGCCGCTTCTAGCCTCTTGACTAGACCTCATTTCTAACTAACCCTCTTAACCACAAAGCCCACACAGAAGAAATTAAATGGGATAGATTAATTTAAAAATCTTAACTGTTTAATATATTTATCCATCATCCCTACTGGATAACATTTGGTTTGGTTTTCTTTTAATGGTAATAATAGATCTTTTATCTCAAAGGAGTAGATTGAAGTTCACAGGCCCAGTGGTAGAGCAAGATGATGGGTAGGAAAGTTATTGACTTGAGTCATCTTTTGCCATGTTTCAAATATAACATGGCCACTCCAAGATATGGGCTTCCCTTGTGGCTCAGCTGGTAAAGAATCCACCTGCAATCTGGGAGACCTGGGTTCAATTCCTGGGTTGGGAAGGTGCCCTGGAGAAGGGAAAAGCTACCCACTCCAGTATTCTGACCTGGAGAATTCCATGAACTGTATAGGGTTGCAAAGAGTCAGATATGACTGAGCAATATGCCATGTTCAAACTTTCCATGTTGCTCCTTGTTTTTAAAAAACAAAGATCAACCTCAGGGAAGATACAAACTTTGGTTTACTCCATGTGAATATTTTAACAACCTGCAAACAGCTGTGAATGACAAACCTTCAGAAGTATTTTATACATCTGCCAAGGTGGGCCCGTCATGCTGCCAAAACTTAACACTGCATAGAATTCATCTCACTGCAGTTTTTCAAAAAATAAAACCAAAATTCATTTGAAATTGTTAGAGAAAACCTATATAAATTTTGGCCAAGAATAAACCATAATCTATAAACAATATTATAAACAATGCTTCTTTTAAATATCTATTTTTATGTTATAAAAGCATGTTTTTACTGCAACAGCATCTACTACAAAGGATACTCAGTTAAGAACCAAAAAATCCAGAGCCTTTAACTTTGTCACTAACTTTGCAACTCTGGACAAAGCATTCATTCTCCACATGCAAGACTGGGATTATAATAAATGTTTCTCCTTCCTAAGAATAATGGGAAGATAAATATTTGCAACAGTGCCTTGAATTGCAACATAAACCTAAAGTATTAATATTTTAGTAAAGAAAGCCTAGAAATAAGTACCATATTGTCCTAACATTTTTATGATTTTAATTTGTTGAGATTATATGGTTTTTGTGGGACTTTTATTTGGTGCTATGCAAGAGATAGGCAAAAAAGAAAAAAAATGTGAAAATGCAGAAATAAGAGGAAACAAATGACACAACTTTGACTAATGTATTATGCTAAAAATTACGGTGAGAAATGAAAGGGCTATTTCTAAAATCAGATAACTACAAGACATGAAATCCCCTTCCTGAGCTATTTCAAGCCAAAGCCCCATGAGAGAGAATGAAGCTAAACAAAGAACATGTGTCATTAGAAAAATGAAGTAACAGAAAGCTCAAATAGCCAAATGGTCTCCACAATTAGAAATAAAGAAGGCATATTATCCAGGAAGAGGAACCCATTGTTGAGAAAGAGCATATAGCTGTGCCCAATTGTCAGGATATTCTCCCCTGATTCTTTTCCAAAGTTAAAGGCTAAGCATCAGAAGTTTCTGGTCCTTGATCTGAATCTGAAGATCCCTGGGGACTGGTCCTACAGATATTTACCCTGAGCTTCCCTGATAGCTCAGTTGGTAAAGAATCCACCTGCAATTCAGGAGACCCTGGTTCAATCCCTGGGTCGGGAAGATCCACTGAAGAAAGGATAGGCTACCCACTCCAGTATTCCTGGGCTTCCCTTGTGGCTCAGTTGGTAAAGAGAAACCTGGGTTTGCAATGTGGGAGACCTGGGTTTGATCTCTGGATTGGGAAGATCCCCTGGAGAAGGGAAAGGTTACCCACTCCAATATTCTGGCCTGGAGAATTCCACAGACTGTATAGTCCATGGGATCACAAAGAGTCAGACGCGACTTTCACTTTAACTGCTGAAAGGCTTCGCTTGTGGCTCAGACTGTAAAGAATCTACCTGCAGTGCAGGAGAAGGGAGTGGCTACCCACTCCAGTAATCTTGCCTGGAGAATTCCATGGACAGAGGAACCTGGTAGACTACAGTCCATGGGGTTACAAAAGAGACAGATGGGACTAACACTTTAAATTTTTACTTGAACCTGAATCTCGATAGCAGTTTCATCTTCTCTCACTGAGGACAACTGCCTCCAAAGGCAACAACATCAAACTTTAAATTTCATATCTAGTCAGTGAAAACCCACTTAGCACATTTTAAGAGTATCATCAGCAGCTATTGTTTATTTTTATATTTTTAATATTAGAAGATTCAGAACCTTTAGTCTGAAAGAAGTAAATGCCAAAATGACACAAAAGTTAATGAATGGTATGGATAAAATTAACTTTGTCCTTAACTTAATAGGATAAGAGATTATCTGTTGAAATGGGCAATGTGCACTTAGGGCAAACAAAGAGGATTTCTGCTTTGATCCGTTGGATCCACAGGCAGAAAGTACCGTACCTCTTACCACACAAATACGATTTTCTGATTGCTTGTCAAAATTACCAGTTTCTTGAGGGCTTGGTCTTAATCACTGTTGTGTCCCTAGCAACTTGGCACAGTGTTCAGGCACAAGGAAGATGCTTAATAAATCTTGAAAAGTGAAAATGAAGGTGGCTCAGTCATGTCAGACTCTTTTGATCCCATGGAATGGTCCATAGAATTCTCCAGGCCAGAATACTGGAGTGGGTTGTCATGCCCTTCTCTAGGGAATCTTCCCAACCAAGGGATCATACCAGGTCTCCTGCATTGCAGGTGGATTCTTTACCAGCTGAGCTTAAAGAGTCTGTAGTCTGTGATCCAGATACTAAGATTTCTTCTAGCATAGGGAGATTGTGCAATTACTTTCAAGTTCCAAGGATATCTGGAGGAAGGGAGAGGAACAAGTAAGTAGCACGTATTTCAGGCACTTCTGTATTTGTTTTCTGTTTCCATAACAACAGTATTTGATCTCTCGCTCTTTATGATATAGAGATATGATATAGAGAAGCTAGAAAATAGTGGGATGCAATGTGCAATTGTGAGTGGCACATCAAACATTAGTTTCTTAATTTCTGAAGACAATGAAAGTTGGTCATCAGCTTATGTTATTTAATCAAAAATGGTAACTATAAAAACCACTCTTACCCATAATAATTACCCCAAATAATTTTCATATTAGAGATACGGTTTGTAATATCAACCCAATGGTACAATATCACAAAGACTTAAATAGTTTGGGGAAAACCTGAGACAGTTTAAAATATAATAAAAAGTAGATCTACACCCACAGAAAAGAGCTCAAATATATATTATGCATAGACACAAATATATATACATGCACACACACATATATAAACAATTCATAATCTAAATTGTGGTTAAAATGCCATAGACAGATAAACAAAACCAACTCTAGTAGTAGCGATAGTTAATGAATCCTAAGTCAGCGATTCTCAAAGAATGGTCACTGGACCAGCAGCATCACCATTACCTGAGAACTTGCTAGAAATGCACATTCACAGACTCCACCCCAGACCTACTGATTCAAATATTTGTGGGCTGGAAACCAACAATCTGTGCTTTAATAAGCCCTCCAATTATCAAATCAACACATTGTATGCCTTAAACTTGCACAACATTATATGTCAATTACATCTCTATTTAAAAAAAAAAAAAAAAAAAAAAGTGAGTCCTCCAAGTGATTCTGATCACTATAGTTTGGGAAAAACTGCCCTAATCTATACATACTCTTTATGCTTATTTAATCTGTGAGGGAACATGGGCTCATGCATAACTCAACTAGTGGAGCCTGGGACAAGAAGCTTGTATCTCTGAGTCATTTGTGCAGTGTTAGAAGAAAATAAATCAACTTAAGAGGCAGAAAAATCTCTGATTCCTAAAATGAATGCTTTTTCAGGTGAGACAGAAAAAAATTGGTTAAAACTTCTTAAGCTTTCAGGTACTTCATCTGTGATACAGCAGTAATAATAATAATAATGTACTAATCAAGGCTATGGTTTTTCCAGTGGTCATGTATGGATATGAGAGTTGGACTGTGACGAAAGCTGAGCGCCAATGAATTGATGCTTTTGAACTGTGGTGTTGGAGAAGACTCTTGAGAGTCCCTTGGACTGCAAGGAGATCCAACCAGTCCATTCTAAAGGAGATCAGTCCTAGGTGTTCATTGGAGGGACTGATGCTGAAGCTGAAACTCCAGTATTTTGGCCACCTCACGCGAAGAGTTGACTAATTGGAAAAGACCCTGATGCTGGGAGGGATTGGGGGCAGGAGAAGGGGATGAGATGGCTGGATGGCATCACTGACTAGATGGACATGAGTTTGAGTGAACTCTGGGAGTTGGTGATGGACAGGGAGGCCTGGCGTGCTGCAATTCATGCGGTCGCAAAGAGTCGGACGCGAATGAGTGACTGAACTGAACTGAATCTCAAAGAGATTTTGGTGAGAAATAAATTAGATAATATATGGAACCCTCATTTTAGGAAGTAAGAGTCATGACATTTGCTCGTAATTGTTTTCTACAGCCTTTTGATCTTATGAGGAAAGATATTCTCTGTTGATATTCCACATTTATAGCTACAGGATATACACGAACTTTTAAATATAGGCTACTTGTAATTTTGGTTTCTTCTATGATATGTTTTTCCTCCAAGTTATGAAATTAAATGAGCTACCACTCTACTCAAGACAAAATTACTATGACCCATATTTTTTTATAAAGAAAAGAGATAGTACTGTGGAATTTTTCTAGGAAAGAATCAGGTGATTGCAATTTTACAAAAAAAAAACTTTCTCTCAAATTAGACTGATATATATCTTATGTTTTTTAGGTCACAGAAGTAGCTTTCCCTTATAAATTACTGTTCTACATCTATTTTATACAGCTGGCATTTTTGATGTATTACTTATTACTTGGGTTCAAGGGGCTTTATATAATAATTTCATAAACTACATATGTATCCACTTTTAAAAAATAATTTTAGTTTTGTTATAAGATATTATAATACCATTAAAAATAACTTTGAAATTACAAAAACTATATTTAAAAGAAGAAAAAAATTAAAACCTATATTCCTACTAATCAGCAATAGGTGCTTTTATATGCACCAGAATTTTTATGTGCACACAACACACTCATACATATTCTAGCATAGGAGAATTTTATTTAAACACTTATAAGTATATTGTGAAATTATTTCGAGGTAATCATTTCTACTTCATCAGTTCACAGAACTCCACTGTATTCTATTTGATGGATGGATTAGATGGATGAATTAGGGATCAACCAATAACTTACTATTAGACATTTAGATTTATCTGGTTATTTCCTTTTTATAACCAATGATTCAGTGAAGACTGCATACTTCTGTAATTATCCTCTCAGAATATATTCTTAGAAGCAGAGTTCCTGGGATCAAAGAGAAGCACATTTTTAAGGCTTTTGATCCATATCCCAAATGGCCCTCACAGTAATATGATAGTAACTTTTACCCTCACCAGTAGCCTGTGAGTGCCAGCTTTCTAATGTCTTCTGCTTTGGGGAAAATAAAAAATCTTTTTATTCTAATATATCAAAAGTATGTCAAAATAGTGTTTCATTGTTATTTTATTTTGTGTGCATTTGATTATTAGTGAAACTGATCTCCTTTTCTTACAAGTAGCAGACACTGAGGCCCTCCTACATCTCTCAGGATCCACTTCTACAGCCTCTGGTTGCTTACACCACCACTGAGAGTGTTGCTTTGGTTGCATAGCAGTGGAAGGCTGTGCAGGACAAGTTGAAAGTGCCAGAGATTTAATACTCCTAGGAGCAACCTCAACCAGCTTGAGGGACAAACAGCTCAATTACATCTTTTAGGTGAGAGAACTCAGGAGAATGTTCCCCATTCCTTCCCAGAGTTCCCCAGTGGGACAGAGCCCCAGTTACCCACAGAAGAAATTGCTTCATAACTTATATTTTGTTGGCGTCTTTCCCTTTCCAGTCTCACTTCTCCTCTTCTTCTCAGTGTTTTCTAGGATCATCTCCTAAGTTAACTGCTTGAACTTGAATCTTTATCTCAGGGTCTTCTTCTGGACTGGGGAACACAACCCAGACAATATGAGCCTTTTCTTCTCTGATTTAGTCAATGATCTGATCATCCATGCATTTTCCCCCATCTTGATATTTACTGGAGTTAGAATTGTCTATTCTAAATATTAAGAAAGAGGAGATATTTACAAAGGGCACCCCTAAGAGATCACAATCCAGGAGCTTAATGAATAATTACAGTTACCACCAGATTATCTTAATAAACATGTTAAGATTTAAAGCATTACAGGTTATTAACAATAACTATTATGTTCAAAGCAATTATCCTATCTTTATATGGAGCTAAAGCTTTTCTTGGTGATATAAGTGAATTAAAACATAGGAAAAGGGAAAAAAACTAGTAAATATGGTAAGGAATATTTTAGCCAAGATGAACTAAATATGTTGATTGAGTTGTATAAGAAAAACTACATTCAACAATGTTAGTGAAGTGAAGTCGCTCAGTCATGTCCGACTCTGAAATCCCATGGACTGTAGCCTGCCATGCTCCTCCGTCCATGGGATTTTCCAGGCAAGAATACTGGAGTGGGTTGCCATTTCCTTCTCCACAGGATCTTCCCAACCCAGGGATCAAACCTGGGTCTCCTGCATTGTAGTCAGATGCTTTACTATCTGAGCCACAATGTAAATATGCCCAAAATATATCGGCATCATTTTTAGGGAGAGACTAGGATTTAGTAAGAAGTCTGCTGAGAAGGTTTAGAATGGAGAAATATTTTGGGTCAAATGACATTTTCTAGTATCTAAAATCAATATGTTGTTAATTAAAATACCAATCTCCCAAGAAGACTCTGACAGTAAACAATATTAAACTCAACTGGATCAGAGCCCAGAATGTCAGCCAGACTAGGAGTGCATTCAACTAGGCCAGAAACAAAAAACAACAGCAAAAAAAAAACCAACCAAACCAATCAGAAACCTTTAAAAGCAACTAAACATTTGGAATGAGGAAGGGCTAGAGAAAATAAAAGAAAATGGAATCCTGCTCTGGGACCAAGATTGCAAGGAAATCCAACCAGTCCATCCTAATGGAAATCAGTCCTGAATATTCATTGGAAGGACTGATGCTGAAGCTGAAACTCCAACACTTTGGCCACCTGATGTGAAGAATATACTCACTTGAAAAGACCCTGATGCAGGGAAAGATTGAAGGTGGGAAGAAAAGGGGACGACTGAGGATGAGATGGTTGGATNTGAATATTCATTGGAAGGACTGATGCTGAAGCTGAAACTCCAACACTTTGGCCACCTGATGTGAAGAATATACTCACTTGAAAAGACCCTGATGCAGGGAAAGATTGAAGGTGGGAAGAAAAGGGGACGACTGAGGATGAGATGGTTGGATGGCATCACCAACATGATGGACATGAGTTTGAGTAGGCTTGAGGAGTTGGTGATGGACAGGGAAGCCTGGCGTGCTGCAATCCATGGGATCGCAAAGAGTCGGACATGACTGAGCAACTGAACTGACTGAACTGGGGCCAAGAATCAGAATCACTACAGCAGAATCTATGTAGAGGCCATTCTTTTAAGTACACAACTTAAGTGTTTGCAAAGGTAAAACAAGAACTCTCTAGACAACCTAACTTGCTTTATATGGACAATGAAAGTTTTTATAGAAGACACATAGAATACAAATCCACTGCACAAATTTACATGCCTCTTCAGAACTGTGACTACCTCTGTATTTCATGCTACCTTTAGTTTGGAGAAGGAAATAGCAACCCACTCCAGTACCCTTGCCTGGAAAATCCCATGGACAGAGAACCCTGGTAGGCTACAGTCCACGGGGTCGCAAAGAGTGGACATGACTGAAGGACTTCTCTTTCTTTCTTTCTTTCAGTGGAGTTAAATTTTAAAATGTGTGACTCAGTCATTTTAATGTATTTTATTGGGACAAATTGTAATGTTTTTCTGAACTTATAAAATACATTAAGGTTATGCATCTACATAATAGCAAAGACCCAGAAGAAATGTAGAAAATTCTGTTCAGATTAAAGTCAGTGCAAATGAGCTTCGTATTTGAATGCTGGAAATACAGAAAAAAATAAATGCTACCAAAAAAGAAAGAAGATAAAATGCTTGGGAATTCCCTCTTGGTCCAAAGCTTAGGGGTAGGAGTCAGCACTTTTACTGCCGTGGGCCCAGGTTTGAATCTTGGTAGGGGAAATGAGATTCTCCAAGCTGTTGCATAGTATGGCCCTCCCCCAAAAAATATAAATGATAAATAATTCATCAGCTCTGTACCAGTGAGATTCAAAGAGCTGAGAAAATTCCCCTGAATATTTCTATCTCAAACTAAAGATTTATTTACTTAACCATATTTATTAGGTGCTCATCGAACCATTATCACAAAATAAAAACAACTTATTACATTGCTAGCCTCAGTATGTGTTTAATTCTCTAATGCAGTCAGCAGCTGTCAACTAAGTAAGCAAGCACAGAGGTGGCCTTGGGCAAACTCTGTTCCAGCACAACATAGCTTCAAATTAGTCAGAATTAGTCAGAACAGATTTGTTTTCTCTGTGATAACAAACCACCCCCAAATCTCAGCGGATTAACCCAACACACATTTATTTCTTGCTCATACCTCATGTTCCATATGAATCAAAAGCTCTGCCTCACATAGTCCCTGAAGGACTTGAGCAGATGAAAACTCCACCAGCTTATAGCTGCACCATCTGAAACGTGGCCAGAAAGAAGCGGTGGAAGAAGTGGGAGAGACTGAAGAATCCCACATATGTTATTAACACTTCTGCTCCCTTTTCATTAGCCAGCATTAATCCCATGGCTCCTTCCATCCACAAGGAACCTGAGAAATGCTGTGTCAGTTGTGCCTGGGAGAGAAAGATTTTTACCCCACACCTCAATAATCTGAACTTTGGGTGATTTCCTTGCACAACGTTAAGGACTGAAATAACATTGAAAGGCAAGGCTAAGGACACATAACAAAAGGCATGAGTCATGGCTCAGAGATCTTAAGCCAAGGTCAAGAGTCAGCGAGGTAGGAGATTCAGTTATAAGGAAAGGAGGGAGCAAACATCAAAATCCTGAGAGTGTCATAAATCTATTTTAGTAGATTTTGTTTTGACACAAAGTAACATTTTCCCTAGGGTATCTTAAATATGTCACTTGATATCTAACATCACCCCATCTACATTTCTCAAAGTATGGTCCTTGGATCATTAGGAACAGTTAAACCTGAAGGGTGTCATAGAAATATAGATTCCTAGGGCCTACCCAAAACCTTATGTATTAAAATTCTGAAGCTATTAGGTTCAGGAATCTGCTTTAAACAAGTATCCACTAGGTAATTCTGATGCATTCTAAACTTTGGGAATCTCTGTTTTAGACTTTTTCCAGGATCCAGGGCAGGTCTGAGATTTGGGTTAAGTTTGAGCCCTGGGAAAGAGGAGAGTGAAAAAGTTGGCTTAAAGCTCAGCATTCAGAAAACTAAGATCATGGCATCTGGTCC
>SJYX01011423.1:41135-53113 GCA_006410675.1 Oreotragus oreotragus
TAAGCACACATATTCCTATAAAGTCACTAGGTCATAAGGGATCCAAATGGAAGCCAGAGAATTAAGAGTAAATTTGACATAGTTTGATCATTATACTTCAGAATAGATTACCTACAGGGATAACAGAAGCTTAATTGTGTGACTCTCATAGAATTATATTAAAATCATCAAATAGGTTTAGTTTAGATTATAATTACATAAGCTTTTCATTGATTTTTGAGTTGGTGTATGAATCAATTTTCTTTCATTTAAAAGTTTTTCTAGTTTTTAACTCTTTTCTCACTATCACAGAACAATTCATCTTCATATTTGAAATAAATTCTGAAATATGGAAAAGAGGCAAAAAAAAAACCCACCACATTTTAATAGTCTCACTACCCTGAAAATATTTGTACTGAAATATAACCTAGCAGGCCCTTGGTTTTATAAATTAAACATTATATCATAAGCATTTGTGCATGTTCTTTAAAGTTGTTATAAATATAGCTTAAAGACTAGCATAATATTTCCTCATGGACATACCATTTACTTTGTAATTTTCTTATTATTACCCTGTTAGATTCCTTCCAATTTATTGCTATAACTCTCCAATAAACATTTGTGCATGAATCTTGCTTTATGGGGTTATGTCCTGAGGCTATATCTATGATTTTTTTGAATCAAGGGACAAGTCTTAATTTCATAATTCATGTTTTCAAATGTATTTTTTACATTCAACAAAACTTATTGAATATCTACTGTATGCCAGATAACCATACACTTAATTACTATTTTTTTTTCCTAATTGTCAAAATTATCACATGCACTGTAGAAAATTTGGCAATTGTATGTGCAAGTGTGTGTGTATGTGTGTGTGTGTGTAAAAGGACAAAGTAGGAAAGAGGATGTATAAGGGAATTCACCTACTTCTTTGCATCTAAGCCAGCAAAGAGAAAACTCCAGTTAGAAGAACATTTGCTCAGTTGCTCAGTCATGTTCAACTCTTTGCAGCCCCGTGAACTGTAGCCCACCAGGTTCCCCTGCCCATGGAATTTTCCAGGCAAGAATACTGGAATGAGTTGCCATTTCATACTCTAGGGGATCTTCCCCACCCAGGACTTGAACCCAAGTCTCCTGTGTCTCCTACATTGGCAGGTGAATTCTTTACCACTGTGCCACCTGGGAACCCCAATCTTTAGAATATATCTGTACTACAACAAGTAAATTAGATTAGTTCCTTCCCAGAATTTCTCCCATCAAAACCATAGGATTTGATGAAAATTTTTGTAGCTACATTCAAAAATGATATTAGCTTATCAAGATCTCTGTTCATCTGAAGCATACACCCATCAGAGCCACATATATAAACTCTAAGCTTTTCATTACATTTCAACTCAGAGAAGCAACACTAACCTAATGTGATAAAATGAATCAAATTTATCCCAGAGCAAGAACTTCCTGAAAAATCCAAATTAAAAAAATTAAGTTGAACCTCTTTCAAATAGGCCAACACCTGAATGTCTGTCTTAAACATAGGTAGATATATTGTTTTGCTTGTCTGCTCAGGTTCTGCATTGCAAGGAAAAGAATTTAAAAGTCAGAATGCTAAAATCTGGAAATAAGGTAAAGGATTATGTAGATAGAATAGGGGCAAAGAATCAAAAGACAGTAAATTCCTATTATTAAATCCTCTGCTCTAGTGCTGGATTTTTCTAGTGTTTAGTTGGTCAGTTGTGTTTGATTTTGGGGGATGCTATGGATTGTAGCCCAGCAGGTTCCTCTGTCCATGGACTTTCTCAGGCAAGAATACTGGAGTGACTTGCTATTTTCTTCTCCAGAGGACCCTCCCCAGCCAGAGATTCAATTCATGTTTCTTGTGTATCCTGCATTACAGGAGGATTCTCTTTACTCGCTGAGCCATCAGGGAAGCCAGAATTCTTCTAGCACAGAGCTCTAACTTCAAGGGCACTGCACGTAGTTATGCATTTGTGCACTGACTATTCCTAGGGGGTGCCGTTCACAGTGAGCTCTGGCTGAGGACTCAAGCTCTGGGAGTCTATTTGTGTCTATCTGTCTATGCATCTGGGTTTCCCTGGTGGCTCAGTGGTAAAGAATCCCACCTGCAATGCAGGAGCCACAGCAGACCTGGATTCAATCCCTGGGTCATTAAGATCCCCTGGAGGAGGCATGGCAGCCCCCTCCAGTACTCTTGCCTGGAGAATCCCATGGACGGAGGAGCCCGGTGGGCTACAGTCCATGGGGTTGCAAAGAGTCGGACAAGACTGGAGCTACTTAGCATGCACACATCTATGTATCTATCTATATATAAAAACAATATTTTTATATTACTTCAATTTGTGAATATATATTTATCTATTAGATATTACAGACTGAGATGACTTCAGAGAGAAGAAATGGCAACAGTTTATTGTACGAAGGGACTCATTTCTGAAGAAACAAAGAAAAGTGACAATTCTGCACACAGTTCAGGAAAGTGAAACACCTTTTTGCAAGGGAAGTGTCTTTTAGGGCTCTACTGTCCATGGGATTCTCCAAGCAACAATGCTGGAGTGGGTTGCCATGTCCTCCTCAAGGGGATCCTCCCAACCCAGAATTCAAACCCACATATCTTATGTCTCCTGCATTGACTGCCACCTAGCTGTGGCACAGTCTGTGTGTGTGTGTGTGTGT
Organism: Oreotragus oreotragus; assembly: GCA_006410675.1. Lineage (NCBI taxonomy): Eukaryota > Metazoa > Chordata > Mammalia > Artiodactyla > Bovidae > Oreotragus > Oreotragus oreotragus. Next base: position 43,806 of record SJYX01011423.1, read on the forward strand.
GTAAATGGAATATTATTTAGCCACTAAAGGAGAAACTCTTGCCTATTGTGACAACATGTATGGACCTTGAGGGCATTATACCAAGTTAAATAAGTCAGACAGAGAACGACAAATATCATATGATATTGCTGATATGTGGAATCTAAACAATGGTACAAAAGAACTTACTTATAAAACAGAAATTGAGTCACATATGTAAAATACATATTTAGCATTATGGCAGAGGGATAAATTGGGAGACTAGGATTAACATACACATACTATATATAGATAACTAATAAGGACCTACTATATAGCACAGGGAACTCTATTCAATACTTTGTAATGACTTTTAAGGTTCAAACTGGGAAAGGCGTACATGGCAACCCACTCCAGTGTTCTTGCCTGGAGAATCCCAGGGACAGGGGAGCCTGGTGGGCTTCTGTCTATGGGGTCGCACAGAGTCGGACACGACTGAGGCGACGTAGCAGTAGCAGCAAAGGCTGTATATTGTCTCCATGCTTTTTAAACTTATATGCAGAATATATCATGGGAAATGCCAGACTGGATGAAGCACAAGCTGGAATCAAGATTGCTTGGAGGAATATCAATAACATCAGATATGGAGATGCCCCCACTTTAATGGCAGAAAATGAAGAAGAACTAAAGAGTCTCTTGATGAAAGTAAAAGAACGAAGTGAAAAAGCTGGCTTAAAACTCAATATACAAAAAACTAAGATCATGGCATCCAGTCTCACCACTTCATGGCAAGTATATGGATAAACAAATGAAACAGTAACAGACTTTATTTTCTTGGCTCCCAAATCACTGTGGACAGTGACTATAACCATGAAATTAAAAGACACTTGCTACTTAGGAAAAAAGCTATGACAAACCTGCTGCTGCTGCTGCTGCTAAGGCGCTTCAGTCACGTCCGACTCTGTGTGACCCCAGAGATGGCAGCCCACCAGGCTCCCCCATCCCTGGGATTCTCCAGGCAAGAACACTGGAGTGGGTTGCCATTTCCTTCTCCAATGCATGCAAGTGAAAAGTGAAAGTGAAGTCACTCAGTCATGTCCGACTCTTAGCAACCTCATGGACTGCAGCCTACCAGGCTCCTCTGTCCATGGGATTTTCCAGGCAAGAGTACTGGAGTAGGGTGCCATCACCTTCTCTGATGACAAACCTAGACAGTGTATTAAAAAGCAGAGACATCACTTTGCTGACAAAGGTCCATCTAGTCAAAGCTATGGTATTTCCAGGAGTCATGTATGGATGTGAGAGCTGGACCATAAAGAAAGCTGAGCACAAAAGATTTGATGCTTTTGAGCTGTGGTGCTGCAGAAGACTCTTGAGAGTCCTTCGGACAGCAAAGAGACCAAACCAGTTGATCCTAAAGGAAGTTAACCTTGAATACTCATTGGAAGGACAGGTGCTAAAGCTGAAGCTCCTATACTTCAGCAACCTAATGCGAAGATCTGAGTTGTTGAAAAGACCCTGATGCTGAAAAAGATTGAGAGCAGGAAGAAGAAGGGATGACAGAGGACGAGACGGTTGGATGGCATCAACAACGCGATGGACATGATTTTGAGCAAGCTCTGGGAGATGGTGAAGGACAGGGAAGCCTGGCGTGCTGCAGTCTATGGTGTCACAAAGAGTTGGACATGACTGAGTGACTGAACAACAATGACAATATGGAAAAAAAGATACGTTAATATGTGTATATATACACACACATATACATATAACTGACTCACTTTGCTATACAGCAGAACCTAAAACAACACTGTAAATTAACAATATTCTAATAAAATTTTTAAAAATTTAAAAAAGAATTTATGTCACTTGGAAGGGAAAATTATGGGTGCTATACAGTCTACACAATGTATCAAGTACCTTTGGGACAAGTTCATTTATTTTGGTGGTTTAGAAACATTCTGAGCCTTAGAACATGGCCTGGCATTCTGTATAGGTTAAAACACGTCTATTCATGTTAAAACATATATACGCAAAAAGTAATTCTAGTTTCAGCAGTCCAGCATATTTTATTATTCTATCTGAGAATGTCCCAGGATATTTGTTAAGAAAGGCAAAGGAGAAAAGGAAAGATACACCCATTTGAATGCAGAGTTCCAAATAATAGCAAGGAGAGATATGAAAGCCTTTCTAAGTGAACAATATAAAGAAATAGAGGAAAACAATAGAACAGGAAAGACTAGAGATCACTTCAAGAAAATTAGAGATACCAAGGGAACATTTCATGCAAAGATAGGCACAGAAATGTTATGGACATAACAGAAGCAGAAGATATTAAGAAGAGGTGGGAAGAATACACAGAACTATACAAAAAAGATCTTCATGACCCATAAAACCATGATGGTGTGATCACTCACTGAGAGCCAGACATCCTGGAATGTAAAGTCAAGTGGGCCTTAGGAAGCATCACTATGAACAAAACTAGTGGAGGTGATGGAACTCCAGTTGAGCTATTTCAAATCCTAAAGATGATGCTATGAAAGTGCTGCACTCCATATGCTAGCAAATTTGGAAAAATTAGCAGTGACCACAGAACTGGCAAAAGTCAGTCTTCCTTCCAATCCCAAAGAAAGGCAATACCAAAAATTGTTAAAACTACTGCACAATTGCACTCATCTCACACTACAGCAAAGTAATGCTGAAAGTTCTCTGAGACAGACTTCAATAGCACATGAACTGAGAACTTCCAGATTTTCAAGCTGGATTTACCAAAGCAGAGGAACCCAGAGATCAAATTGCCAACATCTGTTGAATCATCGAAAAAGCAAAACAATTTCAGAGAAACATCTGCTTCATACTATGCTAAAGCCTTTAAGTGTGTGGATTACAACAAACTGGAAATTTCTTTGAGAGATAGGAATACCAGACCACCTTACCTGCCCCTGAGAAACCTGTATGCAGGTCAAGAAGCAACAGTTAGAACCAGACATGGAACAATGGAGTGTTTCCAAATTGGGAAAGGCATATGTCTAGGCTGTATATTGTCACCCTGCTTATTTAAATTATATGCAGAGTACATCATGTGAAATATTGGGCTGGATGAAGCAAAAACTGGAATCAAGATTGCCAGGAAAACTATCAATAACCTCAGATATGCAGATGACACCACCCTTGTGGCAAAAAGTGAAGAACTAAAGAGCCTCTTGATCAAAGTGAAAGAGGAGAGTGAAAAAACTGGCGAAAAACTCAACATTCAAAAAATGAAGATCATGGCGTTTGGTTCCATCACTTTATGGCAAATAGGTGGGGAAACAAATGAAACAGTGACAGACTATTTCCTTGGGCTCTGCAGTCACTGCAGATGGTGACTGCAGCCCATGAAATTAAAAGACATTTCTTGGAAGAAAAGCTATGACAAACCTAGATAACATATTAAAAAGCAGAGATATTATTTTGCTGACAAAGGTCCATATAGTCAAATCTAGAGTTTTCCAGTAGTCATGTGTGGATGTGAGAGCTGGACCTTAAAGAAGGTTGAATCTGAAGGATTGATGCTTTTTAACTGTGATGTTGAAGACTCTTGGGAGTCCCTAGGACTGCAAGGAGATCAACCAGTCCGTCCTAAAAGAGATCAGTCATGAATATTCATTGGAAGGACTGATGCTGAAGCTGGAGCTCCAATACTTTGTCCACCTGATGTGAAAAACCAACTCATTAGAAAAGACCCTGATACTGGGAAAATTGAAGGCAGAGGAGAAGGTGACGACAGAGGACGAGATGATTGGATGGCATCACCAATTCAATGGACATGAGACTGAGTAAGTTCTGGGAGATGGTGAAGGACAGGGAAGCCTGGTGTGCTGCAGCCCATGGGGTCACAAAGTGTCAGACATGTTTGAGTGACTGGACAACAACAACACATTTGTTAAGAAATAACATTTGTGTGTTACATACAGCTGTCATGGGGTCGCTAAGAGTCGGACACGACTGAGCGACTTCACTTTTCACTTTCATGCATTGGAGAAGGAAATAGCAACCCACTCCAGTGTTCTTTCCTGGAGAATCCCAGGGACGGGGGAGCCTGGTGGGCTGCTGTCTATGGGGTCACACAGAGTCAGACACGACTGAAGTGACTTAGCAGCAGCAGCAGCAGCCTTGGTGGCTCAGACAGTAAAGCATCTGCTTGCAATTCAGGAGACCCAGGTTCAATCCCTGGATTGGGAAGTTCCCCTGGAGAAGGAAATGGCAATCCACTCCAGTGTTCTTGCCTGGAGAATCCCAGGGATGGGGGAGCCTGGTGGGCTGCCGTCTATGGTGTCACACAGAGTCGGATACGACTGAAGCGACTTAGCAGCAGCGGCAGTGTCTTGAAAAGAACTTGATTAGAAAACCTGCTATAGACAATGCGTGGGCCAAAGAAGACAGAGAAAACAAAAATAGATATCACAGATAGCATATGCTTCCACAACTAACTAAAAATGTGATGTGTAGACATTAAAAGTCCTGCTTCGGGAGGTAACTCTAATAGGTACAAATAAGGAGGCTGACTCTCTCACTCCTAATTCCCATGTTGATGATTCACACTCCTCCATCCTTTCGAAGAACCAATTTTCCTTTCCATTGACCTTCCTCAAGGAGATCTAAAGGAATTTGTTGTATGATTCTTTTTCTTAAGTACAGTGATTGGTCTTGAAGTAGATTAATGACCCACTGGACCAGTAGCATACATCATATCGTGGCCTCTGTGATTGCTCTAGAACAGTGTTTACCAAACTTTGCTGATTCTAAGAAGTCACTTGATAAGATACTGCTTTCCAGGCTTTTCTCCTGGAGTTTTGGATCTAAGTAGTATGGGATGGGGCCTGAGGATTGGCATTTTAACAAGTCTTCTGATCAGAAAGTTTTGAAATGTCTTCCTCTAAAGAAGTACCCCTCAAACTTTGTCTGGGGGATTAAAAGTCTAAATATTGAAACCCCACTTCATGCCAATTACATCGGAATCTCTGGAAGTAAGAAACAGGCATTGGTGTGTGTGTGTGTGTGTGTGTGTGTGTGTGTGTGTGTGTGTGTGTGTGTGTGTGTGTAATTTTGAAGATTAGCAGCATCAGACTGATTTGAGAGCTTGTTAGAAATGTAGAATCTCAGATACTACTCCAAGCATACCTATTGTTTATAATCAGAATTTTCATTTCATTCCTTGCATTCTTTCCTAATTTCCTATCTTTGCAAAATTCACGTGTAACTAAGTGACTTTTCCTTTTTTATCAAGGTGTTAAAAGTATATTTTTCCTGGGCTTGCTCTAACACTTACTCATTGAGAATTAATTCTCTCTACTACTCTCATACCCCAGTACAATGGGAGGTGAGGTTAATGATTTTTATTCTTTTGTTCTGTGGCATAAATGGATTTGTAAGTATATACAGAGATTGAATATTTTAAAAATTGGGGGGATTAAAAATGCTAATTGTTAAAAAAGCAGGATCACAGTTGATGAAGTAATTTAAGTGTGTGTTTCCATTACTGTAACATAAAATGAATCCTTGGGATGGTGACTTAGTTATCAGTGGTAAGCTATTTTCAAATGATTTAATTCAAACAGTAGAAATATTATTTGAAGCAGAGAGGTGCTGAAATTCTTTTTTGAGTGGCTTCTATGAGCCAACTGTATGTTAGGACCTAGGAGAAGTCATGAGAAAGTGGTCAGCAAGCCCTCTGTTTTCTAGGCTCGCAACCACAACTTTGCACATAAGCCTGCCTAGATTGGAAATCATACCTATCAGAGTGATAAAGAAAAGAAAACTTCTTAAAATCTTACTGAGAAGTGAAGAGTGAAGCAGTATAGTTTCCACATTTTTTCCTTGTTCTAAATTCCCTGATAGCCTCTCAGTTCTAGATGTAGAAACATAAGCACAGATTACTGACCTGTTCCAATGAACTTCACAAAGCCCCAGACATTTTGGGGAGTATATCACCCACCTGACTTCTTATACATCACGAGTGAGGACTCTAGATTCGCAATAACTATTTGTAGAAATATTTGATTTTCTTCTGTCAGAAATAAATTACTGTCTTGATCTGCCAAGTATTTTTTGTAGTTTCTGTCTAAAGGACACAAGACTTGTGTGAAACAGGATAGGTCACATCAGGTCACGACACAAGGTCCTTTGGAGGCATTTTTCTACAGAAACAGCACAGAGGTGTTTTTGTTTTCCTTGGAGACAGAGCAAGAATGAAGGTGACATCACCTTTCATACAAGTGGTTCTACTTATATAGGAAACCCCAAGAGTCAGTGCTCAAACCTGGCAGACAATAATATCCCATCATATATTTTTTGCTTTCTTTATTGTTTTTCATCTTTTAGATTATGGCTTACTTTAAATATCCTTGTAAAGTTGCTTACTTAAAATCAGTTAAATCTCTACCATAACAAATTCTAGTCTATTTCATCTTTTTTTAAGTAGTTGACTCTACTAAATAATTATAAATATGCTTTGTTAATAGCCACTTTTAAATGTAAATTTTCAGGAGTTCTGTCCTGCAGTGGAATGTTATCAAAATATGGTAAAAACCATATTTTGAAATATCATTGGGAGTAATGTCAACAAGATGATGGAATAGGAAGCACCATCTTTTCCCTCCATAATCATACTGATTTAGCAACAATTTGTGAACAAATTCCTTTCCTGATATATAAGAGAAATAATTGAAAGGCTCCAAATCCTAGGAGACTGCAAAACTAAACTTGTTGAATCTGGTAGGGAGATTTGAGACACCTTGTTGGTGACACTTGTTCTGGCACAGTGCCATATGATCAAGGAGAGACCCCTCCTAGCTCCTAGCATCACCTAAGGGAGGGAAGGATTGGCCCACATGTTCAGTGCCCCAAACATTTCTGAGGGGGGCTCTTCAGAGATCTGGCATCTGAATTGCCAGTCTTGGAGTTCTGGCATATCCAGCACATTCTAGCTGTCCAGGGGAAAGGCAGCAGCTTAGGCTAGCAGATGCCATTGATCCTGTCCCCTGGCTCAGCACACAATAAGTGGACCATACAACAGTTGCCTCCTTCTCCATAGTGTGTGAAAGAGTAAGCAGAGGCCCTCAGAATCTCAGGCTGGAATGACTGGTAAGGAACTTTCTGTATATAAGGTTGGTCCATGAAGACAGAGAGTGGATTAATGGATTAAAGAAATCAAACAAACAAGCAAAAATGAGACCCAACTATGTTTTCTGCAAGAAACACCATAAAGAACGTACATAACTGAAAGTGAAGAAATGGAAAAGATTTCCATGCAAACAGTACCCTAAAGAATGAAGTGATGGCTGTATGTATATCATACAAAATAGAGTTCAAAACTGAAACAAGAGAAAAAGTAGGACATTATATAGAACTAAGAGTCAATTCTCCAGGGAGATAAAGCAATTATAATTATATATGCAACCAATATAATTAGCATGTAAATATATGTCAGGCAAAAATAGATGCCAAGGAAGAGACCTATAGCAGTAACAGAACAGTAGACTTCAGTACTCCTTTCAGTAATAAAGAGAAGATCCAGACAGATTATCAATAAAGAAACAAAGAACTTGAATAACATTATAGACCAAATGTACTTATAAGATATTTATAGAATATTCCATTCAATAGCATGAGAGTTCACAACTTTACTTAAGCACACATATCTTTCTCTAGAACAGATCACAAGTTAGATCATAAAACAAGTTTTAAAAAGTTAATGAAATTGAAATTATAACACTTTTTCTGATCATAATGGAATGAAGTTTAGAAATCAAAGCAGAAGTGAAAATGTATGGAATTCACATAGGTGTGGAACTTAAATAATACACTTTTAAACAGCCATTGGGCCAAAGAAGAGATTAAAAAAATTAAACAAAAAACTAGAAAATACCTTAAGACATACAAAATGGTGATAAAAAATATACCAAAACTTACAGTATGTAGCAAAAGCAAAACTAAGAAGAAAGTTCATAGTGATAAACATCTACACTAAAAAAAGAAGAAACATCTCAAATTAACAACCTAACATTGTATCTCAGGAACTAGAGGAAAAGAACAACCTAAATGCAAAACTAGCAGAAAGGAGAAAATAATATTAGAGCAGAAATAAAAATAAACTTTAAAAAGTTTTTTTTCAAAGATAAACAAAACTGGCCTACCCTTAGGTAAAAATATACAAAGAAGACTTAAGTCAGAAATAAAAATAGAGTGATCCTGTGAAAATAAGGTCATAAAAGACTGCTGTGAACAATTATATACCAACAAAACAAAGCTTAGGTGAAACTGATACATTCCTAAAAACATAAAAACTACTAAGTCTAACCTGGGGAGAAATAGAAAGTCTGAAAAACTCATAGCTAATATGGAGATTAAATAAATTACCAAAACCACTCAGAGTAAAGCTGAGAACTGGATGAATTCATTGGTGAACTGTATAAAATATGTAATATTAATGAACATAAGTCATTCAAAACTACTCTGAAGAAATTAAAGAGAAGAGAATACTGATAAACTTATGTGACTGACATAATCTTGACACTGAAGCCAGACAAAACACCACAAGAAAAGAAAAGTGCACGCCATATCCCTGATAAATATAGATGAAAAAGATCTTCAAAAAATTCAGGAACCAGAATCCAATAGCATGTTAAAAGGATCATGCACCTTAACCAAGTGGGATTATAGCTGGAAGACAAGAATGGTTGAATATATGAATATCTAGTAATGAGATACACTACATTAATAGAATGAAGAGTAAAAACCACATGATTGTTTCAGTAAATGCAAAAAAACCCTATTTAGCAAATTCAACTCCCTTTCATTATAAAAATTCAACAACCAGAAACAGAAGAATATTTCCCCAATTTTATAAAGACCAAAACCACAGGTAACATCATATTCAGCAGGGAATAACTGAAAGCTTTTCCTGTAAAACCAGGACCAAGGCAATGATGTACATTGACACCACTTTTATTTAACAATGGGCCTTAGAAAGTATCACTAAGAATAAAGCTAGTGGAGGTGATGGAATTCCAGTTCAGCTGTTTCAAATCCTGAAAGATGATGCTGTGAAAGTGCAGCACTCAATATGCCAGCAAATTTGGAAAACTCAGCAGTGGCCGCAGGACTGGAAAAGGTCAGTTTTCATTCCAATCCCAAAGAAAGGCAATGCCAAAGAATGCTCAAACTACCGCACAATTGCACTCATCTCACATGCTAGTAAAGTAATGCTCAAAATTGTCCAAGCCAGGCTTCAGCAATATGTGAACCGTGAACTCCCTGATGTTCAAGCTGGTTTTAGAAAAGGCAGAGGAACCAGAGATCAAATTGCCAAC
>SJYX01011423.1:62795-133641 GCA_006410675.1 Oreotragus oreotragus
ATCACCATTTCCTGGAGTTCACTCAAACTTATGTCCATTGAGTCAGTGATGCCATCTAGCCATCTCATCCTCTGTCATCCCCTTTTCCTCCTGCCCCCAATCCCTCCCAGTGTCAGAGTATTTTCCAATGAGTCCCTTGGACTGCAAGGAGATCCAACCAGTCCATTCTGAAGGAGATCAACCCTGGGATTTCTTTGGAAGGAATGATGCTAAAGCTGAAATTCCAGTATTTTGGCCACCTCATGTGAAGAGTTGACTCATTGGAAAAGACTCTGACACTGGGAGGGATTGAGGGCAGGAGGAGAAGGGGACGACCGAGGATGAGATGGCTGGATGGCATCACTGACTCGATGGATGTGAGTCTCAGTGACCTCCGGGAGTTGGTGATGGACAGGGAGGCCTGGCGTGCTGGGATTCATGGGGTCGCAAAGAGTCAGACACGTCTGAGTGACTGAACTGAACTGACTGAACTGTTTGTTAAAAAGACTATTTTTCAGATCATCAGTTTCTCATAGCAAAATTCAGGCTTAAAGAAAACTGGGAAAAGCAATAGGCCAGTCAGGCATGACTGAAATCAGATCTTGTATGAATTTGCAATAGAGGTAATGTAACAGTTAACAGTATGCCTGAAGAACTGTGGACAGAGGTCTGTAATATAGTACAGGAGGTAGCAAACAAAACCATCCCAAAGAAAAAGAAAATGAAGAAGGCAAAGTGGTTATCTGCAGAGGCTTTACAAATAGTGGAAGAATGAAGAGAAGTGAACAGCAAAGGAGAGAGGGAAAGGTACATCCAACTAAACTCAGATTTCCAAACAATAGCTAAAAGAGAGAAGAAGGTCTTTTTCAATGAACAATGCTTAATAATAGAAGAAAACAACAAAAGAGACTACAAATCTCTTCAGGAAAATTGAAAGGAGTATTCCACCCAAAGATGGACAAATAAAGGATAAAATAGTAGAGACCTCACAGATGCTGAAGAGATCAAAAAGAGATGGAAAGAATACATGGAAGAACTGTATGAAAAAGATCTTAATGAACTGGATTAGTATGATGGTGTGGTTAGTTACCCAGAGCCAGACATTCTGGAGTTTGAAGTCAAATGGGCCTTAAGAAGCAGTGCTGTTAATAAAGCTAGTGGATGCAATGAAATTCCAGCAAAGCTCTTCAAATCCATAAAGGATGATGCTATCAAGGTTTTGCATTCATTATGTAAGCAAATCTGGAAGACCCAGCAGTAGCCACAGGACTGGAAAAGGTCAGTCCTCATCCAATTCCCAAGAAGGGTAGTACCAAAGAATGTGCTAACCATTGGAAAGTTGCATTCATCTTCCACACTAGTAAGCTCATGTTTAAAGTCTTACATGCTAGGCTTCAGCATTATGCAAGCCAAGAACCTCCAGATGTCCATGCTGGGTTTAGAAAAGGAATCCAAATTTAATTGGATCATAGAGAAAGCAAGGGAATTTGAGAAAAGCTTCTATCTATATTTCACTGACTACACGAAAGCCTTTGATTGTGTGGATCATGACAAACTGTGGAAAGCTCTTNTCTTACATGCTAGGCTTCAGCATTATGCAAGCCAAGAACCTCCAGATGTCCATGCTGGGTTTAGAAAAGGAATCCAAATTTAATTGGATTATAGAGAAAGCAAGGGAATTTGAGAAAAGCTTCTATCTATATTTCACTGACTACACGAAAGCCTTTGATTGTGTGGATCATGACAAACTGTGGAAAGCTCTTAGAGAGATGGGAATACCAGACCATCTTGCCTGTCTCCTGAGAAACCTGTATACAGGTCAAGAAGCAACAGTTAGAACCCTCTATGGAAAAACTGCTTGGTTCAAGATCGAAAAAGGAGTACGACAGGGCTGTCTGCTGTCACTGTTTGCTTAACCTGTACTCTGAGCACATCATGAGAAATGCCAGGCTGGATGAGTTACAAGCTGGAATCAAGTAAGGCAGGAGAAACATCAACAACCTCAGATATGTGGATGATATCACTCTAATGGCACAAAGTGAAGAGGAACTAAAGAACCTCTTGATGAGGGTGAAGGAGGAGAGTGAAAGAGCCAGCTTAAGACTNTACTCTGAGCACATCATGAGAAATGCCAGGCTGGATGAGTTACAAGCTGGAATCAAGTAAGGCAGGAGAAACATCAACAACCTCAGATATGTGGATGATATCACTCTAATGGCACAAAGTGAAGAGGAACTAAAGAACCTCTTGATGAGGGTGAAGGAGGAGAGTGAAAGAGCCAGCTTAAGACTAAATATTAAAAAAGCTAAAATCATGGCATCTGGTCTCATTACTGCATGTCAAATAGAAGGGGAAAAGGTGGAAGTAGTGACAGATTTCCTCTTCTTGGGCTCCCAAATCACTGCAGACAGTGACTGTAGCCACGAAATCAGAAGAAAATTGATTTTTGACAGGAAAGTGATGACAAAACTGTATTGAAAAGCAGAGACATTGCCAACAAAGGTCCATATAGTCAAGGCTATGGTCTTCCCAGTGATCACATATGGTTGTGAGAGCTGGACTGTAAAGAAAGGAGAACACAAAAGAATTGATGCCTTTGAACTGTGGTGCTGGAGAAGACTCCTGAAAGTCCCCTGGACAGCAAGGAGATCAAACCAGTCAATTTTAAGAGAGACAGACCGTGAATATTCCCTGGAAGGACTGATGCTGAAATTGAAGCTTCAGTATTTTGCTCATTTGATGTGAACAGATGACTCATTGGAAAAGTCCTGGGAAAAATTGAGGGCAGAAGGAGAGGAGGGCATCAGAGGATCAGATGGCTGGATGGCGTCACTGATGCAATGAACATGAACTTGGGCAAATTCCAGGAGATGGTGAGGGACAGGGAGGTTGGGTGTGCTGCAATCCATGGTGTCGCAAAGAGTTGGACACAACAGGGCAACTAAACAACAATATCCAGATGTCCCAGTGCTATTTGTTAAAAAGACCATTCCCCCCCGCCATTGACTTGTTCTTTAGTATATTAGTTGAAAACCAGTTGGCCATAAACTGACGGCATTATTTCTGAATTCTTAAATGTATTTCATTATCTATGTGACACCCCTTATGCCCTTGCCACACAACCTTGTGTAGTAAGATTTTTCGTTGGTAAGTCTAAGCCTTCCAGTTTTGTTCTTTTTCAAGATTGTTTTGGTTATTCTGGGTCTCTTGTATTTCCATGTGAATTTTAGGATTTTCTTGTCAATTTCAACAAAAAATAACCTTTTGATAGGGATGGAATTGTATCTATAGATCAATTTGGTAAACATTGACCTCTTAGCAGTATTATCTTCCAATCTGGGAGAATAGATATCTTTTCACTATTTAGATTGTCTTTTATCTTTCAGTGATATCTTGTAGTTTTCAGTGTACAGTATTGCACTTATTTTGTTAAATATGTTCTTAAGAATTTACTTCTTATAACACTACCATGAATAGAATCATTTTCCTAATTTTAATCTTGCTTATTGCTAATGTTTAGCACTGCAATTAATTTTGTGTACTGATCTTATATCATGCAATCTTTTGGAATTAATTAACTCTAATAATTTGGAGGTGTATGTGTGGATTTTTAAAAATTTTCTAAGTACAACATCAAACCAATCAATCTGAAAGGGGAAATCAACCCTAAATATTCATTGGAAGGACTGATGCTGAAGCTGAAGCTCCAATACTTTGGCCATCTGATGCAAAGAGCTAACTCATCGGAAAAGACCATGATGCTGGGAAAGACTGAAGGCAGGAGGAGAAGGGGACAACAGAGGATGAGATGGTTGGAAGGCATCACTGACTCAATGGACATGAATTTAAGCAAGCTCAGGGAGATGGTGAAGGACATAGAGCCTGGCATGCTGTAGTCCATGGGGTTGCAAAGAGTTGGACACAACTGAGTGACTGAACAACAACAAAGTACATCATGTCATCTGCAAATAGAGTTTTACTTCTTTCCAGTTTAAATGTATATTTTTTTATTCTTTCCTTTTTTTTTTTTTGATTAATTTTCCTGGCCAGAACTTCCAGTGCATTGTTAACAGAGGTAGTAAGAATGGCCATCGTTGTCTTGTTCCTAATCTGAGAAGAAAATCTTTCAGATTTCACTATTAGTGTGATATTAATATAATCTTAATGCTCTCCTAGATGCTCTTACTCAATTGACTAAGTTTCTTTTTACCCCTAGTTTGTTAAGGGTTTGTATCATGAAGTTGTTGGATTTTGTCAAATGATTTTTTTCATTTATTTACATGGTATGAAATTTTTGTGTTTTATTCTATTAATATCATGTTCAGTTCAGTTCAATTCAGCCACTCAGTCATGTCTGACTCTTTGTGACCCCATGGACTACAGCACGCCAGGCCTCCCTGTCCATCACCAACACCCAAAGTTTACTCAAACTCACGTCCATTGAGTTGGTGATGCCAGCCAACCATCTCATCCTTTGTCGTCCCCTTCTCCTCCCTCCTTCAATCTTTCCTAGCATCAGGGTCTTTACAAATGAGTCAGTTCTTTGCATCAGGTGGCCAAAGTATTGGAGTTTCAGCTTCAGCATCAGTCCTTCCAATGAGATTTATTGATTTCTATATTTTGAACAAAGCTTGAGTTGAAGGAATAAATCCTATTTAATCACAGAGTATAATATATTGCATTCCTTGTTGAAAGTTTTTTCTTTAAATACTTTGAATATATCATCCCATTGACTTTTGGCCTCCATTGTTTCTAATGAGAAATTAGCTGTTAATTATACTGAAGATAACTTGTGCATGAGGAATCACTTCTCTCTCCTCCTCTTTTCAGTATTTTCTCTTTGGTTGTGGCTTTCCACAGTTTAATTATATGTCTTGGTGTGAATCACTTTCTGTTTATCCTTCTTGGATTTCATTAAGTTTCTTGGTTGTGTGCATTATTATTACATCTGCCTCTTTCTATATATAATCTCCTTTTACAATTGTGCATGAGGAATCACTTCTCTCTCCTCCTCTTTTCAGTATTTTCTCTTTGGTTGTGGCTTTCCACAGTTTAATTATATGTCTTGGTGTGAATCACTTTCTGTTTATCCTTCTTGGATTTCATTAAGTTTCTTGGTTGTGTGCATTATTATTACATCTGCCTCTTTCTATATATAATCTCCTTTTACAGTTCATATTATTACTGGTGTCTCATAGGTCTCTGAGTCTATGTCTTTTTTCTTCATTCTTTTTTGTTCTCTTCTTTAGGTCAGATCATCTCCCTTGCTGCTCTTAATATTTGTTCTTTGTGTTTGATCTTTGTTAATTTGATTAATATGTGTACATATTTGAATGAGATCCTTACTGGGTACAGTAATCTGGGCTGTAGGTTATTTTCTTTCATCACTTTAACTATGTTTTGCCATTCCCTCCTGACCTGAAGATTTTCTATTGAAAGATCAGCTGTTATCCTTATGGGAATCCCCTTGTGTGTTATTTGTTGATTTTCCCTTGATGCTTTTAATATCTGTTCTTTGTGTTTGATCTTTGTTAATTTGATTAATATATGTCTTGGGGGTGTTTTGCCTTGGGTTTATCCTGTTTGGGACTCTCTGGGTTTCTTGGACTTGGGTGATTATTTCCTTCCCCATTTTAGATGTGTATAAGAGACAGTAGGTATATCACATTGATTGATTTGNGTTCTTTGTGTTTGATCTTTGTTAATTTGATTAATATATGTCTTGGGGGTGTTTTGCCTTGGGTTTATCCTGTTTGGGACTCTCTGGGTTTCTTGGACTTGGGTGATTATTTCCTTCCCCATTTTAGGGAAATTTTCAACTATTATCTTCTCAAGTATTTTCTCATGGTCTTTCTTTTTGTCTTCTTCATCTGGGACTCCTGTGATTCGAATTTTGGAACCATTTAATATTGTCCTGGAGGTCTCTGAGATTGTCCTCATTTCTTTTAATTTGTTTTTCTTTTCCCCTCTCTGATTCATTTATTTCTACCATTCTCTCTTCTACTTCACTAATCTTATCTTCTGCCTCTGTTAATCTACAATTTTTCCCTCCAGAGTGTTTTTGATCTCATTTACTGCATTATTCATTATATATTGACTCTTTTTTAATTTCTTCTAGGTCCTTGTTAAACCTTTCTTGCATCTTCTCAATCCTTGTCTCCAGGCTATTTATCTGTGATTCCATTTTGATTTCAAGATTTTGGATCATTTTCACTATCATTATTCGGAATTCTTTATCAGGTAGATCCCCTATCTCTTTTTCTTTTGTTTGGTTTGGTGGGCATTTATCCTGTTCCTTTACCTGCTGGGTATTCCTCTGTCTCTTCATCTTGTTTATATTGCTGCGTTTGGGGTGGCCTGTCTGTTTTCTGGCAGTTTGTGGAGTTCTCTTTATTGTGGAGTTTACTCACTGTGGGTGGGGTTGTATCAGTGGCTTATCATTTTTTCTTGCTTAGGGAAGCTTGGGTCGGTGTTCTGGTGGGTGCAGCTGGATTTCTTCTCTCTGGAGTGCAATAAAGTGTCCAATAATGAGTTATGAGATGTCAATGGTTTTGGAGTAACTTTGGGCTGCCTGTAGATTGAAGCTCGGCACTGTGTTCCTGTGTTTCTGGAGAATTTGCATGTTATGTCTTGCTCTGGTACTTGTTGTCTCTTGGGTGGTGCTTGGTTTCAGTGTAGGTATGGAGGCTTTTGATGAGCTCCTATCGATTAATGTTCCCTGGATTCAGGAATTCTCTGATGTTCTCAGGATTTGGACTTAAGCCTCCTGTTTCTGGTTTTCAGTCTTATTTTTACAGTAGTCTCAAGACTTCTCCTTCTATACAGCACTGTTGATAAAACATCTAGGTAAAGATGAAAAGTTTCTCCACAATGAGGGACACCCAGAGAGGTTCACAGAGTTACATGGTGAAGAGAAGAGGGAGGAGGGAGTTAGAGGTGACCTGAATGAGATGAAGTGGAATCAAAAGAGGAGAGAGCAAACTAGCCAGTAATCACTTCCTTATGTGCGCTCCACAATCTGGACCGCTCAGAGATGTTCATGGAGTTATACAGAGAAGAGAAGAGGGAGGAAGGAGACAGAGGTGGCCAGAAAAATAAAAGGGGGGAATGAAAAGGAGAGAGACAGATCCAGCCAGTAATCAGTTCCCTAAGTGTTCTCCACTGTCTGGAACACACAGAGATTCACAGAGTTGGGTAGAAGATGTGTATAAGAGACAGAGGAGTTATACAGAGAAGAGAAGAGGGAGGAAGGAGACAGAGGTGGCCAGAAAAATAAAAGGGGGGAATGAAAAGGAGAGAGACAGATCCAGCCAGTAATCAGTTCCCTAAGTGTTCTCCACTGTCTGGAACACACAGAGATTCACAGAGTTGGGTAGAGGAGAGAAGCAGGAGGGAGGAGACAGAGGCGACCTGGGGGAGAAAAAGGAGAGCCCAAAGGAGGAGAAAGCAGTCAAGCCAGTAATCTCGCTCCTGAAGATTGGGTTTTTAAAGGTACAAAATTGGTATCAAATCTCAAAAAGCAAAGATTAAAAATCTAGAATAGAGGCTGGATTTTCAAAACTACAATATTAAAGAAAAGAAGAGAAAAAAGTCACAAAAATTATTTAAAATTATATGTATATATATGAAGTTTGCTTTAAAAAAATAGGGTCTTTTTTTTGCAAAGTAATAGTAGGTTATAAAAATGAAAATTAAAGGAGTAATAGAGGACTTAAAAATTTTTTTAAGTTAAAAAAAGAAAAAAGAAAAAAGAATGATCATAAAAATAGTAAAAGTATATTTAGGACTTTCTCTGGTGTTGTTGTGGGCCTGTCTCTTATACACATCTAGATGTGTATAAGAGACAGACCATATATGAAGTTTGCTTTAAAAAAATAGGGTCTTTTTTTTGCAAAGTAATAGTAGGTTATAAAAATGAAAATTAAAGGAGTAATAGAGGACTTAAAAATTTTTTTAAGTTAAAAAAAGAAAAAAGAAAAAAGAATGATCATAAAAATAGTAAAAGTATATTTAGGACTTTCTCTGGTGTTGTTGTGGGCAGTGTGGGGTCAGTTCATTTTCAGATCGTTCCTTGGTCAGGCTTATATTTCTCAAGATCTATAGGCCCCTTCCTATGTAGTCGGTACTAATGACAGGGTTTTAATCTACTGCACCTGTCACTTCCAAGGTGGTTCCCTCTGTTTTAGCTTCTTCTGTTTGCTGGTCTCTTCAGTGTCTGATTTCCACCCTGACACAAGAGGGGCGGTGGTGGATACTTTTTTTAGGCTCACTTGTTTGGTCACACTGTGGGGAGGGAGGTATGCTGCAAACAAATAACACTGGCATGTGCTCACCATGTCTCAGCCACACTGGGCCTGCCCTCACTCACGGCACATGTGCCCTCCCTGCCCACACAGCTCAGGCTGTAGGTTGCTCCACTGGGAACCGTCGGAGGCTGGCCCTGGGATGCATGGACCTCCCAGGTCTAAGCTGCTCAGGTTCAGGCACTTGGGTAGTCATCAGAGGCACAGACTCCGTTGGGCCTACATTTTGTGCCCTTCCCAGGTCCGAACAGCTCAGGTGATGAGGCATTTGGCGAGTGCGGTTGCTGCAACTTATTGCCTCTCCCGTCCCTGCTGCTCAGTTTTCTGGGTGTACAACTGGCGCACCTTCTCAGGCAGATGATGACTGTCCAGAACCCCAAGAAGTCTTAGCAAAGAATCCTTCTTGCAATTTGGTAGATAATGTCTCTCTGGCATTGCGATTGCCCCCTTCCGGCTCTGGCTGCCTGTCACCAGAGGGGGATGGTCTGCAGCTGGCTGATTCTGTTCAGTCTTTTGTTCTGTGTGCTGTCCTGGTGGTGTCTTAGGTTCAAGTTTTTGCGTGGTAGCTATCCCACAGTCTGGTTTGCTGCTCAAGTTAGTTTGCTCTGATTACCCTTGGGGCATTCAGGCTGATCCTTACTCTAAGCAATGCAGCCCCTGCCTCCCTGTCCACCCCCCACTTGCTAGTGGCAGATGCAGGCGTCTGCGCTGCTTCTCTGCTGGGGGAGTTACCGTTGGGCTCGTAATCTGTGAGTTTTTATTATTTATTTATTTTTCCTCCTTGTTATGTTGCCCTCTGTGCTTCCAAGGCTTGCCACAGACTTGGCAGTGAGAGTGTTTCCTGGTGTTTGGAAACTTCTCTCTTTTTAAGACTCCCTTCCCAGGACAGAGCTCCGTCCCTACCTGTTTTGTCTCTTTTTTTGTCTTTTATATTTTTTCCTACCTCTTTCCAAAGCCAATGGGCTGCTTTTCTGGGTGTCTGATGTCCTCTGCCGGCATTCAGAAGTTGTTTTGTGGAATTTACTCAGCGTTTAAATGTTCTTTTGATGAATTTGTGGGGGAGAAAGTGGTCTCCCCGTCCTATTCCTCCACCATCTTAGGACCACCTCCAGATCATAGACTTTGAAGGGACTTGTGATCTATGCTGTTACTATGTACTTTTACTTAGGTCCCAAACTTGGTTTGGTAGTCAGGAAGTGCCTAGCCTTGCTAGGAATTGAAAGTTCGGAAGTTAGATGGAGCATCTCTGAGGTTAAATGTTACTCAGATTGGAAGTGCAATGGATTTCTTCCTTTGGTAACACTAGCTCTTAGTGGACCAGAGGAGGCTTTCCAATGGCTTTTGTCCCAAACTCCTTAGATATTCTTTCTGTGGAATCTGTGGGAATTACTGGAAGGACTGGCCCTAATAACTCGAGGACAAAAACCACTTTTTCCTCACTGGCCAGCCTTTCACCATCTCTTTTGCTCTTGTTTATATTGGTGTGGTAACACTTGGAAGGAACATCTCA
The DNA here is from genome assembly GCA_006410675.1 of Oreotragus oreotragus. Classification (NCBI taxonomy): domain Eukaryota; kingdom Metazoa; phylum Chordata; class Mammalia; order Artiodactyla; family Bovidae; genus Oreotragus; species Oreotragus oreotragus. The sequence goes on from SJYX01011423.1 coordinate 72,588, forward strand.
GTTTTATGTTCGTACCAGTCTTATTGTGGTCAGGAATATACTCAGGGTTGTGCACAGGCACTCAGGTGATGAATGTTTCCCCCAGTGGACTTAGCTTTGGAGGAATTCTGGAAGGTTACTCTGATTGCACCCTGGGTGGCATCAGAGGCAAGCAAGGTTTTAATGATGAGAAACTGGACATCACTCTGGGATGCCATCAGGTCTACCCCTGGTGCATCTCCACCCATCTCAGTGGTAGAACTGCGAGGGATGAGTATGTGCCTATGTCAGTAAGGGACAGACTAAGTCTGACCAGGGAAGGAAATCTTTGGTGTAAAGTCTGTCTACACCCCCATCTAGAGCAGGGAGGGACGCCTCCAGTAGAAAGATGACACTGGTCGCTTTTTTCTCTCTTACAGATGGGAGCTAACACTTCAAGCCTCACTCCTTTGAATTGTATCATGAAAAACTGGGATAGATTTGATCCCCAGAGCTTAAAGAAGACACGCCTGATCTCCTACGTGATACTGCATGACCATGGTATCCATTGGAGGACGGTGAATGGTGGCCAGTTGAAGAATCTCAATTATTGATGTTCTACAATTAGACCGGCTCTGTAGAAAACAAGGGAAATGGGTAGAAGCAGCATATGTGTTTCCCTTTTTCCCTCTGTGAGGTATGCCAGACTTATGTCCTAAGGGTATAGAGTTGGGTGTGAAACCTTCAGCTCCCTCCTGTCCTCCTACTTTGCCCCTGTACTCAGGGCTCCAAACTAAGCAAATTGAAAGTCAGGGAACCTCCCTAGGAAGTGTTGCCTTTGTCTCAGTAAAAACCCAAACTGAGATTCAAACAGCCCAAGTAGAGGTCCAAAAAACTCCTATCTCAGTATGACCTCAGACTACTCTGGTTTCAATAGAAACTCAGACCATCGAAGCTCAGACAGTAAAAACTAAGGGTGAAATGCAGGATGAGATGGAGGACAGGAAGCAAAGAGATCAAGAAAAGCAAGTTTCTCCAATCTACCCCTGGGATCATATGTGCAGAGCAGCCAGAGTGGCTGAGGAACAGCCACACAAGCTGTTGCCTCTTCATGAAGCACCCACCCGAGAGAAATAATCAGTCTATGAGAGTTAATAAGCCCTTTTCTTATTAAGAAGTACAAAGAATTGAGGAGGATCTGGGAGACTATTTAGAGGACCCAGAAAAATATATTAGAGTTTTTAAAGGTGTTTTATGACTGCTTTATGACCTTACTTGGAAGAATGTGATGTATATCTTTGGACAAACGATGACCCCCGACTCAAAAAGTCGAGTTTTTAGGGAAAGCAGTTGCTTATGGAGATGAATGGCTTGGTAATTAATCAGTAGGGAAGAGGGAGGATGAGATATCCACCCTCCCCACTGGGATTCAGGTGGTCCCAACTATAGAACCAGATTGAGACTATAACAAGGCTAAAGGAAGATAGGATCAGAGTCCTTTTGTCAGATATATTCTTAAAGGACTCAGGCAAGCACTTGCTAAGACTTTAAATGATGCCAAATTGGCAAACATAGAACAGGAGGAGAAGGAAGCTCCTGGTAAATTCCTAGATAGACTGAGAGAAGCCCTTCGCAGGTTCACTGAGATTGATCCTGAAAGTGACGAGGGAAAAGTGATCTTACAAGATAGACTTCGCACTCAGTCAGCTCCAGATATCTGCTGTAAGCTATTAAAACAGGCATATAGACCAAATCAGTCTTTTGATAATCTATTGCAACTGCCTCAGTCTATTATGGTAGAGAATATGAGGAAAAGAAAGAAAGGCAGAAAAAGACAAAGGAACAGGCAGAAACCCTTGTAATGACTGGCAGAACCATTCTTAAACAGCCTGAGAAAATGCCCAGAGGGACCCAGGTGAAAAAGAATGGGCTTGCTATTACTGTGGAAGGGAGGGGCACCTCAAGCAAGATTGCCCTCATGCATCTAAGCCGCCCCCGGCTCCATGTCTGGTCTGCAAGGGACCACACTGGAGGACAGACTGCCTTCAGAAGTGTACGTTTCAGAGGTTGGACTCTCAAGACAATCAGGACTGAAGGTGCTCAGGGGTCCCCACACAAGCTCCCATCCTAATTACACCTGAGGAGCCCTGGGTATTAATAACTGGGCGGGGGGGGGAGAAGGAAGCTCCTGGTAAATTCCTAGATAGACTGAGAGAAGCCCTTCGCAGGTTCACTGAGATTGATCCTGAAAGTGACGAGGGAAAAGTGATCTTACAAGATAGACTTCGCACTCAGTCAGCTCCAGATATCTGCTGTAAGCTATTAAAACAGGCATATAGACCAAATCAGTCTTTTGATAATCTATTGCAACTGCCTCAGTCTATTATGGTAGAGAATATGAGGAAAAGAAAGAAAGGCAGAAAAAGACAAAGGAACAGGCAGAAACCCTTGTAATGACTGGCAGAACCATTCTTAAACAGCCTGAGAAAATGCCCAGAGGGACCCAGGTGAAAAAGAATGGGCTTGCTATTACTGTGGAAGGGAGGGGCACCTCAAGCAAGATTGCCCTCATGCATCTAAGCCGCCCCCGGCTCCATGTCTGGTCTGCAAGGGACCACACTGGAGGACAGACTGCCTTCAGAAGTGTACGTTTCAGAGGTTGGACTCTCAAGACAATCAGGACTGAAGGTGCTCAGGGGTCCCCACACAAGCTCCCATCCTAATTACACCTGAGGAGCCCTGGGTATTAATAACTGGGCGGGGGGGGGGCAATCCGTCGATTTCCTTTTAGATACTGGGGCAACTTACTCTGTGCTTACTGAAGCCCCTGGCCCTCTTTCTTCCTGATCCACTTCCATAGTGGGACTGTCTGGACGAGCCAAAAGGTATTACTTCAGTTGTTCTTTAATTTGTAACTGGGACTCTGTGNCAATCCGTCGATTTCCTTTTAGATACTGGGGCAACTTACTCTGTGCTTACTGAAGCCCCTGGCCCTCTTTCTTCCTGATCCACTTCCATAGTGGGACTGTCTGGACGAGCCAAAAGGTATTACTTCAGTTGTTCTTTAATTTGTAACTGGGACTCTGTGCTATTTTCACATGAGTTTCTGATCATGCCAGAGTCTCCCTCATCCCTTTTGGGGAGGGATATACTGAGCAAGGTCCATGCCTCTGTTTTCATGAATATGTAAATCCTAGCGTGTGGGCTGATCGAAAATCTGTGGGTCGAGCACAAAATACTATTCCTGTAGTTGTCAAGCTCAAAGACCCACACTTATTTCCACATAAGCAGTATCCACTTAAGGACAGGGTAAAACCCATCACTGAGAATTTAAAGAATCAGAGATGGGAGTAAAATAGCCAAAGGTAATCAGCTGGCTGACTGTCAAGCCATAAAAGCGGCACTTTATAAAACCCCTTCACTGCAGATGCCTTTGATCTGGACAGGTCCTGTGGGACAGGAAAACCCACAATATTCTAAGGAAGAATTAGAAAGATATGAGAAAAGAGGAGCAAAGATTATTGACAAAGGATGGTTACAGTCTGCAGATGGACTATTAAGAATTCCTGAAAATCCTCAATGGAAAAGTTTTCCTGAAGTCTTCAGTTTCAGTTCAGTTCAGTCGCTCCCTTCCCTGGTGGCTAAGAAGGTAAAGCGTCTTCCTTACAATGCAGGAGACCTGGGTTCGATCCCTGGGTTGGGAAGATCCTCTGGAGACGGAAATGGCAACCCACTCCAGTACTCTTCCCTGGAAAATCCCATGGACAGAGGAGCCTGGTGGGCTACAGTCCATGGGGTTGCAAAGAGTCGGACATGACTGAGTGACTTTACTTTCACTTTCACTTTCAGTTCAGTTCAGTTGCTCAGTTGTGTCCAATTCTTTGTGACCCCATGAATTGCAGCATATCAGGCCTTCCTGTCTATCACCAACTCCCGAAGTTTACTCAAACTCATGTCCATCGAGTCGGTGATCCCATCCAGCCATCTCATCCTCTGTCGACCCCTTCTCCTCCTGCCCCCAATCCCTCCCAGCATCAGAGTCTTTTCCAATGAGTCAACTCTTCGCGTGAGGTGGCCAAATATTGGAGTTTCAGCTTTAGCATCAATCTTTCCAAAGAATATCCAGGACTGATCTCATTTAGAATGGACTGGTTGGGTCTCCTTGCAGTCCAAGGGACTCTCAAGAGTCTTCTCCAACACCACAGTTCAAAAGCATCAGTTCTTTGGTGCTCAGCCTTCTTCACAGTCCAACTCTCACATCCACACATGACCACTGGAAAAAACATAACCTTGACTAGAAGGACCTTTGTTGGCAAAGTAATGTCTCTGCTTTTTAATATGCTATCAAGGTTGGTCATAATTTTCCTTCCAAGGACTAAGCATCTTTTAATTTCATGGCTGCAGTCACCATCTGCAGTGATTTTGGAGCCCCCCCAAATAAAGTCTGACTCTGTTTCCACTGTTTCCCCATCTATTTCCCATGAAGTGATGGGACCAGATGCCATGATCTCAGTTTTCTGAATGTTGAGCTTTAAGCCAGCTTTTCCACTCCCCNGAAGTTGTTTTGTGGAATTTACTCAGCGATTAAATGTTCTTTTGATGAATTTGTCAGGGAGAAAGTGGTCTCCCAGTCCTATTCCTCTGCCATCTTAGGACTGCCCCCAGATCAGATCATCTCAATTGATCTATATTCAAGTTTTTGATTCCATGCTCTGCCTGATCAAACATACTGATGAGGCTCTCTAGTAAATTATTTTATTTCAGTTTTTTTCATCTTCAAACTCAGAATTTCTACTTGGCTCTATTTTTTAAAAAATAATTTACATCTCTTTATTCATTTCAGTTCAGTCACTCAGTCATGTCCAACTCTTTATGACCCCATGAATCACAGCACACCAGGCCTCCCTGTCCATCATCAACTCCCGGAGTCCACCCAAACCCATGTCCATTGAGTCGGTGATGCCATCCAACCATCTCATCCTCTAGCATCCCCTTCTCTTCCTGCCCTCAATCCTTCCCAGCATCAGGGTCTTTTCAAATGAGTCAGGTCTTTGCATCAGGTGGCCAGAGTATTGGAGTTTCAGCTTCAGCATCAGTCCTTCCAATGAACAATATTCTCTATCAGTATAAATTTGTTTAATTTTCTAAAAGTATAGCTTTCTTTAGGTTTTGTTTTGGATATATTTCAGACAGTTGAAATAAAGTCTTTGTCTAATAATTCCAATATCTGTACTTCTTCAAAGACAGTTTTGATTAATTGACTTTCTAGTGTAGGGACCGTAGTTTCTTGTTTCTTTGCATATCTCATAATGTTTTGTTGTTGAAAACTGATATTTTAAATAATATAATATGAAAACTCTGAAAATCAGAATCCTCTCTCTCTTGACGGTTTATTGTTTTTGCTCTTTGTCATTTTTTGGGTGTATTTCCTTTTGTGAACTAATTCTTTAAAACCCATATTATTCTCAGGTATAGGCACAAAAGCCTCTGTTCAGTTATGTTAGTGGTCAGCTAATGATTAGACAGATTTATTTAATTGCCTAGAACCAAGGAGCCTTCCAGTGTTTGCCAAGATGCTCTGCATGCCTATTGGGCTATGCCTTCCATACACAACCTGGAAGATTGCAGCTCTACCCCAGCTTTCACTTCCTCCAGGCTCAGAGCCTCAAGCTCAGCCAGCGGTGAGAGCTTATGGCCTTCTTATGTCTATTCTGAGCATGCACACAGTTCTCTGCACATGCACAGTTATATACATGCATTCGACTTTCTAGATTTCTGAGAATGTGTCAGAGATTTTCAGAGTCTCATAAGCACATCTCATTCCCCAGATTTTTCTTTTAAATGTTTGGATTAGCCTATGGTTTACCCCAACTCTTATCCACTACAGTGGATATTTAGTGGAACTGCCAAATAATTGTTTCCAATTATTTTCAACAAAACACACTTGGGGAAAGACTTTTTGTACTATAAAAGCTCCAAGTCAAGTCAAAGACACTCAACCTAGCAAGTGGAATCTTCCAGGGAATCACCCAGGCACATTCAGGACACTTCTTTGGAAATTAGGTTTGAAGGAATTCTGACTCTGTTCTGCCCTCTCTGGTTGCTGCCAGGCTAGCAGTTTTTACCATGAGTGTGAGGTGTTGATCTTCATGGCTACAGTGATGCTAGGGTGACAAGGATAGGTGCAGGGAAAGGAGTAGGGGTTCCCTGATGGCTCAGAGAATAAAGAATCCGCCTGTAATGCAGGAGACCCAGGTTCAATCCCTGGTCGGGAAGATCCCCTGGAGAAGGGAATGGCTACCCCCTATAGTATTCTTGCCTGGAACATTCCATGCACAGAGGTGGGCTACAGTCCCTGGGGATGCAGAGCCAGACATGACTGAGCAACTAACACTTTCACAGGGCAAGTGAAAACAGGACAAATTTCATTGTTCTTAACCAGGATTGAACTATTTTTTTGTAAATGATCCTGATATTCTTTGAAAGTTTTGTCTTTGCTTTTATTAAGGAGAGAATTTTCAAAGGTCATTACTTTGCTACTTTTTCTCCATTATTCTCTTTGTGAGTAATTTTATGAGAAACATTCAACAATTTTTTCAAGGGGATGTACCCTTTTACACTTCCACTAGCAATGTATGAGTGTTCTGGATTTGCACATCCTTGCCAAGATTTACTGTTGTCAGTATGTTTTAATTTAGTCTTTAATTATTTTCCCATTTTTTATTGGGTGATTTGTATTTCAATTCTGTTGTAAAATTTCTTTATATATTCTGAATGAGTTCTTTATTGGATATATACATTGCAGATGTTTTATCTTGCTTTCTTTGATTAATGATGACTCAAAATGCAGAGGTCTTTTGTTTATTTGTCTTTTGTTGGTGGTGTGTTATGAAGTCCAAATGATCATTTTTTTCCTTTATACTTAGACTTTTTTCATGTTCATTCAAAAAATGTATTGTCAACCTAGAAACTGCAAAGATATTCTACTATGTTCTTTACCGAAATTTTACCATTTAGTTTTTATGTTCAAGTCTATGATACAATTCAAATACTTCTGCACTCTTGTGAGGTAGGTGTAGTAATTCATTATTTTCCACATATTTGTATATATGTTTCACCACCATGTTTTTTATAATACTATTCTTTTTTCATTAAATTTCCTTGGTACTTTGTGTGAATATAAATTGACATATGTGTATTGATCTCCTTCTGTGCTCTCTAATCACTTTGATTGATTGAATTGACTATCCTTCCATCAAATTCCCCACTGTGTTAATTCTGTCTCTTATACACATCTAGATGTGTATAAGAGACAGCTTGGGTGGTGCTTGGCTTCATTGTAGGTATGGAGGCATTTGATGAGCTNTCTGTGCTCTCTAATCACTTTGATTGATTGAATTGACTATCCTTCCATCAAATTCCCCACTGTGTTAATTACCAAAGTTACACAGTAAGTCCTGAAATAATGTTATGTTAGTACCTTTTTTTTTCAAGTTTTTTTTTTGTGTGGCTATTCTAGCTGTTTGTATCATACATAAATATATATATGTATATTAGAAATGAAATGAATGTCTATACAAAGGTTGTTGAAATTCTTTACTTCGAAATCAATTTGGAAAGAATTGATATCAAATGCTAAGTCTTTCAATCTATGTTTAGAGAATATCTCTCCATGTTTTTTAGGTCTTATTTCATTTTCCTCAGCCTTATTGCACAGTGTCCAGAATAGTGATCTTTCATGACTCTTGTCAAATTAACACCCAAATATTTTATGCTTTTATGTGCTTCTGGAAAAGGGTTGTCAAACTTACATTTTTCTATTTTGTTCTGCTGTAATTGACTTTTTTGTATTGGCCTTGTATCCTGCGAACTTGTTAAGCTTGCTTATTAGTTCTGGTACTTGTTTTATAGATACCTCAGGGTATTTTTTAAAAATGTAGGAAATTCCATCACCTGCAAATAAAGTGGGTTTTACTCTTTTCTTTTCCATCTGTATATTTTTAAATTTTTTGTCTTGTCTTATTGTACTTGCTCAGACCTTTAGTATAATATTGAATGAAAGCAGCTATTGGAGACATTATTGCCTCATTTCCAATCTTAAGGAGAAAACATACAATATATCATAATCGATATGGTATTAGTAGCAGAAAGTTTTTGTTTTCTTTTGTTTGTTTTTACCTTATTTTGGGAATATTGGATGAGGAGATGGTCTTTATCAGGTTGAAGAAATTCTCTTTTCCTAGTTTTTCAAGAGTTGTTTTTTCAATCATAAATAATTTGTTGTTGTTCAGTCACTCAATCATGTCCAGCTGTTTGTGATCCTATAGACTGCAGCACACCAGACTTCCTATCCTTCACCATCTCCTGAAAATTGCTCAAACCCAAGTCCATTGAGTCGGTAATGACATCCAACCATCTTGTCCTCTGTCGTCCCCTTCTCCTCCTGCCTTCAATCTTTCCCAGGATCAGAGTCTTTTCTAATGAGTCGGCTGTTTGGTGTTTTCAAATAATTGTTCATGTATTGAAATAACCATATAATTTTTTTCTTTGTTTTGCTAATGTGGTAAATTTGAATGTTAAACCAACCTTGCCTTCCTAGGATAAAGATCACTTATTATTTTTGTATATTTCTTATTTGGTTTACTAATTTTAAATTTAATTTACCTGTTTCAAAGATTTTTGTATCTATGTTTGAGGTTGGGGGTTAGTAGACTTTCCTATCAAAGTCTTTGACACTTTTGACAGTTTTGATATCAAAGTTACCCTATCCTCATAAAACAAATTAGAAAGTGCTTCCCTTTATCTGCTTTCTAAGATAGTTTGTGTGATATTGATACTATTTCTTTCTTAAATTTTTGATGGAATTCACCAGTAAAAGAATCTGGGTATGGGGATTTTTTTGGTTGGAAGTTATCTTATTGTGAATTCATCTTTTTTTAATAGACAAAAAACTATTCAAAATTTTTATTTCTTTTTGTCATTTTTAGCAAGATACATTTGTAAAAATGCTTGTTCTTTTAAGCTGTAAAATTATTGGCAGGCCTTTGTTCACTATATTCTTACTGTATTTTTAACATTTGTAACATCTGTAGGATGTCATCTCTTTCTCTGCTGATTTTAGTAATCTGTGGCTTTTTCCCCCTTCATCAATTTGGTCAAAGGTTTATCAATTTCGCTATATCTTCAAGGATAAACTTTTAGCTTTGATTATTTTATCTTTTATTTATATGTTATTTATTTCATTTCTTTTTGCTTTCACTGAATGGAGGGACCTTGTATCTTGGTTCATTGTTTAGACAGTCCTAAATGAATTTCCAGGATAAACTTTGCTCCACCCAGTACAATTACATCTCAGTTCTTCATACAGAATCTTTTTTGTTTGTCACTTTCCAGTTTAGGACATGGAGAAGCAATGTGATGTAGTGGAAAGTCCTCTGATCTTGGATCCAAACATTGCAAAACTGTTATCTAACCTTTACTTTCCTCACTTTTTTCATACATAGGATAGGATAATAGTAATAACATAAAATTTAAGTGAAGTACCTGGAGTGCAGTGGTCATTCTCTGATGGTTGACCTCAGGGTCATAGATGTCCCTCATTGTCTATGCAGCCTATTTGACAATCACTTTTATTTAACATGTAACCAAATTGTATATACTCCAAGTGCATCTAATCAATGATGGGAATAATTTCTAAGATGAAAAACTTCCCAAAAGTGTTTATAAGTATTCTTTATTATTTATCTTTTCTCTAGATGCCAGGATACTTAAGGAAACTATGAAAGTGAAAGTGTTAGTCACTCAGTCATGTCCAACTCTTTGTGACCCCATGAACTGTAGCCCACCAGGCTCCCCTGTCCATGGGATTCTCAAGCAAGAATACTGGGGTGGGTTGCCATGCCATCATCCAGGGAATCTTCCCAACCCAGGGATTGAATCTGTATCTCTTACATCTTCTACATTGCATATGGATTCTTTACCATCTGAGCCATCAAGGAAACTATACTGAGAGTTTAACAAACATCAACTTAAAGTTCAAAATGACTCTGTCTTCTTTTCATTTAATAATTGTCATGAAAATCTCTTTCTTTGGGAAAACTCTGCTTTCTGTAAGCTAACTACATCTGTCAGTTTTTCACCTCTAAACTTAGTAGATCAAGACAATAACTACCTATTTAACTAAACTTTGGTCCAGCAGTTTAGCTTAACCTCAATTAGGTTTTGTACTGCTGTCTTAGATGTGTTTACTCTGAATTTTCAGTCAACTGTTGGTCAGCTAAGTTAGTCTGCTTCTGGGGTTTGGCTGATTGTTGACTGTGGCAGTGATGGAGACTGTGACACTAGTCTCTAATCTTCCAGCAGGATAACCCAGGTTTGTTCATACAGCAGCTTCAGATTCTAAGAGAGAGAGCTCTTATATACAAATTCTCTTTTTTTCTTAATCAAGCTTTGTATTACATTTGCTAGTATCTGATTGGTGCAGTGTCTCATTGGTGGAAACAGGTCACCTGGCCAATCTTAATTTAAGGGCTGAAGAATGGACTCCATCACTTGATGGGAGACAACTGCAAAGAATTTTGGCCATTTTTTTTTCTTTAACACCTACTGCATTGGTTCTGGATGCAGTAGAAGGAATATGAGGCCATGAAGAAGGTGTTTCTCACCAGTAGCTCCAGAGTGTGAAAAAAAGTCATGCCACGTGTTGGGATGGTTGGGACACACCTTACATCACCGTCCAGTTAAGGCTTTAATCTGTGAAGAGTTTTCCAGGCAAATCAACAAATACATTCCTCTTAGAGACTGCTAGAAAAGCATTTGATTCTCCAGATAGCACAAATATAAACTTTGCTTTGTTATCTTTCCCCTCCCTTTCTTCCTCTTTTTTTCAACCACTCTACTCTCCAAAGCATTTGATGTCTTTTATAAAAGCCTTCCACTGACTGTCCTGGATGTGGTCCCTGTAGATGGTTAGGAAAAGTGCCAAATATCTGCTGCTTTATCTGAAATGGAGCATGAGGCTTATAAACCCCCCCAAATAAGATCAAAGAGATCTGACAGGCCAGGCTAAATTCTCTAATCCAATTTTAGATCCTTTTAGGGTGTGCCCACAGCCTGATTGCAAGTGTACATAGGGAGCTCTCACCATACCTCTGGCCATCAGTACCTTCAAATACACACAAATTGAAGCATATAAAGATTTATTTCAGCAAATATGGTGTATAGAATGAGATGAGAGTGGATAAGCAGAAAGGAAACAAAAGGATCTGCTTTCTGTAGTACCACATTGTCCAATTTCCTTCTGTCACAGACACTGAGGCAAGCTAGCATTGGGGCTTACTCCCCAGTGTTTCTTTTCAATCTCATCTCATCATTATCAAAAGTCCTATCATTAGCTATCATTTAGCAAACTTCAGAAAAACTCAGTTGCTTGAAACAGTAAATATTTACTATGTATCATGAGTTTATGGGTTAGCTGGACAGTTCTGTTGATCTGAGCCAGCCTCAACTAAGTTCCCTTAGACTCACTCATAGAGTTGTTTTCAGCTTCAGATTACACTTAGGATGATCCTGCCTGAGAAAAACTCGGCCTTCCCCCATCTATCTCTCACATTCCTCCAGCAGTTTGGCCCAGGGATAGCTTTGTGTTCATGGCCAAGGAACAAGAGTGACAAGAAAGCAAATACCAATTTAGAAGTATTTGCAAGACTCTGTTGGTGTCTTGCTTGCTAACTCCCGCTGGCCAAAGCAAGTCACATGGCTAAGCCCAGAAAAAGAGGCTAGTTAGAACATCTTGCCCACAATGGTTATAATGAAAAACTAGATAAAGACTTATGCAATCAATTTGTCACCCTAGTTCTATAAAATTGTGGGGATTTTAAAAGCATCCATTGAATTATTTCTCACATTATTGAATGATCCACAGTTCTATCTTTGCCCTTGATGGTGCTCATCTGGTTCCATCATTCCTGGGGTGGTTTCTTTTCACACCTCAGTATCAATGTGTTTTTCTGAGACTGAATTCAGCCTCAGTTGGTTGGGCACGGTTGGGGGGGGAGTGGGGTGCAGAAGAGGGAGTGTTGGTGGACAAGTGTATGAGTCTTGAACTGGTGTTAGACCTGGCTTTTCTTACCCTTGACCAAATACTAGATTGCACCCCAGAGGATTCATTTGTAGAAGAAAAGCTCTTAACTTATGAGAACTAGTCTTTCTGACTCACAGACTTTCTTTACTCAGTCTAGGGCTTCCCATCTTGGTCCCCAGTTTCTCTATGTGGATAATGAAAGAACCGAGTCTCAGAGGGATCTAGAGGTATGTATGTGTATATTATGGGTGGGGGAGGACATTACCCTGAATATAGTATACTGCACCAAATGTTGGAGAAGGCAATGGCACCCCACTCCAGTACTCTTGCCTGGAAAATCCCATGGATAAAGGAGCCTGGTGGGCTGCAGTCCATGGGGTCGCGAAGAGTTGGACATGACTGAGCGACTTCACTTTCACTTTTCACTTTCATGCATTGGAGAAGGAAATGGCAACCCACTCCAGTGTTCTTGCCTGGAGAATCCCAGGGACAGGGGAGCCTGGTGGGCTGCCGTCTATAGGGTCGCACAGAGTCGGACATGACTGAAGCGACTTAGCAGCAGCACCAAATGTAGAAGAGTGGGGCACCTGTGAGAATCTACCCTCTGAACTATTTCTCCAGTTTATCAATCAAAAGATGTGACCATGAGGCACTTAAGTATACATGCAACAAGAAGGAATTAAAAGTGACCTTGTGGTTAGAAAAAAGCACTAAGTGCAGAAATTCACACTGGAATGTTGAAGGTTTCTCTTTGAATGATTTTGAACCCTGAGTCCCAGCCACCTGTATATGTTAGAATTGACACAGGGGTGGTTTAGACAAAGGGGACAGTTCGACTCAGATCTTATTAACTGCATACATTGTGATTAAGTTCTTCTGCCTCCAGCAGCTGCTTTGTTCACTAACCACTGCTTCTGACCTTTCTGGGACTCTGAGTTGACTCTAGAGTGACTCTTCCTCACCTTTCAGAGAACAGAGAGGCCCCAGGGTCCCCGACCAAGCCCTCACATAAACGGTGCAGTAGCTGAGATTCTCACATCCTTAACCTGCCACTGGAGTGAGGTCACAAGATATTTCAGTCCTGTGACTGAGGTGTAAACCATAACCAAAAGGGAAGGAAGTGTTTTCAGAGCCTGGGTACCAAGGTGCGATAAGACTTCAAGGTTTCACAAGCTTTTTTTAAATCCTAGTTTTCTTATTGTATCTCTCTCTTTCTCTTGTGTGAAAATGGCTTGTCCAATTACTTTCAGGAAACCATTTCTTTTGGGAAGTGTTAAAGTGTTTAACTTATCTTTAGCTCAGAAATAAATGCATTTCAAAAATGTGCTTAGAGTCTAAGCATATCTTTTTCATCTTCTTGCACCTTGGGAATTGGGAAATTTTGTGTGTGTGTAGGGGGGATTCCTCAATGTCCTAAGATGGATATTCCACAATAACTACACCGAAATACCACAACCATCATCAATAAACAAATAATTACTGAGCTTATTTTGAATTCCACTCTCTAGTGGATGCCATGAAAGATACGCGTAAAGTCAATACATGGATGCTACTACCCTCAGAAAGTGCCAACCCTACTGAATATATTATCATATTCAGATCATAGGACTCTGGAGGTGGAAGGTATCTTATACTTTCAAAGCACGTACTTTACATATGAGGAAGCAGAGTTCCAGAAAGTTCATCTAGTAATTCATTTTCGGAGTCAGACCTAAAAGTAAGTCTCCTCCCTCTCAAGTAAATGGTGTGTCTAGAGGTTATGCTGTTCTGTGAAAAGAAACAATATGAACTTCTGTAACAGAGGGAATCACCATTGGAAGTCTTTTCCTAACCTCAAAAATGCTTGACTCTATTCCAGGTCTTGACAGTGAGGAGAATTAACACAAGTATAAGGTACAGGTATATCCTCGATGCTATTTTTCTGTCTGCTTGCACACCTCAAGAGAATGAGCCCTTCCACCCATCCTATCTCCCATCCTCTCCAGATGATTCACTAATTAAAGGGTTTCCATGGAAGCATCATATGGATGTGATTGAACCTGGTCTCTAGGCTGGAGCAGTTGCCTTAGAGGTGGTCACATGAACACAGCCCATTGGAACTGGAACTGAGCAGTCAATTTCTCTTCAATACACAGAAAGCTCAGACATTGTTGGCTGACAATCATAAGTGTGTGTGTATTTCTTTTTATTTATTTTTCTTTGTGTCTAGAAGGAAAAAAAAATATTATCCACCAAATGAGAGAAGAAGGAAACAGATGTGTAGAAAAAAACATAAGCTAAAGACAGGAAGGCAAGCCTATGCATTAAAGTTTTTGCTTTCAATTGTTTCTAATGTCTAACCATATTCCCATTTGGAGATTTTTTTGTAGTCTCTATGACATATTGCATGTTTTCTGAAAGGACAATTAGATATTGTACTAAGTTAGAACCCAGGCTCATTGGCCACAGGCAAAATAATAGTAGCGATAGATCTTAAAGAGATTTAACAGGCTTTGTGTTTTATTTCCACTATTTATTTCCTTGAATTATGTATTTGGTAAAATTTTTTTTACAGAGCCTCATCAGCCAGCGTCATGTCTCTGTGAAATTTCTCAAGTACTGCTTTCAAATGTAGATTTTGGTGTTTATAAGAGAGAGAATTTCTTTATCTAGTGGTAATATACATGTTAATCATTTATTTGAGAATGTATATTTCAGTATAATATTACTCTCTTACTTTTTAACAGTTCACTCAATAGACATGTATTTCATTACTACCCAGTTTTAGACATCTCCTTCCACCTTGAATAAATGTAATTTTCTCAATATTTAGGAATTTACTTGACATATACATAGAAACTCTTATAAAATCCATATATGACTTATAATTCATTACTTCTGCAGGAAAATCTCACTGAAAATGACTTGATAATGCTTATCAGATAGTTAAGAGTTCTATCACCTCTTTAGCTGAGCCATTCTGAACAAATAAAATAATACTTATAGTAATTTCTTTTAATCTAATGTATATACTATAAGAAGTTCTAGGAATGAATTAAGTTCATGTATTCAGAAAATAATATCACTAAGCTGGAATAGAAATTTATTTCTTTTTAGCAACAAGTCATAATTTTGAGTCTGAAAATCTTAAAAATAAGTATTTGCTTTAAAAATTTACCAAATATTCATACTGATGAAATCTAGATCAAATGTCTTTTTAACAATATGATACACTTTTTCCAAACAGCTGATAAAAACACAGACATACAATTGTTTAATGTAGTTGAAACAAACAAAACACAAGCAATTCACTCAACAGACATGTATTTCATTACTACTCTTTTTTTTATATCCCAGGAATTGATTTTATTTTGTATCTTGATAATAAGTTGTTAGATTTAACTTCAAACTTGCTTTCATATATCAAGTACAGTAAGAGAAACAAATGTGGATACAGGTCTCTTCATTCTATTTGAAGCAGTTGTGACACCAAAACCAGGAGATGGAACATTTCCATAGTGAAGTATTTTCCATTACGTATTTTATCTAAATGGGAATTTATGTGGTGTGGATTCAGGATAGGGGATATTACTAAGACAACTGATGATGGATGGAAGGAAGGAACTGACGAGCTGTGCGTAAAGACTCCTGTGCTTCCGAATGTTCTGCCTTAGGGAGGATAATGGTTATCTGTTCTCCTTGTCCACTAGGAATGAGCAAGGGAATACCGGTTAATAACGTGGCTGAGGAGATCTGGGATACGCAATGAATTTCATAACTGACAAGTTCCTTGGACACTGGAACCATTGACCAAATGCTCTGTGAGTGGGGTGAAATGCCTTTCTCCAGGGGCCATCAAATGCATCTGTCCAGCATAATATAAATGCAGTGCTACCCAGAGAGAGAAGAATGGACAGTTGATGGCTGGATTCTTGCTTTCCAGTCTGGCCATATTTATTTTAAATCCCATTCCAGTCCTGAGAAGGCAATGTAGCTATCCCATCATGATTTTGAAGATGTCCTCTTTTCATTTCATTATTTTAACAAAAGAGAGAAGAGTGAAGGGAACTTTCATGAAAGAAAGCTGTGATTTCTTTACAGAAAAGGGCATGTGGTTCATACTTCAGTTATTCACATGAACACCATGTATTTAAAGACACAAAAATTCACCCTGGAAATGAACAACGATCACAGTTCTTTCCCCTCACAAAATGTATGTGATGTGGGCAGTTTTGAATTTTCTTTTATGAGTTTTAATAATATCTGAAGAAAACAGACTTAAATCAGAATTATAGACTGGACTGGCTTGAAAACACCTTGTAAATTATCTGGTGGATAAGGAAGCTGAGTCACAGAGGGTAGAATAAACTGAGGTCACAAGAATGGTTCAAAGTTGGTGGGAAGGCATTAAAAAAAAATCCTGACTGTTTTTGCCCAGAGTGAGGAAGAGTAGCAAGAAATCTAGTCTCATAGGAGGAGAATTAAACTTTTGCTTTAAAGAACCAATTGGGAGAAATGGTCCAGTGGATAACAGTGATTTGCAAAAACTCTGACATAGCTTTCCAGAGAGTCAAGATAGAGAATAAGTAATAAAAGCAACTGAATTATGTGTCATTTACAATTAGAGGTGTCCTTAAAAAAATTTTTTTTTTTTGTTTAGCATGGCAAGAGTTTATTTTTTTATTTGGGGTAAAGTTGTTTTACAATGTTGTGTTTGTGCTGTATAATGAAGTGAATCAACCATATGTCTACATATATACACTTTCTTATATATATCTACCTTCCATTCCACCTTCCCCTCACATCTCAGCCCCTAGGCATCACAGAGCACTGAGGTGAGCTCCCTGTGCTAAACAGCAGGTTCCCACTAGCTATTTATTTTACACATGGTTGTGTATTTATGCCAATCCTAACCTCCTAATTCATCCCCTTTTGCCCCCATGTCCATATGTCCATTCTCTACATCTGTATCTCTATTCCTGCCCTGCAAATAGATTTGTTAGTATACCATGATCATGTTTCTCTTTCTGACTTATTTCACTCCTTATGACAGACTCCAGGTCCATCCTTTAGTTAAGACATGCCCAAGCATCTGTTCCTTTGGGAATGATCATGTTTCCATTACATGCACATTTAAATACAAACTGTGTTGGGTTTATTGAGAGATGGCACACTGGTCTCCAATGTAGAAACTTCCCAGAGGATTTTCTATGCTAATTTTACTTTATACATTTTTTCCCATATAGTGGCAAACATTACACAACTAAATTTCTTAACTCTTATACCAAATGTGACTTCACTCCAACAGCTAATTTTTCCAACTGAACTGATTACCAAATGGTTACCACTAATCCATTCAATGTAAAATGAAAACAAGAGATTTTTTTCCACTTAATGAATCTCTAGTTTGTCCAGTCTGTTCACAAGGCTACCATGATGATATCAGTCTACACTGATTGGTACTGGTACTCCGATTTATGCCTGTCTCTTATACACATCTAGATGNACCAAATGTGACTTCACTCCAACAGCTAATTTTTCCAACTGAACTGATTACCAAATGGTTACCACTAATCCATTCAATGTAAAATGAAAACAAGAGATTTTTTTCCACTTAATGAATCTCTAGTTTGTCCAGTCTGTTCACAAGGCTACCATGATGATATCAGTCTACACTGATTGGTACTGGTACTCCGATTTATGCTAGACAATAAACAACTCTCTGCTTGATGAAAATCACTGATCCAGGGATTTCCCTGGTAGTCCAGTGGCAAGGACTCTGCGCTCCCAGTGCAGGGAGCCCAGGTTCAGTCCCTGGTTGGGGAGCTGGGTCCCACATGCCACAACTAAAGATCCTGCATGCCACAATTAAGACTACTGTGCAACCAAAAAACAAAAAACAAAAAAAAGCTCACTAACCCATTGCTGGGCTTCAGCTGTAGCTTAGGCTGCCTGTGTTTACATGCATACACCCTAATGCTTTTTTCCATGATATGATGGCTCTCAAGAGGCAGGTTCAATCATCAACTCCCTGCGTGGTTTCAGTAAACAATTAACTGAAATAAGGGCTTCTCTTTGCCTACTCATCATCTGAAAAAGTTCTCAAGTATTTTATGAAAAGTCCTAGCTGATGATTAGACACCTTTTATCAGAGGCCTCTGTGGGGCCCATTCAAATTCGGTTGAATCTGGGTGATTTCAAATTTGAGTGCAAAGTAAACCCAGACATTGTATACAACATTGGACAGGGAATAAACTTTGGAATCAGATCATCCTGTTGTCACTTACTGGCTGTGCTATTGTGGGTAAATATTTTACCCCCTCTAAGCCTGTTTCCTCAACTGTAACCTGGGAGAATAACCTTTCTTCAAGGATTTGTTGATGTTTTCACTGAGACTTGTTTAAAAAGTTCTTAACATAAAGTCTGGCACACTGTCAGTAGTCAATGAATAGTTTTTGTTATCCTGATACTCAACTGATTTTCAAAGAGATGAGACATATCACTCCACATGCTCTCCTGTTGTCAATTCTCATTACAATGACCTTTAAAAACATGATTCAGATCATATCAGGTCTTGACTCAGATTTTTCCAATGACTCTCCATTTCACTCAGACCAAAAGCCAAAATCCTCCCAAAGACCTCTTACCCGCTCTTTCTCCTCTGACCACAGCTCCTACTCCCCTCTCTTTCAGGTCCCTGTATTCTGGCTACCTTGACCTCATTGCTTCAGGTCCTTCTCCTTCTCTAAGGAACACGTTTCCCCAGATAGCCTCAAGGTCAGTATCCTCAATACTTTCAAGAGTCAATCGGAAAATCTCAGTATTATCAAGGTCATTCATCAGCTTATATAAAATAATAAGAGCTATCTGTTCCAGCACACTTTACACCTCTTACCTGCTTTACCTGTCTTGAAATCACTTGCTACCATCTAACAGATTCCATCTAACTGCTTTGTTTCTAGTCTTTCCTGAACTTAAAAGTAACTCGATAGGGGCAGGCAATTTACTTATTTTCAATGCTTTCTCCATACCTGGTATGTTTGTGGCACTCCATATATATATATTTATTTAAAGGTAATGAGTGATTTTTCTAGCAGGAGTATGGTTCAGCTATGCTTCAAGGCCTTGATAGACTTAGATACAACTTACTCTGGAAACTTTCCTAGTGGTCCAGTGGTTAAGAATCTACTTTGCAATGCAGAGGATGCAGGTTGGATTCCCGGGCGGGGAACTAAGAGCCCACAAGCCACAGGACAACCAAGCCCGAATACTGCAACTCCTGAGCTCCAGTGCTCTGGAGCCAACTCACCACAACTAGAGAGCCCGCATGCCACACTGAGAGATCCCGTACGATGCAACGAAGATACCAACTGCTGCAATTAAGACCCACCGACCAGAGCCAAATAAATGTTTTTTAAAATGCAAAATACTCTGAGTTGACATCTCCCCCACCCCGACTCTGACTCCTGCCCAGCAAGTGGCATAACTCAGAGTACAAGAAGCCCATTGTGAAGAAAGGTGGAAGCACAAACACTTGGTCAGGCAGTTACAATGGTGAGAAGAAAGCTGTCGTATAGCTGTCACACATGGATGTGAGAGCTGGACAATAAAGAAGGCAGAGCATTGAAGAATTGATGCTTTTGAACTGTGGCGCTGGAGAAGACCCTTAAGAATCCCTTGGAAAGCAAGGATATCAAACCAGTCAATCTTAAAGGAAATCAACCTTGAATACTCTTTGGAAGGACTGATGCTGAAGCTCAAGCTCAAGCTCCAACACTTTGGCCACCGGATGTGAACAGCTGACTCGTTGGAAAAGACCCTGATGCTGGGAAAGGTAGAAGGCAGACGGAGAAGAGGATACAGAGGATGAGGTGGTTGGATGGCATCATCAACTCAGTGGACATGAACTTGGGCAAACTCTGGGAGATGGTCAGGGACAGGGAAGCCTGGCATGCTGTTGTGCAAAGAGTAATGAAGAGTTGGACGTGGCTTGGTGACTGACCAGCAAGACTCTTTCCATCTCCCTGCCACATGTGACTTCATTATCATTTGCCTAGTTTATTACTATCTGAGCCACCAGGGAAGCCAGCAGACTTTTCATTGGTTTCCATTCTGCCATGTGTCTTTGCTCCAATCTATCCTTCTTCTGCCCTCAGACCTGAAATTGTTTTCATTACCTCTCTTGTCTGCTTGGTTATAGCTTCAGGCCTGGACCTCACACTATGTTCACCAACATTCTCTACCTCATCCCTCCTTTATATCAACCCCACTATGTACCAACTTCAGCCCTGCTCCAGGGCCATTCTGTCTTTTGTACATATTTTTTGTATTTCTGCCTCTGTGACTTTGTTTCTTCTGTCCTTCCAGAAGGTTCTCTCTCTTCTTCCACAAATCCAAATCTACTCCAAATCTCAAATCTTAGTTTAATCACACATCATCTGAGAAGAACTCTCCCAGTGATTACTGTACCAATTACTGCAATTACTTCACACCAATATTTTCTTTCTTCTAATAATTTCTCTACCTTGAGTTACCTACACATTTTAGCCTGTAGCTAGTCTCTGATTGTATCACATAATAACAGCAATAATTGCAACTATAATTATAATTTATTCAATTTCTATTATGTCCTAAATATGATAAGTACTCATATTAATCTTGCAAAACAGAAATTATTATTCCCATTTTGTCAACTAAGAAACTAAAGCTCATGGAGGTTAAATGTGTGCATGCTTGCTAAATTGCTTTAGTCCTGTCTCTTTGTGACACTATGAACTCTAGCCCACCAGTTTCCTCTGACCATGGGATTCTCTAGGCAAGCATACTGGAGTGGGTTTTTATGGCCTCCTCCAGGGGATCTTCCCAATCCAGGGCTTGAGCCCACTTCTCTTACATCTCTTTATTAGCAGGTGTGTTCTTTACCACTAGCGCCACCAGGGAAACCCCATAGAGGTTGCACATGCTGTGCATAGTCACTCAGTCATGTCTGACTCTTTGCAACCCCATGGACTATAACCCATCATACTCCTCTATCCATGGGCATTCTACAGGCAAGAATACTGGAGTGGGTTGCTATGCCCTCCTCCAGGGGATCTTCCCAACCCAGGGATCAAACCCAGGTCTCCAGCATTGCAGGCATATTCTTTACCATCTAAGCCACCAGGGAAGCCCATAGAAGTTATATGGATTATCCCAAATCATACTATTAGTAAATAATGGAGCCAAGATTCAATTCCAATGTACCTAAGTATCCTTTGGTTTTTTTTTTTTTTTCCTCACATATGTATAAACTCTTGGGAGATTTAGCAAAATATGTGCATTCAGTAGGTACTCAATAAATACTGGCTGGTTGGTCAAGCATCCAGGAGAATGCACATTGATTTAAAGGTGCCCTGACAATGCTTCACCTCAGAGGTGATAAGGTGAGGTGATACACTCCCTCTCCCTTTCTTCTGCACCAGAAGAGCTAGAGACTGCAGAACAGTGAGGTCAAGGCTGTTTCAGGGCCCAAAGAGCGGGATGTGTTCCCCAGGCTCAATTCCATTTCCTTACGAGCTAGGCTCTGCATCTTGCCTTCCCTGGCCATCCCCAGGATCAAGTTAGCTGCGTCATTGCCATCTCAGATTGAGAGCTTCTCAGGCAGCCTGGGCTTGCTGAAGGCACCAGTGACATACTTCTGGACTCCAGACCAGGAGTCCCAGGACATACACCTGACTGAAAGGGGAGCAGGGCAAAGCCTGCCAGGGTGTGTTTGAGCTGCCTTTCCCCAGCAGGCTGTAGCCCCGTGTCCTGAGGTTGCAGAAGGAGCTGACACCTGTCAGCTCCCTTCCCTTCATCTACAGTGTGCCAGGCACCATGTGAGATGCTTCACAGGCACGATCTCTCTTCAGAATCCTCACCACACTGATGAACCTTTTCGCAGAGAAAGGATGGAGACACAGGCTTAGAGAACAGACTTGTGAACACAGTGGGGAAAGGAGAGGGTGGGGCAAATTGAGAAAGCAGCATTGACATGCATATACTACCATGAGTAAAACTGATAGCTAGTGGGAAGCTGATATATAATGCGGGGAGCCCAGCTTGGTGCTTGTTATGACCTAGAGGGGGGTGGGCACCCACCACATCCTTGCCCACCTAGAGGATGGGGTGGGCAGTCAGAGGGTGACTCAAGGGGGCTGGGATATATATGTATGTATGTATGTATATATATATATATATATATATATATAACAATTGCATTCATCTCACACACTAGTAAAGTAATGCTCACAATTCTCCAAGCCAGGCTTCAGCAATATGTGAACTGTGAACTTCCAGGTGTTCAAGCTGGTTTTAGAAAAGGCAGAGGAACCAGAGATCAAATTGCCAACATCCGCTGGATCATGGAAAAAGCAAGAGTTCCATAAAAACATCTATTTCTGCTTTATTGACTATACCAAAGCCTTTGACTGTGTGGATCACAATACACTGTGGAAAATACTTCAAGAGATGGGAATACCAGAGCACCTGACCTGCCTCTTGAGAAACCTATATGCAGGTCAGGAAGAAACAGTTAGAACTGGACATGGAACAACAGACTGGTTTCAAATAGGAAAAGGAGAACATCAAGGATGTGTATTGTCATCCTGCTTATTTAACTTCTATGCAGAGTATATCATGAGAAACGCTGGACTGGAAGAAGCACAAGCTGGAATAAAGATTGCCGGGAGAAATCTCAATAACCTCAGATATGCAGATGACACTACCCTTATGGCAGAAAGTGAAGAAGATCTAAAAAGCCTCTTGATGAAAGTGAAAGAAGAGAGTGAAAAAGTTGACTTAAAGCTCAACATTCAGAAAACTAAGATCATGGCATCTGGTCCTATCACTTCATGGGAAATAGATGGGAAAACAATGGAAATAGTATCAGAGTTTATTGTTTTGGGCTCCCAAATCACTGCAGATGGTGACTGCAGCCATGAAATTAAAAGACACTTACTCCTTGGAAGGAAAGTTATGACCAACCTAGATAGCATATTCAAAAGCAGAGGCATTACTTTGCCAACAAAGGTCTGTCTAGTCAAGGCTATGGTTTTTCCAGTGGTCATATATGGATGTCAAAGTTGGACTGTGAAGAAAGCTGAGCGCTGAAGAATTGATGCTTTTGAACTGTGGTGTTGGAGAAGACTCTTGAGAGTCCCTTGGACTGCAAGGAGATCCAGCCAGTCCATTCTAAAGGATATCAGTCCTGGGTGTTCATTGGAAGGAATGATACTGATGCTGAAACTTCAATACTTTGGCCACCTCATGCGAAGAGTTGACTCATTGGAAAAGACCCTGATGCGGGGAGGGCTTGGGAGAAGGAGGAGAAGGGGATGACAGAGGATGAGATGGCTGGATGGCATCACCGACTTGATGCATATGAGTTTGAGTGAACTCTGGGAGTTGGTGATGGACAGGGAGGCCTGGTGTGCTGCGATTCATGGGGTCGTAAAGAGTTGGACACGACTGAGTGATTGAATTGAACTGAACTGAACTGGATAGTTACTGTTGATTCACGTTGTTGTACAGCAGAAACCCACACAATATTGTAAAGCAATTATCCTCCAATTAAACTTTTTTTAAATGCTCACCACTACCCCACCTAAGCCCACTGACTTATCTGTGAAATGGGTATATTAGGCTGCATCTCACCCAAAGTCACCCAGGCAAGAGGAAGACTCTGATAAGAGCCAATCTGTCTTCAACACTCTATGGGCTTTTCAGTAATGCCACAGCATCCATATGTACTGGGGGCCAAGAGACCTCAGCCTCTATTCCAACTCAGCACTCATCTTGGGAGACTTCAGTGTCTTTCTCTCTGTCAGATGCATATGTAAACCCTCCCCCTCCACTGCCAGTTCCTTCCCACTTCACAGATTACTTTTGGATCTGTGTATGTCGTAATATGCAAATACATCAAATACCTGATTGGAGTAGGAGATGGAAGAGATTAGTGTTAATTTTCTGTTTCTGTATCTGCATGTTTACATTTTACTGCCTCAACTACCCAAAGATATTCGAGGTAGAGACTACAAGTACACACTATTAATGGCCTCACTCCACTGCTTATAAGTTCCTAATAGCTGAGAAATCCTGGAAGTACTCAATAAAGAAGTACATGCTCAGAATCACATTTGTGGTAGCAGTTTTTCAGACCAATTCCCTCTCCTTGGAAATCAAAGCTCAGAGGGTACAGAGCAGCCAGGCTGGGAGCAGAACCCTTGCTTGCTATTTTTAAGTAAAGGACTCTGTGCAAAACCATATTTGTCTGCAGACTTTTCCAGACAACAGAAAGATACATAAAGGTGCAGTTAATTTCAAGTGTGGGCTGGTTTCCTAGTTGAGTTAGTAGATTTCTCATTTTATAAATTTCTTATAATCTTTAATAAGATTTTGTAATACTTTATAAACTAGTACCAGCTAAGATATCCAGGGAATATTGGTAAGGAAACCAAATAAAACCAGATATCCTGACCTTTAAAAATTTGAGCTTATCCTGGCCTTAAAGAGAACTCTAAAGTTAAAGCTATTTAGGGTCTGATATGATGATGCTCATACTTCAAATCCTAGAGTATTTTTTAAAGTTATGAGGCATTTTTGCATTACTGCAGTTGCTCTTTAAGGAAACTCTGTAAGCAAGGCAGGATGTGGATTATCTCCATTATACAGATAAGTGCCACAGGATTCAGTGATACAGCTCTCTGCCCGTGGCCAACCTCTCCCCTGATTTCCAGCCCAGGTTGTTAGGCAGGTGGAGGAGCCTGGATGGGTTTGGGGAGGCAGGACAAGGAATATGTGTGGGATGCATTGGAGAAAAATAGAGAGTCCTGGACTGTGCATGCTACTGGCTGAGCAGGACTCGTTTGCTCCTCTTCACCCCAGCCTGCTTGCTTGCTTTGAGCCCAGCCTGTAAGGGCTCTGCCAGCTCCTAAGCTGGCCTGTTTCACTGGTAGGCATTAGGTGCCAGAGTTTTCCGCTGGTGACTGCTCTTTCCCGGCTCTCTCTTGTGGTATCATATTTTCTCAGCTTGTTCTTAAACTCATCTTCCTGACCCTTCCAGTCTCAGGTCATCGAAAGTGAGGTCACTAAGGACTCCAACACCACCTGGCCCGTGCTTCTCTCTGGAGAGAAACTTCTCTTCGTTTCGTCCCCACTCCCTCCTCTGGAAAAGACTCAACTCAGTCCCTCGCGCACCTCTCTTGCTTCTCCCCACCCCCGCGACCCCATTTTTAGCTAATGGACCTCACTAGAATAGCCAAGATAATCTGTTCACCATATCTTAATGTCCCTCTTCTATAACCAGATGAGCTGTGTAGGTTAACTTAGTCCGTACCCCACACTCCCTTGTTTTAAAGCTGAAATATCAGAGCCTCAGGGATGTTAATGCCTTGTTGCCCAAATCTAATAGCCAGTCAATGGTTGAGCTAATAGAGAAACTCCCATTTTCCACATTAATTCCATTACTGGGACTCACCAGCCCCTCGCTATCCTCTCTTCCTGCCTTGGTTCAAGCCTTCATCATCTCTGAATAGGACCTCAGCGAAATCCTCCCAGCGCTTCCTGCTTTTGTGTTTACTCTCTTTTGGTGGATCCCACTGGGAAGTGACTACACCAGATTTGAGATCAAGATGGATAATTTCTTATCTCAAACTTCTTAGTCATGTCCTGCGGATCCCAGGATAAAGTTTCCACCCCTCTGCTTGACTTATGAGCACCCTCCCTCCACCACCTTGGGGTTTCTCCAGCTCTGTCTCATTCTAATTCCCAGCACACATTCTCTGTATTGGCCATGCCACCTTCTTTGTGAAAATGCCTGGTGTCTCCCAGGTATGACCTTTCAGTGCCTTTGTCTGTTTCCTGCCTGGAATTCTCTTCCCTGTATCTTCTTTGTAGAAAATTCCTGTTTGGTACCACAGTTTCTCTGAAACCTCCACCTGCAGAATAAATTATGTAAACTTCTCTAGCTTTTAAGTGTGTATGTTTGTTGCACATATAGCGTTTTCTCACACTGCATTTTGTGAAGATTGGCTTGTTTCCTCACTATGTTGTAAGCATATTGAAGGCAGAATTTGAATTTCTTTGTTTCCTCTTCATATCCCTCTAGGTCAAGGTTGGCTAATATTTGGAGCTCCATATGTATCACTATCTGGCCAGCTGGCTAAGCAGGACATGGAGACTGCACATCAGAAAATTCAGGAGACTCTCCATTGAAGGAGGTCAAGTCACTCAAGGCCAAAGCTTTCATCACTATCCTTTTAGGAACATCCTATTAACGACTAATCTTGGTAGTTAACACACAATTACAAGTGACTTATAGACACATCATTCCAGTAGGGTTCAGGAATCACTGTTTGCTACAGTATAAATGTATTAATTTTGTGTAATTTGAATAACTTATATTCATTGGTCTCTGTCTAAACAATATATAGATGTTATTTCACTGAATTATTGCAACTACCTTGCAAGGTGAAAATTACTATCCTTATTTTATAGATGAAGAAAGTGAGGCTCAGAAAATATAAGCAACTTTCGGAAGAGAAGTATCTGAAACCCAAAAGACAAGATGATAATTGTATCAAAAATTCTGGTGCTCTGAATGAACAGAAAGTGAAAGTGAAGTCTCTCAGTCATGTCCGACTCTTTGTGACCCCATGGACTGTGCCCCACCAGGCTCCTCTGTCCATGGGATTCTCCAGGCAAGAATGCTGGAGTGGGTTGCCATTTCCTTCTCCAGGGGATCTTCCCGACCCAGGAATCGAACCCAGGTCTCCTGCATTGCAGGCAAACGCTTTAACCTCTGAGCCACCAGGGAAGCCCGAATGAACAGAACAGGTTTAGAATTTCCCTTTCCATCTGCTGTCTAAAAAGCACTCATTTCTAGTTTTTATACAATATTCTCCTATGTGTAGCATGCTCATAGCACTTTATTAGCTATATATTATTCCCAAATGGAGATAAAATTTGTTGATTATAAAAGTGACATACATTCACTGTAAAACATCCCAACAATATGGAAACATGTAAAGAAAATTACCATATAATGATTTCAAAAGCATGCAATAACTACTGTTAATACTGTGAGGTTGTCCATTCAGATTTTTTCCTGTGCACATGCACTCATATATACATACATTTTCCTTAAGTTGAGTAATGCTATACCTTTCTGATAACTTTCTCTTTTTTTTCTCATTGTGTGTTAGCTGTTAAGACGTATAGATCCAAATCATCATTTTAAATAGATGATAGTAGTCCAATAAATGAATATAACATAATGAAGCATATATGTTGTTTCTCTTTCCAGTGTTCTTCTATGATAAACGATGCTATTATAAATTGTGAAAAATTCATTTTTTCCCTTTTGACCAGGCTCAGAAGTAATCATGAGAGATCACCTTTTAATTTAAATTTCTTTGATCATCAGTGCAGTTGAACATTTGTTACACACATTCACTGACCTTTTTATTTTGTGAATTCTTTTTTTATTCCCTTGTCTATTTCCATATGTGAAAATTTCCCATTTCTGCTTGATTTCTAAGAACAATTTAGAGAAGACAGTCCCCTCTGTTTTGTCACATAAATTATAAAACATAGGTAGAAGCAACCTCAGAATCCTTTTGTTTAACCCTCCCATTTTACAGATTAAATTCTCTGGAGAAAGGAAGTGACTCATCAAGTTCTCATGGTTATATCTCTGATTTTTCCAGTGACTCAGTAAAATTATTGACTCAGATCATTTGTATTTCCAGGATACCAATCTGCCTTTCTCATAAAGCAAAATAAATTTCTAAATTGACTGAAATTTGTTATCAGTGAGTCCTTTCTATGAAAAAATATTTTTAAAAAACACTTTTTTAAACTTTCTCTACTATTTTACCTTTTCTACCCAAGAATTCTTTTCACTAGAGGATAGAAGAAAGAAGAAAGGAGGAGAAATCAGTGTTATAAACACTGCCATAGATGTTTTCCTCTTTGGAGAAAATGAACTAGACATGGCAACCCTCAGAGGTCTTTGTAAGCCTGATGAAAATTTCTTGGATTTCAAAATTTTTAACTTAAAGAAAAATTTGATATTCTTTGTCCAGTTACGTAGATGGTATCTTGGCTGATGTTTTCTGGGGTGGATAAGTGTGACTCTAAGAAACCGCTAATTGTGCAGTGCCTCTGGCTGGGAGGCTATTTAAAGGCTGCTATCTTGATGTGATGCATATTTGCATCTGTTTTTCATGCCTGTCCAAAGTGGAATTCCATTTGCTTCCCCTTTTGGTATGGAGAGGAGAATGGCCAAACCCCAAATGATAAATTCTGATGAACATAGTACGCACTTGTTTATCAGCGTTTATGGATAGACTTCTTATGCCTAGTTTATTCTGAGAGAAAAAGTATTATTAGTACAAGGAGGGAAAAAAGCTGGGCTGAGGAAGTGATCATAGAAGTCAAGTAGAAGAGAATAAAATGGAATAGAGTAAGTGGCAAGGAAGCCATCAAGGCGTATCACTTACTAACATATGGTTCCAGACTTCCTCTCTCAAGGAAGATCGGGACATGTGGAAAATCTGCTTGTCTATTTGTGCCCTGCAGAGAAAGGAGGAAGGGTCTCAGGGGAAGATTCAGCAGAGAAGTAAAGCAGGTGTTTCCTGCTACCTGTGCCTCAGAGGAGAGCTCAGAGCCCCAGGACTGAGTTCCCACAGCAGCACAAATCATAAGAAGCCACACTTTTCAACCAGCCTTAATTCAGAGGTCAGACACATCTGCCATCACCTCCCAGACTTCCTCTCTCTGTCTCTCTCAGTCTCTGACAGAGTGTCTCTAGCTTCAAATAAGGGAAAAGCTAATGTGGATATATTGTGTAGACTGTTTTTTTCTATCCTCCTTTCTCAGGTTGTCTGCTTTTGGAGGTTTAGTATCTGCATCGATCTCTGTTGTGCCATTTCTTCTCCTAAAATAAAAATGAAAACAAAAGGTAAACTTGAACTTGCACACCATGACACTAAAAGGTACTGGGTCATTTAGCTCTACAAAACATGTTCTTTGCGTCCATAAAAATAAGTTTGAAAACCAACATTCATGGGAAGGAAATTTTAATATTTACATTAATATGTCAGCTACAATTTTTATATATCTCTTTTGTCTCTGCTTACTCTCTCTCTATCTGGCTCTCTCTCTTCTTCTTTTCTCTCTAACAGTGAAGTATCCAGGAGAAGAAAAATACAATTGAAATGTGGTATGTTTGTGTGTGTGTGTATGCTTTACATCTAAATGTTGGAAAGCAACTAAAAGAATTTAAAATATATATATTTGCACATTTTAGATTAAGGGAGAGTTAAAGGGGAAAAAAGAAGGGAAGGAAAGCAGAAGTATGAAGGGAATAAGGAAGGGAGAAGATGAGAGAAGGAAAGGAGAGAGGAGAAGGAAGACAGATGAGTTGAGACACTCAACTACAAAGCAAAGACACCATATATCATCCAGGTGTTTTGTCTACAGTAGACCAAACATCAGGCTTTGGGAAGCATTTGGAAGACACAATGCTCTTTTCATTGCACAGACAACTGT
Organism: Oreotragus oreotragus; assembly: GCA_006410675.1. Lineage (NCBI taxonomy): Eukaryota > Metazoa > Chordata > Mammalia > Artiodactyla > Bovidae > Oreotragus > Oreotragus oreotragus. Next base: position 102,178 of record SJYX01011423.1, read on the forward strand.
TGACAGTGCTATCGCCTCTTGCTCTGTGTGTATGTGTCTATCCCTTTCAAGCCTTTTTGTGGTCAGATTATAAAGGCCTGTTCAGTGGGTGGGGTGACGTCACACTGACCACAGAAGCTTATATTTCCTGCTACTAAATACACAGCCCCTGCTGACGAAGTGGTCATTACAGAGCAAGCTTGTTCTGCCAAGGTCACCATGAGTGGGGATAAAGGCAGGGGGAGGGGGCCCAGTCGAGAGGGCAGAGCCATTATTCCCCTGTGCGTCTGTCTGCCTGCTGATCCTCATCTTGTTAGAACTGAAAGATGAAAATAGAAGTCCCTTTGTGTTTCCTCCAGATCTTTGTCTTCAAGGATGCTGGGGTATCCTGGGATGCAACATGGTGAAGAGAAAGGAACGGACAAAATCCAGGCCAGATTGCAATCTCCTCATTTATATGCTAAGTAATTTTACCTCTTCCTTCGGGCCTCATCATTACAATCCCCATTTTACCAAAGAGGAACGAGCCTCATGTAGGAGTCAAATGAGATCATGCCTTTTAAAAAAAAAGCAATCACAATTGGTTTTATTTTCAGGGTGTCATTCAAATCTTAATATCATTTCTTTGATCCTCCTACTCACCTTCCTTGTGATGAATAAGAACTGCAGTTCTCTCCTCTTGAGAGGAGAGAGTAAAGGATAGGTTTTATTTTTGAAAATTTCTTTGAATTTTATTTTTGCAGAGGTCACAGTGAGGGTAATTTTTTTTCTTTTTAGTGAAAGAAATAAAACAAATTTACATGGTAAGATAAGATTTAGCAAATTAATCAAAGAAAGCCATACCAATTGCTAGAGGGGCAGAAGAATAAGAGAGAACGCAGGTGAGATCTCACGGAAGAAATAGCATTTGGGTTGGGAATAGTGCATAAGAACTTGACACGCAGAGATGGAGAAAGGGTGGTCATCATCACAGATCATGACCATGAACTCCTAGGTACCACCTGACATTAAAACAGAATGATCTGAGGGCTTATGCCATAAGTCTTTGGCAATCCACACCTCAGGTGAAATGAAGTTGTGTGAATGCAACTTTAGAGTATTTCATGCAATCATGTCAGTTTCAGCATTGAGAGAAGTGGAAAACCACTGCTCAGTCAAGACCATACAGAATTTTCCTACTCTCAGTTCTGAGCTCTTGACAAAGCAGGATTCACATTCCCTACTTTTTTCTTTCTTTTTCACCCTTCTGGTGAAGGACTATTACACACAGGGCCTCAGACTCGAACAGGACTTTGGAATGAGTCCACATGACATTCAGCAAAAGGAAATCTTTGCTATTATCCATATAATTTAGGTGGCCTGGACAACCAGTCTGGATATTCTAGCATCTGACACATTTCTGTAGGCCAGGTTTGTCTAGGTTGGTTCTCCATACAAACCAAAAAATCGGAAAATTGCCATGTTCCTTTGGGCGATGCATGTCACCAGCCCTTACTGGGACACATTTTCCGCCAGGGCCACTGTTTAACTTTAAGGACCTCCAGTAGGCCTAAGGCCAGGCAGTTCACCTGATCCAAGGCTATGGCTGGGTTGGCACATCTGAGTTACTCCCCACAAGTTGCCACCCCCTGGCTCAGGCATAAAGCCTTAGCTCCATTAATCATCCTTTTCCTGGAGCACACTAGATGAACTCCTGGCTTGGAACAGAACTATCATTTTCATTTCCTAATTTTAAAATGTGTTTGTTTGGTAACAGGGAAGACAGGCCAGAAAGGCAGCTTCAAAGTCCTACCATAGGGGAAAAAAATGCAGAGAGAAGGTCCCGGGACACTTTCTTCTGAACTCACCTCCCTTATAGTGCTGGGGACTATGCCAAAAAATGAGGTCTCTGCTGGAAATGGAGCCTTGCAAAAGGGATGGCCACCATCAATTTTCGGGTAGGTTTAGCTATTAAAGGTAGAGCTCTGAAAACAAACCTGAAGGAATCAAGATAGAATTTCAAGTGCCATGTTAAGCTAACAAGAGTCAAGAAACAGAATATGCAGAAACTGGTGGCCAGAACTTTAGCAAAATAAAAAATCATGAGAAAAAGTATGACTTAAAAGATAGAAGCCAAGCAAACAAGTTCAGCAAAGCCAAGTCAAGTAGCCAAGATGTCTTCCACAGACTCAATATACCTGATGCTAAAAAGACCTAAAAACTGAGGCAATGGCATAGATAGATCAGTTCCAGGGGAAGCAAGGTTCCTAGGAAGAACAGTTGGGAAGAAACTAGAAAGCAAAAAGTAGGAGTTCTCATTGGTCCATGATGGAGCAAAGGAGCCACAGAGACTGGGTCAACTGTTAGAAGAACCACAAAAGTAAGAGGATCAAAATCAGAAGGTTCTGGCATAATAAAAAGTGAAAGTCACGCATCCAGAACTCCACATGTAGGTAAACTAAAAAGCGATGAGAAAGAGGAGAGCATCCTCCTTAGTGATTTCAAGCAGATCTGCTAAAAACCACTTCTGTGGCTAGAAACTTCTTTCACAAGGATTAATTGCTTTTGTAAGTGTTGACTGCTTCCAAAGAACTAAACTCTGCCTCAGAAAAATGACCCTCTCCTATCTGCCTTGCTGTATTGTAGCAAGAAGCTTGGATTTAACCAATCAAGTAATTCATTTCTGTGAAACAATCTGAGTTAAAATAACTCATTAAAATAATGTATCAATCTCTGTATCTGTCTTCTATCTGTCTATCATCTAAGGATATCTCATGCATAATTATGATACCAAAGGAGTAATTTTCCACACAATATTCAACATTATTGTTGAGAAGTGAAAAATTTAAACCCTTCAGCCTACGGTTTGATTTCCATGATTCCAAGCAACATACTTGACTGACATCTTTCCCTGTGTTGATTCACTTTTGGCTGAGTTAACTTAATTGATTGTTTTGTAGACACTTCTTCGTAGATCCAGACAGTCTGTGGCTTAATGTACCCAGAGTAACCAGCCTCTTAACTGGGTGGATTGTTTTGCTTTTTTCAAATGGAGTGATGGCATAGTATAGACTCTTTTTGTATTTGTGAGAGGTTTTTCAGTGTACCTTAAGCTTGAGACTAGTTTTCCTGAAATATGGTGAAGTACAGAGTGTTTCTTGATGAAAGTGAAAGAGGAGAGTGAAAAAGTTGGCTTAAAGCTCAACATTCAGAAAATGAAGATCATGGCATCTGGTCCCATCACTTCATGGGAAATAGATGGGGAAACAGTGGAAACAGTGTCAGACTTTATTTTTTTGGGCTCCAAAATCACTGCAGATGGTGACTGCAGCCATGAAATTAAAAGACGCTTACTCCTTGAAAGGAAAGTTATGACCAACCTAGATGGCATATTCAAAAGCAGAGACATTACTTTTCCAACAAAGGTCCATCTAGTTAAGGCTATGGCTTTTCCAGTAGTCATGTATGGATGTGAGAGTCGGACTGTGAAGAAAGCTGATCACCAAAGAATTGATGCTTTTGAACCGTGGTGTTGGGGAAGACTCTTGAGAGTCCCTTGGACTGCAAGGAGATCCAACCAGTCCATTCTGAAGGAGATCAGCCTTGGGTGTTCTTTGGAAGGAATGATGCTAAAGCTGAAACTCCAGTACTTTGGCCACTTCATGCGAAGAGTTGACTCATTGGAAAAGACCCTGATGCTGGGAGGAACTGGGGGCAGGAGGAGAAGGGGATGACAGAGAATGAGATGGCTGGATGGCATCACTGACTCAACGGATGTGAGTTTGAGTGAACTCCGGGAATTAGTGATGGACAGGGAGGCCTGGCATGCTGCAATTCTTGAGGTCACAAAGAGTTGGACACAACTGAGCAACTGAACTGAACTGAACAGAGTGTTTCTGAAGCAGAAACAATACCTTGGGTGATCCTCTGTGTAAATCTCACAGTCTGGAGAAAATCTTGGGCCAAACATGAACCTTGTCAGATGTCAGGCTTTTCAAAATTAGATGTGGAAGTCTCCCATCTGTCTAACTCCTGCTGTGCCCCTGATGATCACCCTATTATCCATGTTGTTTTCAGAACTCACAGCCTAAATAACCACCTTACCTTTTCTTGGAACGCTGGGTGTAGTCTTCCTTTTTATTTTTTTAAAATTGCATGTGAATTCTATTACGTTTAGTGTGACCCGAGCTTAATGTCCGAATACTTGTTTCATAGGCAATTTTTCTGTACATCATTCATGATTATCTGCTGTGTCTCACATACAGGCTTAGGGCACGCAACTGAGGCATCTATAATTGCCTGAGTCAGTGCAATGTCAACGCTGACCCTTGCTTTATACTTTGGATGAGAAGTAGAGTTAGGTCCATGTAGTAGTCTAGTGCCCTCTTGTGGCTTTCAAACTAAGAATTTAAACTCTTTTGTAGAATTAAGAGCTATTTGTGGAATTACAGACTTAGAGAAGGCCATTGTTAACTCATACTTTTGTCTTCTGTGTGTGTGTGTGAAAGTCACTCAGTTGTGTCTGACTCTTTGCAACCCCATGGACTGTAGCCTGCTAGGCTCCTCTCCCTGAGGAATTCTCCAGGCCAGAATACCGGAGCGGGCAGCCATTCCCTTCTCCTAGAGATCTTCCCAACCCAGGGACCTAACCCAGGCCTCCTGCATTGCAGGCAGATTTTTAACATCTGAGTCACCAGGGAATACCTCTGTAATACCCCTGTAATACCCCAGTAATATTGCCCTCTTCCTGCAAAGCACAATAAATGTTGGTAAATCCATTTTACTCTGAGTTAATAACACTTTGGAGTGTGTGTTGGACTTTAAAAGGAATCTTTAAACTTAGTACACTGTGGAAACATCATGTATGACTAGTAAATGTTGACTGAAAGCTCTTCACCAATCTGGTAGTGTCTGCCGTTTTTTCCATTTACTGTTACGCTTACTCATTTATTTCAAATAATTTGGTATGCTTAATCTGAAAGAAATTATTATAAGAAAAATTATGCGAGACATAAAAAGCAACCTGAAAAATATGAAGATTTGTCATATGAAGAGTTCAGATATTCTACACATCTCCAGAGGAACACAAAAAAAGATTATAGATATTGCTTTACTATAAGAACTTTTCAGTTCAGTTCAGTTCAGTCACTCAGTCATATCCGACTCTTTGTGACCCCATGAATAGCAGCACGCCAGTCCTCCCTGTCCATCACCAACTCCTGGAGTATACCCAAATTCATGTGCATTGAGTCAGTGATGCCATCCAGCCATCTCATCCTCTGTCGTCCCCTTCTCCTCTTGCTCCCAAGCCCTCCCAGCATCAGGGTCTTTTCCAATGAGTCAACTCTTCACACGAGGTGGCCAAAGTATGGAGTTTCAGCATCAGCATCAGTCCTTCCAATAAACACCCAGGACTGGTCTCCTTTAGGATGGACTGGTTGGATCTCCTTGCAGTCCAAGGAACTTGCAAGAGTCTTCTCCAGCACCACAGTTCAAAAGCATCAATTCTTCAGCTTAAGTAGTTGCAAATATATAACTCTGGATTATATCTGTGGTTGCGTTTCCATTCCTTGAAACAATTTAGGAAAGGTGGGTTAATTTGGTATGAAAACTTTGCAAGGGAAGTTCTCCATTGAACTAGATGATCCTCAATAAAAAATGTTAGAGTTTTAGAATGCAAAGAGTTCACAAATATATCCAAGAAAGATTAAACAGCTTCTTTTGACTACTCAAATTATTCTCATAGTTAAGAAGTCCTTTAATGTTCAATATGGAACCTTCTCAGTACATAGGAAGTGCATACCTAATATCACTCTTTCTAGGAAATCGAACCATATGTGAATGTGCGTGTTCATATCTGTGCAAGTATATTTATCCAAACCCATTCTAATAACTTACTTGGTTATTATTTTCTAGACTGTAGTAAGATCTTTGATGTTTTCTTCTAAATCTGACATCCTGTCACTTAACTGATTTTTGCTTTTAGCAAACTTTTTACATTCATGCCTAATTGTATATGATGGAAATTTACATGTTAGAGAAAAATATTCACCTTTTGTTTGACTCAAGTTATATGACATATAATGAGTATATTAACATACTAATTAATACACTTAATAAAGGAATAGCTATTTATTAAAGTAGAAGATTACTCATGAAAGATAAAAGTTTGATTTTGTTATGCCAAATAGTAGGGACAATGAAAGTCGTCACCCCTCTCTAGTCCATGTTGACTTAAATGGAAGGAAGAGGACATGACTTATATGTGTTTCCAGCATTATCTCTCACTCTTTTAAAGAGGTAGAATTATTTTAAAGATACTGATTGAGTTGGATTTTTGTTACTGCTGTTGTTTGCATTATTTTTCATATATAGTCAATGAAATCATCTCTATTTCTTTTTTGTCTGTACCCTAAATGCCAGAGAAGGTAAACAGTTAATTCATCATGTCTTGCAAAAGATAAACATTAGGTTAAAATGAGAAACCGTTGAGTCTAATCCTTTAGACCTAGTGTAAAGATAGGTTAGATAGCTTTCTGCCTCTTGCTCTCTCCCCCAAAGATCTTATCACACTCACTGCATTGGGATTGTAAGGGGTTGAGGGTTTTCAAAGGTAAAAGTTGCTTGACCCAAACTGTAAAAATCTAGGGGTTCAAGGACATTTCAGGTCAGGGATTCAAGCTGGTATGAGATTGCCCTCTTTTCTACCTCACAGCAATTCACCTACCTGACATCTTGACAAAGGAGCTGATGACCCATGTCACAGACCTTGCCGACAGCCCTGGGCTACAATGGAGGAATTCTCATCCCTTCCCAGCTCCATGGGAGAGACATACTGGATTGTCACCAGCCTGTAAAATAAACTACTCACCTGGTTCATGGAGCCATTTCAAGGCCAGAAAAGCTAGCCTTACTCAGCTGTGCCATATGGGAGAAAAGAAAGAGTGTTTTTCCTCCATATGGATTTGTCACACATTAATGAGAGGCATTTGCTCTCTGTATCAGCCAAATGCCTTGATTCCTAAAACACATGAGAAGACATGCTTGGCTTAACTTGCCAGGCAATTGGATATGTACTTTATAAAGTGAATCAAAACTAAAGCTGTGTTGGGCCATTATGTCTCTACCTCATTGGAGAGACATCCCTGCAAATGGACAGCTAATCCCTTTAATGAGCAAAATACCCCAAGGCTTTTCTAGGGAAGAGGCCAGTGTTTAACTACCTTTTGCTGCACAGATACAGAACACAGAATTTTAGAGTGGAGAGGGATCTCAGAAATCATCAACACCCCCAACACACAGCTGACTTTCCACTTGAAAACTGAGCCCAGAGAAGCAAAGTTACTTATGCAAGACCTCTCAGCTGTGTTGTAGCATCTAGGATTCATATCTAGATTTTTCACTCTTAATTCTCTTCTCATGGGTCACAGTTCTTTTCATCCTTTTTCCTTCTGGTAATGCCCTTACAGTGCATTTATTTGATGCTGGTTTTTTTCCCCCCCGATTTCTGACCTACTGCTCATAAATTCAATGAATGAAGAATTATGAGTTCCTTGCTAACTTCCCCTCAATGATAACATTTCTGTTGATAATTCTGTTCTTTTCTTAGCTGCCACCATTTTTATTCATCACTATGACATGAAATGTGAGACAACAGGACAAAGCTCAGCATTGGTATTAGAGACCTGCATCCTGGTGAGCATGTTCATCAGATGATACAGGAAGGTCACACCCTTCGACCAACAACAGAAAGAACAAATCCCTAAACTGAGCGCTCCACTGCTGGTTCTTTTGTATGTATGGAAAATGATTACATCCCTCTAAAAGTCATGCTAGAAGAACAAAATGTGTCATGAAGAGATCGACATGCAGCTTTCATAGCTATTGATTTTTCAAGGAAACAAGAGGGATCTCAAAATTTTTCAAAGGTCCCTGTCATGTGTGGCTCCTAAATACTAGCCAGAGAAAACTCTCTTGGAATCTAAGTTTTGGAATCCAAAACTCTCTTTGGACTTGCTCTTGAAGCTGTGTCTATACAGAGGAAACTGCTTATGGATTTACCATAAAAACCTTTGATTTGAATCTATTCTGTTGTGTGTAAAACCCTGATCTTTATTCACTATTCATAAAATAAGGATATTTTTATAAAATTTATTCTTAAAATAAGCATATTCATAAAATAAGGATATTCTTTATAAAATAAGGATATTATTATCTACTTCTTAGGGTTGTTGTGATTAAGGAAGACATGATATGTAAAACAATTAGCACAGACTGTTCAAAATATGTTATCTGTGTTATCTAGCTTCCTTTTCTTTTTTCTAGAGTAATATAAGCTTAGTGGCTGCTTCATCAGGGCATATGTGTGTGCATGCTAAGTCACTTCAGCCATGTCTGACTCTGTGCAACCCTATGGACTGCAACCTGCCAGGCTCCTCTGTCCATGGGATTCTCCAGGCAACAGTTTTCTTTAATAAGACACCCCAAATAAAGTATCTCACAAGAAAAGCCTAGTGGGAAGGTATCCTGAGCTCCAGTGAATTGTCCCAGAAAGTTCACTCTCTGTCTGGGATTATTTCTACTCACCAAGTATTCCTACAGTAATTCCTTGTAAGAAGATTGGTGTAATGGAGAGGTAGGCCATGAAGGCAGGGAAAGAACAATGGCAGTTTGTTAATATTAATAAATACTCCCACAGTAATCTAGGCAACTTCTTGATATGTGGTGTGCATACGTGTGTTGCACAGACATGAGTGTAGGTAGTTGTGTACATGTGTTTCTCATCTGCCTGTCTTAGAGTTAATCTCAGAACATTTTTCTCTTTCTTAGTAACATAGTTGGCTCCCACTAAATCTGGGTTAGTGATCATGTTCAGCCTCTAAAGAGAATTAGAAGGGTTAAGTAATTAAATACAAAAGTAAAGTTTTAGGTACCTAGTCAATTAAGAATCTAAAATTCAGAAACAAAGATATACAACAACATAAAACTCAGACTCAACCCCTGGAGCTGAATCAGATGCTATCATCTCTCCACTTTATTCAGAAATGCTCTGACCTAATCTCATCAGTGGCATCTCCAGTTTTATTACTTATTTTTGTCCTTTTCAGGGACTCACAAAGTGCTGAGGACATGGTGGATGCAGTGTGAACTCACCTAATGATATGGCTGATAGATGAAGGTAAATGGCCAAAGAACACCAACCAGCTGGTGTCCATCCATGATACCCTATTAACAGATTGTAGCTGTGCTGGTAATTGAGCCTGCACTCAAGTGGTGCTTTCATTTATGAAATACTGACATCTCCTTACTGGAGTTTTGTCTTAAAAGTAGAAGAATGATAAAATTCCAATTCTTCACTTTTCAAGTTATCTGTATCTCTAAAAATTAAGTTTGGAGAAAGCAGATGAATAACTTGTTCAAGACCATACACCTAAGGCAGAGCCATCCATCAATGGATATCCAAAGTTATCTATCCCTGTGGCTTACAAAGAAGATGAGTTGAAAATAGAGCTAGAAATTGAATCAAAGCCATGTATAGTTTAGAGATGGAGAAGAATGAGGAGCTATTTTGTTTAGAATAGGATTTTGAGCATGTTCTATCACCAAGAAATGCAGGAAAAAGACTTGGAGAAACACAGTCTAAACCAGTGTCTAAAACAGTGCTTCTCAAATGTCAAGGTACATAGGAACCACTTGTAGGTTTTGATTCAGTATGGCTGGGATAGGGCTTGAACTTTTGCATTTCCAACAAGCTCCCAAGTCATGCTGAAGTTACCAGTCCACACTCTACAGTTTGAGTAGCAGGAGTCTAAGGCACAGTTAAAAGAGTATAATCAAAGGAGAGTAAACTATTCCTGGAGTGTTGGTGGCATCACAGACTCGCTTGGCTTGCTGTGCAGCTGTATTGGCCCATCCAGAAAGTGGCCCGGTCTCTTTCAGGTGTTGCTCCCTTTGCCTAAGCTCCCAGGCCCATCTGGAGAGAGAGAGCCAGTAAAAGTGAAGAAAGCACATATTTCCACTTCAGGGAACCCAGCCCTGAATAGACATTTATAAAGATGATGGTTTGCCAAATATCCTTGAAAATACATTTACCTTGATCATCTGTTCAGTACCACCATAATAAGATGTGACTCATTGGCCTCATGGCTATCAAACATCAGCAAAGGGCTAGGAACAGAGAGCACAGTGAGCTCCTTTTGTCCACAATAGCTGAAAGACAGGATTGTGAACACATCTGAGATTTTGCAGCACTTTCCAGATGAGTCAACAAGTGGGAGATGATGAGATCTGAGGAATCTCAGGTGACATATAGAAAGATAGAAAGAAAGACAGATGAGTAAAACATAGTAAAATGTAAATTATAACAGTCTTTAAGTAGGGACATTATGTGTAGGTCCTTTTTTTGACATGAACTTTTATTTGGTTGTCATCACTCTTTCTGTACGACTGCACTTTTTAAAATTTCCACTTAGAAACATAACTTGGGTATTTCCATAAGCAGATTTTTAAAATGCAATGTAGTATTCTACCAAATGGATATATTCTATTAATAGATGTCTGGCAAAAAGGAATTTATTGACCAATAATTTGCTTCCAAATTTTTGTTCTTAAAATTAATGTTGTAATGAACATCTCTGCGTAAGACATTCTGAAAGTCCCAGAGGTAGATTTGATGGGGTTTAAATAAATGAGTCTAATGCTTACTTCTGTACTGCTTTCTTTTACTGATAGTGATGTAAACTGATGTTAGAAGACTTCCTGCCTCATCACACCCACTCCATCAAATCTAAAGTTCTAAGAGGTTGTCTTATTTGAGGTCTTGACTCCTCATGAACTTGAGGTTGAGGAATATGAAGATACTCAACTAGATGATGGCAGAACTGTAATTAGAGCCTGTTTGAGCCTTGGCCCATGGTCAACAACTATCTATGGTTAATGGTCCGTCAGGTTCTGGAGCCCTGAGAGTACTATGGTACCCATTTCTGTTTTCCTGTCACTATTACTGGTACCTCTTATTAGTTTTCAAATAGAAGAATGCTGTGAAAAGTATAAGATTGGGAAAATACAAACTCTAATGCCAGCTCTACCTCATTTGCTCTGCAAGAATTTGAATGTGTCACTTAATCTCATAGAGCCCATGGCATTTATGTGTAAAAATAATGCCATCTCTCTTGTGGGACGCTTAAGAAGAATAAATGAAGTTGAAGATTTGACTCTATGTGGCACATTTCCTGATTGCATAAAATGTAGATGTCATAGCGCTTTTATTAGAGAATGTTTTTGAAGATTAAGTGGCAGCATTTAAAGAGCTGAGCACCATCCCTTTTTTCCTGCTATAGCATTCCCATTCCTTTCCTCAGACTACAGGTTTCTTTTCATTGCTTTACGAACATCTTCATTATAAGTATCCAAGCATAAAAAACTCAGTGGAACAGTAAAATCATTAAACCAGTGCATTCACTGAACTACAGGATAAAGACTTGTTTTTTTTTTCAAGTGGCTATCAACATGTCTTTGCAGAATATTTATTAGTGTTAGTTGATGAGGACAGTTTTTTCAACTTGATGCTTCTTCCCTCATCCCAAATAGATCTTGGCATACCAATGGTATAGAATTTCATCATATTTTCTTACTGTTTGAGTGTTCCTAACCAAGGCGATTCTGGAACTCATCTGTTAAAAAGTTCATTAAAAAGTGTGCAATTAGAAAAGGAATAAAACTTTTTTCTTTAGTGGTGATGTTCTTATCTGTAAAATATAAAAAATACCTGACTTACAAGATTATTGTCAGCTTTAAAAATGTGTTCTGCCTAAAGTACTCTGCATAGGTCCCAGTAATAGTAACTACTGCATCAAAAATAATCATTGCTAATACTCAATGCCTTTATGTCTTCCTTTTTTTTTCAAATGTCTAAAACTGTGAAGATTGTAATTAAAAGTTGCATTTTTAACAGATTTGAAGTGTAATTGATATAAAAATATTATGCACATTTTATGTAACAGAATGATAGGCTCAAACATTCTGCATATACTTGTGAGCCATTACCACAATCAAGATAATGAACATCACCTCCAAAAGTTTCCTCTGCCCCCTTCTTTTTGTAGTAAGAACACTTAACTTGAGATCTATTCTTTTAACAAATTTTTCAGCTTGCAAACAGTAATCTATAGTCACTACTATATGGCTGATCTCTAGAAAGTACTCACCTTGCTTAAGTGAAACTTGGTATTCTTTGAACAATAATTTTCCATTTCTCCCCACCCTCCACTAGCCCCTGGAATCCACACTTCTTTTCTCTACTTCTATGAGTTTGACTATTTTAGGAGTCTCATATAAGTAGGATTATGCAGTATTTGTCCTTCTGTGATGAGCTTATTTCACTTAGCGTGTGTGTGTGTGTGTGTGTGTCTGTGTGTGTGTTAGTTGCTCAGTCATGTCAGACTCTTTGTGACCCCATAGACTGTAGCTCACCACACTCCTCTAGTCCATGTAATTCTCCAAGCAATAATATTGGAATGGGTTGCCATTCCCTTCTCCAAGGAATCTTCCCAACCCAGGGATTGACCCTGGGTCTCCTGCATGGCCAGCAGATTCTTGACCATCTGAGCCACCAGGGAAGCTGACTTAGTATACTGTCTCCCAAGTTCATCCATGTTGTTTCATATGGCAGGGTTTCCTTCTTTTTTCTTACATTTTCCCCCTTGATTTATTGAGAAATAACTGGCATATATCACTATATAATTTTAAGGGTATACAGAATGATAGTTTGATTTACATATGTTGGCGTTGTTCAGTCATGTCCGACTCCTTGCGACCACATGGATTGTAGCATGCTAGGCTTCCCTGTCCTTCACCATCTCCCAGAGTTTGCTCAAACTCATGTCCACTGAGTTGGTGATGCCATCCAACCATCTCATTCTCTGCCACCATCTCCTCCTGCCCTCCATCTTTGCCAGCATCAGGATCTTTTCCAGTGAATCATTTCTTCGCATTAGGTGGCCTAAGTATTAGAGCTTCAGCTTCAGCACCTGTTCTTCCAATGAATATTCAGGGCTGATTTCCCTTAGGATTGACTGGTTTGATCTCTTTGCAGTCCAAGGGACTCTCAAGAGTCTTCTCCAACATCACAGGTCAAAAGTATCAATTCTTTGATGCTCAGGTTTCATAATGGTCCAACTCTCACATCCATACATGACTACTGGATAAAACCATAGCTTTGACTATATGGACCTTTGTCAGCAAAGTAATGTCTTTGTTTTTTAATATGCTGTCTAGGTTGGTCATAGGTTTTCTTCCAAGGAGCAAGTGTCTTTTAATCTCATGGCTGTTGTATATTGTGAAACAATTATCACCAGTAGATTTAGTTAACATTCATCATCCCGTACAGATTTTCTTTTTTAAGAGTGTAATTTTAAGAATAGTCCTAAGAATAATTTTTCATTGTATGTATTTATATGTAATTTTATATAGCCATGTAAAATTTTCTTTGTGCATTTATCTGCTGAGGGACAGTTAGGTTGTTTCCATATCTTGGTAATTATGAATAATGTTGCAATGAACATGAAAGCATACCTCTTCAAGATCCTGATTTCAATTGTTTTCGATATATACTCAGAAGTGGAATTGCAAGATCCCATATGATAGCACTGGTGTTAACTTTTTGAGGAACCTCTGTAATAAACATTTCTCTAAAAGAGGACATACAGATGGCCAACAGGTATATGTAAAAGTGCTGAGCATCACCCTTCATCAGGAAAGTGCAAATCAATGAGATTACCCCATCACACCTCTTAGCTCAGTTCAGTCGCTCAGTCGTGTCCGACTTTTTGCGAACCCACGAAACGCAGCACGCCAGGCCTCCCTGTCCATCACCATCTCCCGGAGTTCACTCAGACTCACGTCCATCGAGTCCGTGATGCCATCCAGCCATCTCATCCTCGGTCGTCCCCTTCTTCTCCTGCCCCCAATCCCTCCCAGCATCAGAGTCTTTTCCAATGAGTCAACTCTTCGCATGAGGTGGCCAAAGTACTGGAGTTTCAGCTTTAGCATCATTCCTTCCAAAGAAATCCCAGGGTTGATCTCCTTCAGAATGGACTGGTTGGATCTCCTTGCAGTCCAAGGGACTCTCAAGAGTCTTCTCCAACACCACAGTTCAAAAGCATCGATTCTTCAGTGCTCAGCTTTCTTCACAGTCCAACTTTCACATCCATACATGACCACAGGAAAAACCATAGCCTTGACTAGGCGGACCTTAGTCGGCAAAGTAATGTCTCTGCTTTTGAATATACTATCTAGGTTGGTCATAACTTTTCTTCCAAGGAGTAAGCGTCTTCTAATTTCATGGCTGCAGTCACCATCTGCAGTGATTTTGGAGCCCTCAAAAATAAAGTCTGACACTTTTTCCACTGTTTCTCCATCTAATAAGCTGAAATCGCCCGAAATTTCACAAAGAATGTTACCAAAGACTATGACATGCCAAACAAATATAAAGGAAAAAATTTTTAATAAAAAGAAGATTATTTAGAATGATGTGATTTTACCATGATTTGAGGGTCTGCTACCCCATTTGTTTAGCCAGCTGGGGGATGGGAGGGAGGAGGAATGGGGAAGGGAGAGAAAAGCCAGCCTTCTGTAAAGTGGAAGATCAGCTTCCCTTTTCACGTTAAGTTTCTTCAACCAAAGCATGGTCATGGGACAGCCCACCAAGTTCATGTTGGGTTTCAGGGGATGAGCCACTTCAGGGGTCACCCGTCTTTCTTGTTAGTCTTAAATTCCTGGTTTCCCTTAGATTTGGTGGGGTGAAATCTAGCATTTTACAGACCCCTTACAGAGCACCATTTGCCTAAAGAGTGTTTCCCAGCCAGAGGGGTTGTGGAGAGGCAGGGCAAGCACCCAACCACTCAGCTCTCTCCTTGTCCAGACTGGGCTTCTGCATCCTGGGGCCACAGGGGTGAGATGGTCAAATGTGATAGCTCTTGTCTCCCTCAAATAACCTGTATTTATCACCCCAAAGCAGCTAATCTCCTTCAAAAGACATGTATGTAACTGAACTGGGTGAACTGCTAAAGAATGTCTCCACAGGAGCAAGCCTGTTGTCCTACCCTGAGCCAGATGATACTGAAATGGGAATCTGAATTCTTGTTTGCAGAGCCAAAGAATGAACTTTGCAAGCATGCCAACACTCACTGTAGCAAGCAAATGGGATTTATTTCAGAGAGAAAGCACAAAGCTCTCAGCATAGACACTGAGAAGGGGTGAAGTGCTTGAAAAGGCAGTTTATATCCTTACTAGTATTAATTTGTACACTTTTGATTGATTCTTACTTTTAACATATGTCATTTTTAACCAATCAGCTTAAAGGTCACAGTGTTTAATGTGACATCTTTATGGCTTCTTTTGATTCTCAAATTCTTAGTTTTCTTAGACATTAAGTCACTATTCTGCAACCTTTTCTCATGACCCCCAACCGTTTTACAATGGGCCAGATGTATGGGCTAAAGGTTAATGATCAACAGTTGTTTTTTCCTCAGGCATATGGAACAGAATTTAATTAATTACTACCCTTTCCTGGGTATGAGTGCTAATAGTTATCAGACTAAGGACACATTCCTCCAAGAGCCAGGAATTCAGGACAAAGGGTATAGTTTTAAGTTAATGGAACGGTGTGTTTATTGAAACAGGCTGAGGTCTCAGAGTTTCTACACTAACGGCCTAACAATTTCTACCTCAGTACTGGTAATGAAACCAAGCATGACCCTGTGGAGACTTCCCAAATTCAAAAGTCACTCCATGTGCCCTGTTTCTTGTCTTCTAGGTCTTGCCCAAAACCTTGGCTCAAGAATTAAGAACTAACATGGAGTGACAAAGGTACAGTTAGGCCTGGAGAACTGGTAAAGTCTAAACAGTGAATTGGCCATAGAGCAGTCACAGAATCTTTAGTCCCTCCCAGAAGACATAGATACCAGTGTGCGGTGCACATTGCTGAGTTGTTTTGCAGACATTAAAACCACCACCAGAGTGGAAAAGCTAACTTCATGATGACCAGACTGTAGCCATGACAAAAGCTGCCCCATCTTGAGCGGTTCTGAATCTATAGCCTGTACAATGCCAGGAACTTGCCTCGAGAAAATGAGGACAAACTGACCATGCAATCAAAGATTAACTGCACTGAAAAAAAAAAAAAAATCAAGATGGTGCTGACTAGACCCCTGCATGTCAGGCTCGAGATAACTGTTGGAGTTGACTGTGCTGCTCTGATGCAGCTCCCTGCACATCCTGCAAGCTTTCCTTTAAAAGCTCTTGTCCTCTGGCTGATGACTTGGACACTAATCTGCCATCTCCTCAGGTTGCTAGTTTCCTGAATAAAGCATGTTTCTTTTTCCACCAACTGTTTCTCTCGAACAAAGAGTGATGACTTTTGAGTGATGAGCAGCTGAATCTGAGTTCAGTTTGAACTCCAACCAGTAGCAATAGAGATAGTAATAATTAAGTGATTGTTTAAAACTTCAAAGCCATGAAGTGAAGTGAAGTTGTGTCCGACTCTTTGTGACCCCATGGACTGTCCATGGAATTCTCCAGGCCAGAATACTACAGTGGATTGCCTTTCCCTTCTCCAGGGGATCTTCCAAACTCAGGGATCAAACCTACGTCTCCCACATTGCAGGCGGATTCTTTACCAGCTGAACCACAAGGGAAGCCCAAGAACACTGAAGTGGGTAGCCTATCCCTTCTCCAGGAGATCTTCTGGACCCAGGAACTGAACTGGGGTCTCCTGCATTGCAGGCAGATTCTTTACCAACTGAGCTATCAGGGAAGTTTTTTTTTTTTTTTTAATTATAACACAATATACAATTGTATTACAATTACAATATATCTAGAAATGTGCATATACCATAAGCATACAAATTGATAAACTTTACAACCTGTGTAACCAGCACCTACATCAAGAAACAGAAGCCCCCCACCTGGGCTTACCTCATCCCTAGCACCTCCCCCAGCACAAATGGCCTCTCATGGGATGGCCTGTGAACACCTGGCCTGCCTCACTGACTTTTGTATGTGATGTGACCATTCGTATCTGGCTCTTTCACTCAGTATGTGTACAAGTCACCAGGCTCTCTGTGGGTATAGATTGTTCAACTTAGACACCGTGGGGGTATTCCATTATGGGAATAAGTCGCAAACTATTTTTCCATTCTGTTGTTGATGGGCATTTAAATAGTTTTCAGCTTTGGGCCATTATGAATCAACTGTTTTGGACATTCTTATGTGGTGCACATTTGTATGCATTTATGTTGGGTGTGCACCTATAAATGGAGTTTCTGGGTCATGGGGATGCATCAGTTCAGCTTCAGTAAGTGTTATCAGTCTTACAAATTGCTTATGCCAACTGGCACTCCACCCAGAAGCACATGAGCATTTGATACTTCAAATACTGGCCAGTGCTATGTATTTTCCACTTCTCTCAAGTTAGCCAAAGACAACTCACTTTTATTAATCACTTACATGCTAGAAACCATACTAAGTGTACATTGTCTCATTTGACTTTGCAATAATCCTATGAAGTCCTCCTCATTTCACAGATGTACAGGGGGGCTCCTCACATGTGGCTAACATTTGACCAATGCTGACCCACCTCTGGCCATGGCTCCATCTGCTCCACTGCTGTCTTGGACAGCACCGATGTCCATAGCCAGGAGCAGGCTATGCAGGAGCACATTCCGAGTTGCACCTGACTCTGGGCTCATGCAGGTTTCCTCTTCAAGAGCTTCAGATTTTCAGGCAGCCTGTGTTCAAACACCTTCACCACATGAAGAAACTGAAGGGATGAGTCAAGGGTGTAAAGGTGACCAGCTCCCACATCCTTCCTCAGTGACACCTCCTTCAGGTGGGCAATGAGCACTGGGGCACCCATGTTGGTCAGAAGGGTTGCAAGGTTGGGGTGTAAGGAAACTCTGACCAGTTTAGGAAGCTAAGAATTAATTTTTGTGTTTCAGATGAAAACAGATTTATAATTTTTTTATTTTATAAAAGTAATAGCTGCAAACAACATTTTGAGACAAAAGTGTAGTGATAGCTTCTTTAACAGATACATTTTATATACACTTCCAGATGCTTTTCTGTTTTTCCAAATGTATACGTATATATGTACATACAGATCTTCAACTTACAATAGACTTTCAAGGGTTAGGGTGATGTAAATACATATGTATATGTGTTAAACAAAAAGTATTACTATACTCTGCATGCTACTTTATAGATGTGATGAAATTTTGCATTTTGCTCCTTGCACCATGAACTGGGCTATCCTGGAGATGGCCAGAGGTCTCCAAGATTTTTGATGGGCATTGTGCCTCCCAATGGCTTCTGTGTGAGGCCCTGAGGGCAGACAGTGAGGGGCTGAGGCCACAAAGGAAAATATTCTCTAATAAGGCACTGAATGCTCTTCCGATTGGGAGCATATTGACCTCAGAAGTCGGTGAGCTTCTTCAAGCAAGTTATACCTATGTTCCCATCCAAGGGGAGGCACAGACTCCCTGCTATGATGAGAGAATCAGGTCGCATAAGGTTGGCTTTATTGTGAAGCCAGTCTTGACTGAATGAGCCACTCCTGTGTGACTCGGGGTCTAATAGACCCATGGTCTTGGCACCCAGTGATCACTAAGTAGCCCAGTGGTCCAAACAGAATGAGGGGTATGTCTGGGAAATGTGTCTGCAGCAGGTTCCAAAGGTGTGGGGGAAAGGATGAGATTCACTTTGGCTCTAATAGTGAAAACTAGAGCCTCCTACTAAGTCACTCACAACAAAGGATTCCCCCTGACACAAGGGGCTTTGGATGCTGGGCCCCTATAAAGGTGATAACTCCCTACTTTCAGTGGTTAAATCTCCATCATCATATATATCACCTTTTTTCCTAAATTTTGGTGACATACATAAAAAGGTTTTCCTCACTTTAATTCTGTAATTCATCTAAATGAATTGTTACATATGATAATATACATGTTTCAATGCTATTCTCTCAGATCATCCCACCCTCACCTTCTCCCACAGAGTCCAAAAGACTGTTCTGTACATCTGTGTCTCTTTTGCTGTCTCACATATAGGGTTAAATTGTTACCATCTTACTAAAGTTCATATATTTGCATTAGTATACTGTATTATTGTCTTCCTTTCTGGCTTACTTCACTTTGTATAATAGGCTCCAGTTTCATCCCTCATTAGAACTGATTCAAATTTATTCTTTTTAATGGCTGAGTAATATACCATTGTATGAAACAGAATGCCAGTCCAGGTTTGATACAGGAGACAGGGTGCTCAGGGCTGGGTGCACTGGGATGACCCAGAGGGATGGGATGGGGAGGGAAATGGGAAGGGGGGCTCAGGATGGGAAACACATGTAAACTCATGGCTGATTCATGTCAGTGTATGGCAAAAACCACTACAATATTGTAAAGTAATTAGCCTCCAATTAAAATAAATAAATTTTTAAAAAGCCACACAGTGTGGCCAAAAAATAAAATAAATGAATTGTTACATAATTTTTAAAAGCACTACACTTTCAGGTTTATTTTTATTAAATAGTGGGAAGAGTAGTTGTCTTTATTCATCCTCTGATGATCCCCTCCCCTCACCCTGTGAGCCTTGTCAGATGAGATGGGGCTGGAGGTAGGGTAAGTGTCAAGTTTGTCTGCTGCAATTATTAGTAGAAAATTTTAATGCATTCCACATGCATTAGTGCATTCTACATGCATTCCACTCTGAGCATTAGTCTCCTTGTGTAACAAAAGATGGGTTTGGATGATGCAATATTTAGGATATTTCTAGCTTTAAAATTCCATAAATTACATTCAGATTATAGTTTTTAAAAATGTAGAAGTTGTTGCAGCCACACAATTTTAATTCACTTGCACTCAAAATATGCCTTAGCACGAGTTTGAAGTCTTACTGGCAATAAACACAAAAATGTGTTTATATTCTATCAGTTCAGTTCAGTTCAGTCACTCAGTCGTGTCTGACTCTTTTTGACCCCATGAGTCGCAGCACGCCAGGCCTCCCTGTCCATCGCCAACTCCCGGAGTTCACTCAAACTCATGTCCATCAAGTCGGTGATGCCATCCAGCCATCTCATCCTCTGTCATCCCTTTTCCTCCTGCCCCCAACCCCTTCCAGCATCAGAGTCTTTTCCAATGAGTCATCTCTTCACATGAGGTGGCCAAAGTACTGGAGTTTCAGCTTTAGCATCATTCCTTCCAAAGAATACCCAGGACTGATCTCCTTTAGAATGGACTGGTTGGATCTCCTTGCAGTCCAAGGAACTCTCAAGAGTCAAGGGCCACTTAAAATGGCCACATGAAATGTCCTGCTTCTGCCCATTCTGCTTCCAAACAGCAGTCCTCGACAAATGACAGGCAGCTGGGCTGGATGCTGGGTGGAGGTTCCTGAGCCTTATCACAGGGAGCAGATACAGTGGCTGGGCTATGACTTCATCCCGGAAACCCTTCTTCTGCCATTTCCTCTCTGCCAACTTTCTCCAGGATTTCTCCTTATCCTCTCTAATAAAAAGTTATACTCCCACTGTATTAATGTTTTCTTTTTCTGCCCCAGGTACCAGAGGACCAGGGGCAGCGCTTATGCTCCAGAGTCCTGAAATGATTCAAGCTAGCCAGTTCTGCCCTGCTCACCCTGCCTCACCTGTTCCTTCCCCCAGAAACAACAGCAAAAGCTCATGCCCGTGTTTTTTCCTTCCTCTGCCTCCTGACCACCCTTGAACTTCTCCATGTACCCTTCTCTCATGGCATGGTGCACCCCCTTCTCTTGAGAATCATCAGCAACAAATTATCTTTTCAATGGCAGTCGTCTTCTGATTTGTGGTCTTACTATTACCGAAATGATAATAAAACCTTTATTAAAACACTCACAGTGTATTAATTTCCTGAATGCTCCCCTCAACTTTGGCCTCAGCCCTTCAGACCATTGGTCACAGCATTATCAATGACATTTGCTCCCACTTCCTTCCTGTTCCCTGACTGGTCAACACTAGATGGATGCCAAAGGCTTGCTGTCCCCACAACCCTAAAGAGCTCTTGACCCTGACCTCTATACTTGTCATCACGTTGGCAGGGTCTGCCAAAGCAGTGAACTCAGATTGGCTACAGCTTTGCAACCACCTTCTGTAGTGGTAGTCATCATCCACCACATATCAGTCTCTTCTTGGAATTCAGTTCCATCATTTCTGCTTCTGCAATGACACCAGTGCCCCTTTTCAAATAATCAAGTCTTGAAAAGTAAGAAAGAACAAGGCACTTCAATTAGTTTTCTAAAAATCAGTTAATTAAAAATATGAAGGCATTTTCTTCATATGTACCCTAGGTTTTTTTCAAGACCAAAAGCAGTGAGTTCTTCATATAATAATTACTATTTCTATTTACATAATGATCTGCAGTTTACAAAGTAGTTGCAAGCCCATTCTCTTATTCTCACCACAAAACTAAGGCAAGGTTTGTTCCTTCTTATGAATGAGGAAGCCAAGGCTCTGAGAATTAAAGTAGTTAGCTTTCTCAGTGGAGCATTTGTTATCAGATTAATTAAGGTAGCCATTATAAATTGCTGAAATGAGAAATAAGCTCATTTATGTCTTGATGGCAAAGTTCCACTATGACTCCCTTGTTTTTATTACTCCTTTGACTCAAGTAAGTTCTCCCCAAGGGCCCTCTTCCCCACCACAGTGGACCATAAACAGTCTGATACATGACCCCAGATGGGAGGGAGAGAAAGGGTACATAGAGAAATACCTCCTGGGGGTCGGGGACTGGGGGTGTGGCTCAGGCAGCAGCTGTATCATTTACAGAGTGTTCACTCCTTGAACTTTGGAAACTCTCTGAGCTTTGGAGAAAACCACACAGTATCTCACAAAAACAAGCTCAAGCCTGGCAGTGAAGTTGGGTTAGAAGGCAAGCCTAGTCTCCCTGGCTGTGGTATTCTTAGAGTGGGCAAGCTGGCATATGGGTCAGGGACATTCATTCAATGGTCCATTCATTCACTGACCACTGTTGCCAGCATCGTACTGAGGATACATGTGGATATCCCACAGTCTTCCTCCCAAATGTCCTAGTGAGTTGGGGTGGTAATCAGCCACAGCAACCCTCAGGAGGGAAAACCCACCACTGATTGACCTTGTACCCTGAGCCCACTGGGATGGGAGCAAAGGGAAAGGCTCGAGTTGCAGTCACTTCCTGGAGCCCGCTTTCCCTCCCCAGAATGATTCCAATGTCATTTTTAGAAAGACTTTTTGTTTTGGCTTATTTTAATGGACAATTCCACATCATGTTGAGACCATTTTCATAGGTAGGTGAACTTTAAGACATTTTGGCATTAATATTTGTTCTCTCCCCGTCATAGGGCCAAGCTCTTCAGACCTATGGCCCTGTAGGAACCTGGGTGCTTAGAGGAATTGAGACCATATTGAAGAGAAGGTAAAAATCAGTGTAAAATTCACATTCCCCCTGAGAGAAGGGAACCTATAACTGGCTGATTTCACACATCACACACAGCCTGAGGCCATGGGGTAAGTGACTAGAAGAGGGAGAAAACGTTGTAGTTTGGCTGGGTGCATCTCCTGCCCAATCCCTCTCCCCACATGCCACCCCCGCCCCTAACATACACACACCAGCTAAAGGAGAGCAGCTGAGCCTTTGGAAGCAACAACACCCAAAATAGAAATTTTCACAGATTTCACAAATCTCTGCAGATTTTCAAAAGAAGAAATAATAGAGTGCTTTTGATAGCAAGTAGCCTTTCTTGGAATATGGAATTAAGCAGGGGAAAGGCTAATAGAATTTTGCCAGGAGAACACACTGGTCATAGCAAACACCCTCTTCCAACAACACAAGAGAACACTCTACACATGGACATCACCAGATGGTCAACATCAAAATCAGATTGATTATATTCTTTGCAGCCAAAGATGGAGAAGCTCTATACAGTCAACAAAAAATAAGACCAGGAGCTGACTGTGGCTCAGATCATGAACTCCTTATTGCCAAATTCAGACTTAAATTGAAGAAAGTAGGGAAAACCACTAGACCATTCAGGTATGACCTAAATCAAATCCCTTATGATTATACAGTGGAAGTGAGAAATAGATTTAAGGGACTAGATCTAATAGATAGAGTGCCTGATGAACTATGGATGGAGGTTCGTGACATTGTACAGGAGACAGGGATCAAGGCCATCCCCATGGAAAAGAAATGCAAAAAAGCAAAATGGCTGTCTGGGAAGGCCTTACAGATAGCTGTGAAAAGAAAAGAAGGGAAAAGCAAAGAAGAAAAGGAAAGATATAAGCATCTGAATGCAAAGTTCCAAAGAATAGCAAGGAGAAATAAGAAAGCTTTTGTCAGCTATCAGTGCAATGAAATAGAGGAAAAGAACAGAATGGGAAAGACTAGAGATCTCTTCAAGGATATTAGAGATACCAAGGGAACATTTCATGCAAAGATGGGCTCGATAAAGGACAGAAATGATATGGACCTAACAGAAGCAGATGATATTAAGAAGAGGTGGCAAGAATACACAGAAGAACTGTACAGAAAAAATCTTCATGACCAAAATAATCACAATGGTGTGATCACTCACCTAGAGCCAGACATCCTGGAATGTGAAGTCAAGTGGGCCTTAGAAAGCATCACTACGAACAAAGCTAGTGGAGGGATGGAATTCCAGTTGAGCTATTTTAAATTCTGAAAGATGATGCTATGAAAGTGCTGCACTCAGTTTGCCAGCACATTTGGAACACTCAGCAGTGGCCACAGGACTGGAAAATGTCAGTTTTCATTCCAATCCCAAAGAAAGGTAATGCCAAAGAATGCTCAAACCACACAATTGCACTCATCTCACATGCTAGTAAAGTCATGCTCAAAATTATCCAAGCCAAGCTTCAGCAATACGTGAACCGTGAACTTCCAGATGTTCAAGCTGGGTTTAGAAAAGGCAGAGGAACCAGAGATCTAATTGTCAACATCTGCTGGATCATGGAAAAAGCAAGAGAGTTCCAGAAAAACATCTATTTCTGCTTTATTGACTATGCCAAAGCCTTTGACTGTGTGGATCACAATAAACTGTGGAAAATTCTNCCAAGAGGAGAGACCGCAAATGATACCTGCCTTGCTGGCATATTGACCTTGAACTTTCTAGCCTTCAGGACTATAAGAAATACATTTCTGTTTCTTAAACCACCTAGTCTTTGTTATGGCAGTCCAAGTAGATTAACACCATAGGCTTGAAAATCTGCCTTTCCTGAAAGTTCCCAAATGATGCTGGTGTCACTGATGGTGCTGGTCCAGCAAGCCTTGCAACCATTGTCTAGAGAGCACTGCCTCAAATTTTAACATAAATAGGAGGCACCTGGGGATCTTGCTGAAAGTCCAAATTTTGATCCAGTAGTTTGAGGGTGGGACCCAAGATTTTACACTGTTAGCAAGCTCTCAGTTGATGTTAACAAACTCTATTTTGAGTTATAACGTTAAAGAGATTTTAAATGCTCAAGTGTTACCTTGAGTTTCTAGAACAGTGCCTGGAATAACTGCACCAAAACCTCCTCTACTGTTTTCCAAAATTACCTATTTCAAGACCCAATTGAAGTTTTACCTCTGGTATAAAGGCTTCCAGGTGCAACAAAGTCAGAAACAAATCTATCTTTGAAGTTGGGAAAGCTACTGACTGGTTGCGCCTCTCATTAATTGCTGTTTTATTGTTCTTGCTATACCTCTTCTTGAACATTTGCTAGATTCAGAAATCATACAAAATACTTCGAAAGCATTGTTAATCCTCAGGATGACACTAGGATAAAACATTGATGGAGAAAGAAAAAGAGAGGCTCAGAGAGTCCTAGTTTTTAGGACCACATTAGAACATTATGTGGTCTAATGTCCATTAGGACAAATTTAGGACAACATTATGTGTCCTAAAGACATAATTAGAATGTGATGGGCATAGGGACTGCGGATTAGGTTCTAGATAGGCCTGGAATCAGGACCATACCTTGAATCACAATCCTTCATTTGGAATGAAATACAAATAATTTCATTTTGTTTCCTGAAATGCTGATATGCTGAATGCTGAGGTTATAATTGATATATAGAAAGAGCTGCCAAAAAGTTTACAATCTAGTAGAGGAGACAGATACTGATCATATTATTGCATTAATTAATTAAAAATTACAAAATGAGACAAGTGCTCTGAGAGAAACAAAGACCATTTTTGAAGAGAGTATAAGAATAAATCTGGGGTGGGGAGTAGGAAAGTAGACTCTGGGTCAGAGAAAGTTTCCAGGAGTGTGAGATGCCTGAGCTAATCTTCAGGGATGATGTGTTGAAAGATATAATTCCTTCCAGGTTGAGAAATCACAAATATCCTATCACAAGAAAAAAATCTATTTTTCTGAAACTGAAACCAAACCTTTGTGGCTGTACAGCAAAAAGGTGAAGAAAGGGGAAAATTATGCTGGGTGTGGTGTTATTTTTATTATCATAATTATTATTAGATTTCATGTAAATGACTTTATTCTTCAAAACATTTACTTTTTTAACTTTATGCTGGGGTTGCCAAATGGAGTAAAGAATACATAGTTCAATTTCATTTTCAGATAAATGAATAATTTTATGCATTCAGTTCAGTCACCCAGTCATGTCTGACTCTTTGCGACCCCATGAACCACAGCACACAAGGCCTCCCTGTCCATCACCAACTCCCAGGGTCCACCCAAATCCAATTCCATTGAGTCTGTGATGCCATCCAACCATCTCATCCTCTGTCACCCCCTTTTCCTCCTGCCCTCAATCTTTCCCAGCATCAGNATAAATCACTGTACTCCTCTTTCTTTGTTATAAATTGTTGTGTCCTTGTTATATAAGAATGTAACCTTAATTAGTATTTTCTGAGAGTGGCACCAGACTTTAGTAAGAACAACACTTTTAAGGCAAATAAGTTTTCTGGTTGACGGACCCTTATCAGAAAAGGGCCATAAAATGCTAATAGGCCTCCTGGCCAAAAGATGAAGTAAATCACCTAAGACGTGTATACAGCTAGGTACGCAGAGAGAAAGCCTGATCTCGATAAGAGTCAGGGCTGCTGATGCTGCATAACTTTGTATTATCCATTGATCTCTATGTACAAACAAAAGTATACAAAGCTTTTCTGAACAATAAAGGATGGGCAAGTTCCTGGAAGGACTGGTTCCCCCGAGTCTTCTTTTCTTTCTTACTCTATTTTCTGGCTGATTCCCATCTGCGGCATAGAGGCTAGCCGTGTCTACTTATTTACCCGGGCTTCTAAGACCCACGTGAGAGGGAGCCCAAGGCGGGGCACCCTCCTCTATTCAAGCGGGCACCTGTGGCCCTATGTAGACGGTTCAAATCCCTTGTCTCAGGGCTTTACTGGCTTTCTAGTAAACCAAGGAATACAGCCTCTTTCCTCCTCTAAATTTCTTACTACACTATTCTTTCCTAATCTCTTTACATTTCTAATTAAATAGTCCTTTCCCAGATGCTGACTCTGTCCCTGCTTCGAATTCCCTGGATCCACCGGGCTGGACCCTGGCAGACCACCTGACCTGCCTCTTGAGAAACTTGTTTGCAGGTAAGGAAGCAACAGTTAGAACTGGACATGGAACAACAGACTGGGTCCAAATAGGGAAAGGAGTACATCAAGGCTGTATATTTTCACACTGCTTATTTAACTTATATGTAGAGTACATCATGAGAAACGCTGGGCTGGAAGAATCACAAGCTGGAATCAAGATTGCTGGGAGAAATATCAATAACCTCAGATATGCAGATGACACCACCCTTATGGCAGAAAGTGAAGAGGAACTAAAAAGCCTCTTAATGAAAGTGAAAGAGGAGAGTGAAAAAGTTAGCTTAAAGTGCAACGTTCAGAAAAAGATCATGGCATCTTGTCCCATCACTTCATGGGAAATAGATGGGGAAACAGTGGAAAGAGTGTCAGACTTTATTTTGGGGGGCTCCAAAATCACTGCAGATGATGATTGCAGCCATGAAATCAAAAGACACTTACTCCTTGAAAGGAAAGTTATGACCAACCTAGATAGCATACTGAAAAGCAGAGACATTACTTTGCCAACAAAAGTCCATCTAGTCAAGGCTATGGTTTTTCCAGTGGTTATGTATGGATGTGAGAGTTGGACTGTGAAGAAAGCTGAGGCAGAGAATTGATACTTTTGCACTGTGGTGTTGGAGAAGACTCTTGAGAGTCCCTTGGACTGCAAGGAGATCCAACCAGTCCATTCTGAAGGAGATCAGCCCTTGGTGTTCTTTGGAAGGAATGATCTAAAGCTGAAACTCCAGTGCTTTGATCACCTCATGCAAATAGTTGACTCATTGGAAAAGACTCTGATGCTGGGAGGAATTGAGGGCAGGAGGAGAAGGGGACGACCGAGGATGAGATGGCTGGATGGTATCACCGACCCAATGGATGTGAGTTTGATTGAACTCCAGGAGATGGTGATGGACAGGGAGGCCTGGCGTGCTGTGATTCATGGGGTCACAAAGAGTCGGACACGACTGAGCAGCTGAACTGAACTGAGACTTTCTTGTCATATTTTTCATCTCCGCCTAGATTTAACCCCTGTGACTTCTGGGCTGCTCCAGTGAACTCATAAACAATAACATTATTCAAATGCCTGAAGAGGCATTGACCAGCCTTTTCTGTGAAGTCACAAAAATGCTCTTCACTGAGGATAAGAGGCTTGGTAGGTTCCTAGTTCAATTTGAATTTAAACAACTAAACTACTCTACAATGTTAGCTGTATTGCTTTACTAGGGCTGCCATAACAAGATACCACAGACAGATGGCTTCAACAATGAAATCTTATTGTCTCACAATTCTGAAGGCTGGAAGTAAAAGATTAAGGTGTTAGCTCTTCCTGGGACCCCTCTCCTTGGTGTGTAGACAGCCACCGCCTCCCTCTGTCCTCACATGGTCCGCCCTCTCTGTGTCCAAATCTCTTCTTATAAGGACACTGATCTTATTGGATAAGAGTCCACCCTGTGCATGCAAAGTTGCTTCAGTTGTGTCTGACTCTTTGCAACCCTATGGATTGTAGCTGGCCAGGCTCCTCTGTTTATGGGATTCTCCAGGCAAGAAAACTGGAGTGGGTTCCCATGCCCTCCTCCAGGGGATCTTCCCGACTCAGGGATCAAACTCACATCTCTTACATCTCCTGCATTTGCAGGTGGGTTCTTTACCACAAGCACCACCTGGGAAGTCCAAGGGTCCACCCTAAGGAATCCATTTAACTTAATCACCACTTTAAAGACCTTATCTTCAAACACAGATTCTGAGGTCCTGAGGCCTAATACTACCACATATGTACTTTGGGAGACAATTCAGCCCATATCGGCAACTAAAACTTACCTTTCACACAAAAGGTTCTATGTTTCTCTTTTCATGTTTATGTTCCAGTCACTCAGCCATGTCTAACTCTCTGCTACCTTGTGGAGTGAAGCATGCCAGGCTTCCCTGTCTTTCACCACCTCCTAGAGTTTGCTCAAACTCATGTCCATTGATTCGATGATGCCATCCAACCATGACATCCTCTTTGCCCCCTTCTCCTCCTGCCCTCAATCTTTCCCAGCATCGGGGTCTTTTCCAATGAGTCAGCTCCTCGCATCAGGTGGCTAAAGTATTGGAGCGTCAGCTTCAGCACCAGTCTTTCCAATGAGTACTTGGGGTTTTTTTCCTTTAGGATTGATCACCTTGCTGTTCAAGGGATTCTCAGGAGTCTTCTCCAGCCCTACAGTTCAAAAGCATGAATTCTTCAGCATTCGGCCTTCTTTATGGTTCAATTATCACATCTGTACATGACTATTGAAAAAAAAAACATAACTTTGACGACATGAACCTTTGTCAGCAAAGTGATGCCTGTGCTTTTTAATATGCTGTCTAGGTTTGTCATAGCTTTTCTTCCAAGGAGCAAGCAACTTTTAGTTTTATGGCTGCAGTCACCATCCACAGTGATTTCTCTGTCCATACACAGGCCTATATAGAATTCTGTTTCACTATTTTCATCAACACTCTTCTGTATTGTTATTATTGCATCTGAAAGGGATGCAAATTTATCTTTTGCAACCCAGTGCATTTTTAAAATTGTTTAACCTTATTTTAGTGGCAGCAAAGGTTAAATATAATATACAATAGAACATAGCTAAGATTTTATCAAGACATTTTTTCTTTTATAATTTTTATCATACCACAGACTCCCTTTTTTAAATGAAAAAATGTCAATACTGTCAATGGAAAAACAATTTACAAAGCTCCATACATGTAACTTATCCAGAAGGCACCTGCTGCATAAAACAAGTGGGTTGTGGGTTATTTCATTCAAAAAATGAGGATTTATAATTTAAAAACCAAGATAATTCTTAAAATCTCTAACAATCTGTTAATTTTTTAAACAAAAAATATTTATTTGGTCTTTTAAGTGACAAACATTCTTTGGAAATGTATTTTACCTGTACTTTAGACTTCTACTAGGCTTTAGCTACAAGTATCTAGCACCAAAATTTATTTTAATAATATCAATATTATTAATATTGGTTTTTAATACATACAATTTCATGTAGGCGAACTGACAAAATTAGAAATTCCAAGAAATACGAATGCAAAATTTTATAAAATGGGAAATTAAAATCTTAAAAAAATTTTTTTTTGAAATGCAAAGAATAGTCTTTCCTTAGGTAACAAGATAATTTTGTATTGGTTACACTAAAAATTTTTTTTAAATATTTGGCTTAAAAATCAAGACTATTTCACAACTCTAATCTACTATAAAATTTTAGAGCAATACAGAGATAACAGAGGCCACTAAAAGGGTAAAGGTAACAGATTTTTTTTTTTTATTTTTTAAATTTATTTTACTCTATGATACTGTATTGGCTTTGCAATACATCAACATGAATCTGCCACAGGTGTACACATGTTCCCAATCCTGAACCTCCCTCCCACCTCCCTCCCCATACCATCTCTCTGGGTCATCCCAGTGCACCAGCCCCAAGCATCCTGTATCCTGCACTGAACCTAGACTGGCGATTCATTTCTTATATAATATTACATATATTTCAATGCCATTCTCCCAAATCATCCCACCCTCTCCCTCTTCCACAGAGTCCAAAAGACTGTTCTATACATCTGTGTCTCTTTTGCAGTCTTGCATACAGGGTTATTATTACCATCTTTCTAAATTTCATATATATGTGTTAGTATAATGTATTGGTGTTTTCTTTCTGGCTTACTTCACTCTGTATAATAGGCTCCAGTTTCATCCACCTCATTAGAACTGATTCAAATTTATTATTTTTAATGGCTGAGTAATACTCCATTGTGTATATGTACCACAGATTTTCAAAGATCAAAGTAGGAGGCGGTCATAAGATAGCGGAGGAATAGGACAGGGAGACCACTTTCTCTCCCCACAAATTCATCAAAAGAACATTTGAACGCTGAACAAATTCCACAAAACAACCTCTGAATGATGGCAGAGGACATCAGGCACCCAGAAAGGCAGCCCATTGTCTTCAAAAGGAGGTAGAACAAAATATAAAAGATAAAAAGAGAGACAAAAGAGGTAGGGATGGATATCTGTCCCGGGAAGGGAGTCTTAAAAGAGGAGAAGTTTCCAAACACCAGGAAACACTCTCACCAACAGGTCTGTGGGGAGTTTTGGATTCTCAGAGGGCAATATAACTGGGAGGGAAACTAAATAAATAAAACCCACAGATTATGTGCCTAACGGCAANGACAAAAGAGGTAGGGATGGATATCTGTCCCGGGAAGGGAGTCTTAAAAGAGGAGAAGTTTCCAAACACCAGGAAACACTCTCACCAACAGGTCTGTGGGGAGTTTTGGATTCTCAGAGGGCAATATAACTGGGAGGGAAACTAAATAAATAAAACCCACAGATTATGTGCCTAACGGCAACTCCCAGCACTCGCAGCTGCCACTAGCAAGCAGGGGCTGAACAGGGAGGCCTGGGCTGCATTGCCTAGGGTAAGGGCCAGGCCAAAAGCCCTGAGGGCAGTCTGAGGGAACTAACATGAGATAGCAACGCAGACTGTGGAATAGCCAGAGAGAGAGAGAGGGAAAAACAGAGAGAGAGAGAGAGAACTATTCCAACATAAAGCGCTAACCAGGCCCGAGGTAAGAGAAACCCAAGTAAGGTGGTAGGTGTTGAAAGAGGGCATCACAGGTCAGACACACTGAAACCATACTCACAGAAAGCTAGTCAGTCTAATCACACTAGGACCACAGCCTTGTCTAACTCAATGAAACTAAGCCATGCCCACGGGGCAACCCAAGATGGGTGGGTCATGGTGGAGAGGGCTGACAGAATGTGGTCCACTGGAGAAGGGAATGGGAAACCACTTCAGTATTCTTGCCTTGAGAACACCAAGAGAAGTACGAAGAGGCAAAATAATAAGATACTAAAAGAGGAAC
>SJYX01011423.1:146549-194422 GCA_006410675.1 Oreotragus oreotragus
TACTATACTCTTCTGACATTACCACCTTTTCTCTGGAAAGAGATAATTCAGAGCTCCAGTTATATAAAAGAATATATAAAAAGAATGTCTCGGCTTAAAACCCCTTTGATGGCTTTCTAACCTACCTGACAGGTCTGCTTTACAATTTGTGGATTGTTTACAGCCTCCAACTATGAGAGCCATGAAGCTTAAAACATCTTAAAGGTAGAGAGCCTTTTTGAGCTAAGAATTAGTTTGGTGAAGAGTTTGTTGAGTTAATCTTTGCCACCAGGCCTCCATATCCTTTATCTTTTAGGCACCTGGGAGGATATTAATCAATGTAAATGGGATGCAGAAATAGGTATATAGTAGTTTTGATGTTAGCAATACTAGACTTTTGAGTTAATTTTCTCTTTGTTATAAATCACTGTACTCCTTTTTCCTTGTTATAAACTGTCGTATCCTTGCTATGTAAGAATGTAACTTTATTTAGTGCTTTCTGAGAGTGGCACCAGACTTTGGAAAGAACAACACTATTACTCTTATCAGAAAAGGGCCATAAAATGTTAATTGGCCTTCTGGCCAGAAGATGATATAAATCACCTAAGACTTATGTATACAACTAGGTATGCAGAGAGAAAGCCTGGTCTTGATAAGAGTCAGGGCTGCTGACGCTGAATAATTTTATATTATCCACTGATCTCTATGGACAAAAAAAGGTATAAAAGGCCTTTCTGGACAATAGAGGGGGGGAAAGTCACTGGAAAAACTGGTTTCCCCCATGTCTTCTCTTCTTTACTCTATTTTCTGGCTGAATTCCCATCTAGGATGTGGAGACTTGCCATGTCTA
This sequence comes from Oreotragus oreotragus, assembly GCA_006410675.1. Lineage (NCBI taxonomy): Eukaryota > Metazoa > Chordata > Mammalia > Artiodactyla > Bovidae > Oreotragus > Oreotragus oreotragus. The sequence goes on from SJYX01011423.1 coordinate 147,379, forward strand.
CTTACTTGCCCTGGCTTTTAAGATCCACGTGAGAGGGAACCTAAGGCGGGGCACCGCCCACTATTCAAGAGGACGCCGGTGGCCTAACGTAGATGGTGCAAGTTCTTTGTCTTGGAACTTTATTGGTTTTCCATGTAAACCAAGTTATTCAGCCTCTTTTCTCCACTAAATTTTCCTACTATACTATTTCTTCTTAATTTCTTTTATATTTCTAAATAAATAAGTTTTCCTCACCTACGCCATCTCCCCTTCAAATTCCCTGGATCCGCCAGGGCAGGACCCTGGCACCATGAGAGGGGGCAAACCCAGGGTGGCTGAGACACTGCAAGCACACGCCAGTGTTATTTGTTTGCAGTGTTCCTTCCTCCCCACAGCACAAGTGCACAAGTGAGCCTAAGTGTCCATCACTGCCCCCTTGTGTCAGGGAGGAAGTTAGACACTGAAGAGACCAAGAAACAGAAGAAGCTAAAACAAACAGAGGAAATCGCCTTGGAAGTGACAGATGCAATAGATTAAAACCCTGTAGTTAGCCCTGACTACATAAGAAGGGGCCTATAGATCTTGAGAAGTATAAGCCGGATCAAGGCACTATCTGAAAATGAACTGACCCCACAATGTCCACAACAACACCAGAGAAAGTCCTAGATATATTTTTACTATTATCATTCTTTAAATTAAAAAAAAAAAAGTTTTTATTTTTAAGTCCTGTATTTCTCCTTTTTCATTTTTATAACCTACTATTACTTTGCAAAAGAAAAAAAGACCCTATTTTTTAAAGCAAACTTCATATATATATATATTTTGTAATCTTTGTTACTTTTTTTTATTTAATATTGTATTTTTGAGAATCCAACCTCTACTCTAGATTTTTAATCTTTGATTTTTGGTATTTGTTATCAATTTTGTACCTTTAAGAACCCAAACTTCAGTACCCATTATTACTTTGGAGTGAGATTACTGGCTTGATCTCTCTCTTCTACTTTGGACTCTCTTTTTTCTCCACCAGGTCACCTCTATCTCCTCTCTCCCCCTTCTCTTCTCTACCCAACTCTGTGAATCTCTTTGTGTGTTCCAGACTGTGGAGAACACTTAGGGAACTGATTGCTGGCTGGATCTGTCTCTCTCATTTTGACTTCTCCCTTTATCCTCCTGGCCACCTCTGTCTCCTTCCTCCTCCTTCTTTTCTCTGTATAACTCCGTGAACATCTCTGAGTGGTCCAGACTATGGAGCACACATAAGGAAGTGATTACTGGCTAGCTTCCTCTCTCTTCTTTTGATTCCCCCTCTTATCCTCCTGGTCACCTCTATCTTCCTCCTCCTCCTCCTTTTCTCCATGTAACTCTGTGAACTCTCTGGGTGACCCTCACTGTGGAGAAACTTTTCATCTTTAACCCAGATGTTTTATTATCAGTGCTGTATAGATGGAGGTCTTGAGGCTACTGTAAGAATAAGACTGCAAACCATCAGAGAACTCCTGACTCCAGGGAACATTAATAAATAGGAGCTCATCAAACGCCCCCATACCTACACTGAAGCCAAGCACTACCCAAGGGCCAACAAGTTCCAGAGCAAGACATATCATGCAAATTCTCCCGCAACACAGGAACATAGCCCTGAGCTTCAATATACGGGCTGCCCAAAGTCACACCAAGCCCATTGACATTTCATAACTCATTACTGGACATTTCGTTGCACTTCAGAGAGAGGAAATCCAGCTCCACCCACCAGAACACTGACACAAGCTTCCCTAACCAGGAAACCTTGATAAGCCATCCATCCAACCCCACCCACAGCAAGGAAATTCCACAATAAAGAGAACTCCACAATAAAGAGAACTCCACAATAAAGAGAACTCCACAATAAAGAGAACTCCACAATAAAGAGAACTCCACAAACTGCCAGAATAAGGAAAGGCCACCCTAAACAAAGCAATATAAATAAGATGAAGAAGCAGAGAAATACCCAGAAGGTAAAGGATCAGGATAAATGCCCACCAAACCAAACAAAAGAGGAAGAGATAAGGAATTTACCTGATAAGGAATTCCAAATGATAGTGAAAATGATACAAAACCTTGAAAACAAAATGGAGTTACAAATAAATAGCCTGGAGACAAGGATTGAGAAGATGCAAGAAAGGTTTAACAAGGAACTAGAAGAAATAAAAAGCGTCAATATATAATGAATAGTGCAACAAATGAGATCAAAAATACTCTGGAGGGAACTAACAGTGGAGTAAGGAGGCAGAAAAAGTGAGGTAGAAGATAAAATGGTAGAAATAAATGAAACTGAGGAAAAAAGAAAAATGAATTAAAAGAAATGAGGATAATCTCAGAGACCTCAGGGACAATGTTGGGAATGCCCCAACATTCAAATCATTGGAGTCCCAGAAGAAGAAGACAAAAAGAAAGACCATGAGAAAATACTTGAGGATAATAGTTGAAAAGTTCCCTAAAATGGGGAAGGAAATAATCACCCAAGTCCAAGAAAACCAGACAGTCCCAAACAGGATAAACCCAAGGTGAAACACCCCAAAACACATATTAATCAAATTAACAAAGATCAAACACAAAGAACAAATATTAAAAGCAGCAAGGGGAAAACAACAAATAACACACAAGGGGATTCCCATAAGGATAACAGCTGATCTTTCAATAGAAACTCTTCAGGCCAGGAGGGAATGGCAAGACATACTTAAAGTGTTGAACGAAAAAAACCTACAGCCCAGATTACTGTACCCAGCAAGGATCTCTTTCAAATACGAAGGAGAAATCAGAAGCTTTACAGACAAGCAAAAGCTGAGAGAATTCAGCACCACCAAACCAGCTCTCCAACAAATGCTAAAGGATATTCTCTAGACAGGAAACAAAAAGGGTGTATAAACCCGAACCCAAAACAATAAAGTAAATGGCAACGGGATCATACTTCTCAATAATTACCTTAAACGTAAATGGGTTGAATGCCCCAACCAAAAGACAAAGACTGGCTGAATGGATACAAAAACAAGACCCTTGTATATGCTGTCTACAAGAAACCCACCTCAAAACAAGGGACATAAACAGACTGAAAGTGAAAGGCTGGAAAAAGATATATCATGCAAATAGAGACCAAAAGAAAGCAGGAGTGGCAATACTCATAGCTGATAAAATAGACTTTAAAGCAAAGGCTGTGAAAAGAGACAAAGAAGGCCACTACATAATGATCAAAGGATCAATCCAAGAAGAAGATATAACAATTATAAATATATATGCACCCAACATAGGAGCACCGCAATATGTAAGACAAATGCTAACAAGTATGAAAGGGGAAATTGACAATAACACAATAATAGTGGGAGACTTTAATACCCCACTCACACCTATGGACAGATCAACTAACCAGAAAATTAACAAAGAAACGCAAACTTTAAATGATACAATAGACCAGTTAGACCTAATTGATATCTATAGGACATTTCACCCCAAAACAATGAATTTCACCTTTTTCTCAAGTGCTCACGGAACCTTCTCCAGGATAGATCACATCCTGGGACATAAATCTAACCTTGATAAATTCAAAAAAATCGAAATCATTCCAAGCATCTTTTCTGACCATAATGCATTAAGATTAGATCTCAATTACAGGAGAAAAACTATTAAAAATTCCAACATTTGGAGGCTGAACAATACGCTTCTGAATAACCAACAAATCACAGAAGAAATCAAAAAAGAAATCAAAATGTGCATAGAAATGAATGAAAATGAAAACACAACAACCCAAAACCTGTGGGACACTATAAAAGCAGTGCTAAGAGGAAAGTTCATAGCAATACAGGCATACCTCAGGAAACAAGAAAAAAGTCAAATAAATAACCTAACTCTACACCTAAAGCAACTAGAAAAGGAAGAAATGGAGAACCCCAGAGTTAGTAGAAGGAAAGAAATCTTAAAAATTAGGGCAGAAATAAATGCAAAAGAAACAAAAGAGACCATAGCAAAAATCAACAAAGCCAAAAGCTGGTTTTTTGAAAAGATAAATAAAATTGACAAACCATTAGCCAGACTCATCAAGAAACAAAGGGAGAAAAATCAAATCAATAAAATCAGAAATGAAAATGGAGAGATCACAACAGACAACACAGAAATACAAAGAATCATAAGAGACTACTATCAGCAATTATATGCCAATAAATTGGACAACGTGGAAGAAATGGACAAATTCTTAGAAAAATACAACTTTCCAAAACTGAACCAGGAAGAAATAGAAAATCTTAACAGACCCATCACAAGCACGGAAATTGAAACTGTAATCAGAAATCTTCCAGCAAACAAAAGCCCAGGTCCAGACGGCTTCACAGCTGAATTCTACCAAAAATTTCGAGAAGAGCTAACACCTATCCTACTCAAACTCTTCCAGAAAATTGCAGAGGAAGGTAAACTTCCAAACTCATTCTATGAGGCCACCATCACCCTAATACCAAAACCTGACAAAGATGCCACAAAAAAAGAAAACTACAGGCCAATATCACTGATGAACATAGATGCAAAAATCCTCAACAAAATTCTAGCAATCAGAATCCAACAACACATTAAAAAGATCATACACCATGACCAAGTAGGCTTTATCCCAGGGATGCAAGGATTCTTCAATATTCGCAAATCAATCAATGTAATTCACCACATTAACAAATTGAAAAATAAATGCCATATGATTATCTCAATAGATGCAGAGAAGGCCTTTGATAAAATTCAACATCCATTTATGATAAAAACTCTCCAGAAAGCAGGAATAGAAGGAACATACCTCAACATAATAAAAGCTATATATGACAAACCCACAGCAAACATTATCCTCAATGGTGAAAAATTGAAAGCATTTCCCCTAAAGTCAGGAACAAGACAAGGATGTCCACTTTCACCGCTACTATTCAACATAGTTCTGGAAGTTTTGGCCACAGCAATCAGAGCAGAAAAAGAAATAAAAGGAATCCAAATTGGGAAAGAAGAAGTAAAACTGTCACTATTTGCAGATGACATGATCCTCTACATAGAAAACCCTAAAGGCTCCACCAGAAAATTACTAGAGCTAATCAATGAATATAGTAAAGTTGCAGGATATAAAATCAACACACAGAAATCCCTTGCATTCCTATACACCAATAATGAGAAAATAGAAAGAGAAATTAAGGAAACAATCCCATTCACCATTGCAATGAAAAGAATAAAATACTTAGGAATATATCTACTTAAAGAAACTAAAGACCTATATATAGAAAACTATAAAACACTGATGAAAGAAATCAAAGAGGACACTAATAGATGGAGAAATATACCGTGTTGATGGATTGGAATAATCAATAGAGTGAAAATGAGTATACTACCCAAAGCAATTTATAGATTCAATGCAATCCCTATAAAGCTACCAACGGTATTTTTTTTACAGAGCTAGAACAAATGATTTCACAATTTGTATGGAAATACAAAAAATCTCGAATAGCCAAAGCAATCTTGAGAAAGAAGAATGGAACTGGAGGAATCAATCTGCCTGATTTCAGGCTCTACTACAAAGTCACAGTCATCAGGAAAGTGTGGTACTGGAACAAGGAGAAATATAGATCAATGGAACCGAATAGAAAGCCCAGAGATAAATCCACACACCTATGGGCACCTTATCTTTGACAAAGGAGGCAAGAATATACAATGGAGAAAAGACAATCTCTTTAACAAGTGGTGCTGGGAAAACTGGTCAACCACTTGTAACAGAATGAAATTATAACACTTTCTAACACCATACACAAAAATAAATTCAAAATGGATTAAAGATTTAAATGTAACACCAGAAATTATAAAACTCCTAGAAGAGAACATAGGCAAAACACTCTCCGACATACATCACAGCAGGGTCCTCTATGACCCACCTCCCAGAATATTGGAAATAAAAGCAAAAGTAAACAAATGGGACCTAATTAAAACTAAAAGCTTCTGTACAACAAAGGAAACTATAAGAAAGGTGAAAAGACAGCCTTCAGAATGGGAGAAAATATAGCAAATGAAGCAACTAACAAACAATTAATCTCCAAAATATACAAGCAACTCCTGCAGCTCAATTCCAGAAAAATAAACAACCCAATCAAAAAATGGGCCAAAAAACTAAACAGACTTTTCTCCAAAGAAGATATACAGATGGCCAACAAACACTTGAAAAGATGTTCAGCATCACTTATTATCAGAGAAATGCAAATCAAAACCACCATGAGGTACCATTTCATGCCAGTCAGAATGGCTGCTATCCAAAAGTCTACAAGCAATAAATGCTGGAGAGGGTGTGGAAAAAAGGGAACCCTCTTACACTGTTGGTGGGAATGCAAACTAGTACAGCCACTATGGAGAACAGTGTGGATGTTCCTTAGAATCCTGGAAATAAAACTGCCATATGAGCCAGTAATCCCACTGCTGGGCATCCACACCAAGGAAACCAGAATTGAAAGAGACACGTGTACCCCAATGTTCATTGCAGCACTGTTTATAATAGCCAGGACATGGAAGCAACCTAGATGTCCATCAGCAAATGAATGGATAAGAAAGCTGTGGTACATATACACAATGGAGTATTACTCAGCCATTAAAAAGAATACATTTAAATAAGTTCTAATGAGGTGGATGAAACTGGAGCCTATTATATAGAGTGAAGTAAGCCAGAAAGAAAAACACTAATACAGTATAATAATGCATAATATGGAATTTAGAAAGATGGTAACGATAACCCTGTATGTGAGACAGCAAAAGAGACACAGATGTATAGAACAGTCTTTTGGACTCTGTGGGAGAGATGAGGGTGGGATGACTTGGGAGAATGACATTGAGACATGTATATTACCATATGTGAAACAAATTGCCAGTCCAGGTTCGATGCATGAAACTGGATGCTCGGGGCTAGTACACTGGGATGACTCAGAAGGATGGGCTGGGGAGGGAGGTAAGAGGAGGGGTTCAGGATGGGGAACACATGTACACCTGTGGCAGATTCATGTCAATGTATGGCAAAACCAATACAGTATTGTAAAGTAATTAGCCTCCAATTAAAATAAATAAATTTATATTTTAAAAAAGCCCATGGACCACAACTAGAGAGTAGCTCCCACTCTCCACAACTAAATAAAAGCACACACAGCAATGAAAACTTAGCACAGCCAAAAATAAAATTATTTAAAATGCCAACAAAAAATACACTTTACCTCATGATCAAGTGGCAGCTTATTTCCTTCTTTTTAGTCTCAGCTCACTGTTACATTTTGGAAAAGTATCCTTTGGCTTCTCAACATAAATAATCTTTTATGATTCTTTATATCATTCCCTCATTAACTCATAACAACCTGCAAATATTATACATAACATAACAACTAGGGACAATCTGTGATGATTCCAAAGTATTTGCAAATCTTGAAAATCTTTTCTCCCTACAGTTTGACATTTTCAAGTCAATGGATGGGAATCAAGGGAAGAGCTGATGCTACTGAGAACACAGCATTCGTATCTCAACTTTAAACTTCAAAGATAATTTCTTTTTAAATTCATAAGAAAAAAAATAGTCATTAAAGTAACCAAAGGAAAAGATGATTACTGTTTCACTCCTGAAACATATCAAGAGCCAGCCCTTGTGGATATGGTTCCATGATAATATTAGAAGTCAAAAGGATTCCATCTAATCCACATTGGGAAAGAGGTAAGGATGTCTGGGGTACAATATGAGGCTGAAGAGTATATACTAATAGCATCTTAAGAACCAAAATATTGTTAATTGACTCAGCCAAAGAGAACCATTAAGCTTTGAAATTCTGTCAAAGAACCCTTATACAGTGTATTGAAAAGCAGAGACATTACTTTGCCTACATAGGTCAGTATAGTCAAAGCTATGGTTTTTCCAGTAGTCTTGTATGTATGTGAGAGATGCACAATAAAAAATGCTGAGTGCTGAAGAACTGATTTTCCTTCAAACCGTGGTGCTGGAGAAGACTCTTGAGAGGCCCTTGGACAGCAAGAAGATCGAACCAATCAACCCTAAAGAAAACCAACCTTGAACATTCATTGGAAGGACTTGATGTTGAAGCTGAAGCTCCAATACTTTGGCCACCTAATGCGAAGAACTGACTCATTGGAAAAGACCCTGATGCTGGGAAGGATTGAAGGCAGAAGGAGAAGGAGATGACAGAGGACGAGATAGTTGGATGGCATCACTAACTCAATGGACATAAGTTTGGGCAAAGTCCAGGAGATGGTGAAGGACAGAGGAGCCTGACGTGATGCAGTCCTTGGGTTGCAAAATGGACACAACTGGGTGACCGAACAACAGGGAACCCAAGTTCACTCCTCAGAAATCAATTCCATGGGTTTGGGAATTATACCACATCAGGTCATCACAACAGGACTAGTGATGAGGCAGTGGATTTCTGATCCAAGGCTCCCTTGTCTACTTCTGGGAGATCAAGAATTCCCATCCTATACCCCTGTCACCTTCTTAAGAAGAGAGAGAGGAGGAAGAAATTTGGAAATAAACTATTGAAAAATTGCAGAGATAAACTGGCCACTTTACCTTCACCACAGCTCATGAAGATTAATTCATGAAGTTTAGATAAATCAGAGACAATAATTATCCATGTGCAGTGGTATAAATATATTCATCCCCACACTTTTTATTCTAGTTTTCTAACCAAAACCTAGGCACCACTGGTATGAACTAAGTCTTCTTCATCAACACTATATACTCAGCAGTGAGTATAGAGTCTGGCATTCACAGATATTCAGTAATATAAGCAGAAGTTAGGAGGGTCAGAGTTAGACATGTGATAACAGAAACAAAGGTTTAAGTGATGTTCTTTGAAAATGTAGGAAACGGTCAAGAAAGCAGGAATGCAGTTGCCTCTAGAAGCTGGGGGAAAAAAAAAAAGGGGAACAGATTTCTCACTAGGGCATCCAGGAGGAACACAGTTCTGACAGTAACTTAATTTAAGCACATTAGACCTACTTTGAACTTCTGACTTCCAAATCATAAAATAACACTTAAGCATTGCTTTAAGCCACTGTTTGTAATCACAGACTTGTTACAGAAGCAACAGGAAATGAGTATAGATTCTCAGTGAATGAATAAATTGTTGTTGTTCAGACATAGTCGTGTCCAACAATTTCATGTTCAATGTCTAATTTGATGACTTCCAATAATCTTGGTATCTTAAAAATTAAAATTTGCTACTGGTTTTTAATCACACTACACAGTTAATAATGTACAGACTCCAGAGTGCATTACTATATTGTACTAGTTTCAGTATTGGTAGAACACTGAATTTACATAGCTTATGTTCAGAAAATAATACCAGAAGGTAAAATTATAGTTAATCATACTCTTTAGTATCAAGAGTTCATTTGTACTGCTAGGATGGCTTTTATATACTCCAATAAATTGTTTTATAATTTCATAACAGTTGCCAGTCTTTTGTATTTATCACAGTAAAGCCTATTTATATTTTCAGGAAATGTTTAACTAGTCATAAGGAAGAACTTTCATTAATCTCTTTTGCTTAGTTACAAATGCATAATTTTGCTAAAGAAGAAGATGATATGCATAATTCCAGAATAACAAGATAAATTTAGGAAGTTAACTTTCACTTAATTGTTTACAAAAATATTCATTTATGTGGAAAGCTGTGTAATAAAGTATTTGCTTGAAAAGTCACTGAGTACTTGTCAGAAGATCTGGAGAAATAGCACTTTCAGAGTCAGATTTAAAGATAATTTAATCAGTATTGTTGACTGAATAATAGATGATAAGTGAAAATATCCATTAAATTCTAATATAAGCTAATGGTAAATATGAGTCCATTTAAAAACAATGAATTTAGGAATGCATTTGAGTTAGTTCTAATGAGGTTGATGAACCTAGAGCCTATTATACAGAGTGAAGTAAATCAGAAAGAGAAAAACAAGTATCATATGCTAATGCATATATATGAAAAGGCAAAATGATAGGATACCAAAAGAGGAACTCCCCAGGTCATTAGGTGCCCAATATGCTACTGGAAATCAGCGGAAAAATAACTCCAGAAAGAATGAAGGGATGGAGCCAAAGCAAAAACAATACCAGCTGTGGATGTGACTGGTGATAGAAGCAAGGTCCAATGCTGTAAAGAGCAATATTGCACAGGAACCTGGAATGTCACGTCCATGAATCAAGGCAAATTGGAAGTGGTCAAACAAGAGATGGCAAGGGTGAACGTCGACATTCTAGGAATCAGCGAACTAAAATGGACTGGAATGGGTGAATTTAACTCAGATGACCATTATATCTACTACTGCGGGCAGGAATCCCTCAGAAGAAATGGAGTAGCCATCANCAATCTACAGATTCAATGCAATCCCTATCAAGCTACCTGCGGTATTTTTCACAGAACTAACTTTCTCTTTCTCCTTCCCTAGCATATACCTTGCCCCTACCCTTTCCCCATCATCACTTTACACAAATAAACTCTGAATATATGCTGGTATTTGAGAGTCTTGCCTTCCCATGGAAGGTGTGGCCATGGAAGACCCCATGGTACTAAGACCTGTGTGCCGATGCCGTAGCCTGACATCTGCGTGTGAATATGCTCCTGCATCTTTGGCCCAGTGAATTCCTTGCAGTTAGAGGATTCCTCTATGTCTGATTAGTGGTGTTGGCAGTGATGATGCAAGAGCAGGGAGAATCATGGGTAGAGAGAGGCTCAGGATATAAAGACAGGACAGAAGATTAAAAATGGAAGCCATTTTCTAGATCAAGACATTTATTTAATAGTTGAAGTCAAAAAAGCGACATGTCTGACTAAAGTCTGTATTAACTAAAATTGTTGGGTTTGGCTTGTCTTTGGACTCCCTATTTCTGACCTATTATCTACCCTCAAACCCCTAGAAACTTGGAGTCATGCCAATCAGAAATTAGCAGAGAAGAGAATCACAAACTGGGATCCACATTGGGAAACAGGATGATTCTGCATGATTAGCTGATTAAAATGAGACAAAGTCCAGTGTAGCATTTCCCTTTCTCTCTCATCCCTTGGAAGAAAATTTGTGGAAGAAAGAAAACTGGTAAATATTAAGCATTTCAATAGTCTAGTTTTACAGGCTATTTCAGTGCTTTTAAGTAAGAAGAAAAAGTATGAGTGTTTTAACTGAGGATCCAGTTTCCCTTTGTTATTTTAATTTTAACTTTTCATTACCTATGCTATGTCATTGTTCTGGCTATATTAATTTGAATACATCCAGCTCACAAAGGGTAACATATCAACAGCTTTCCATAGTATGGGGAAGGGATGATCTTAAGAGGAAAGAATTTTTTCATGTCTCCAGGTCTTCAGCTGTATTTGCAAATAATCATCAAGTGAGATGAGGGTGGAGTATTATGTATCGTTAATCAAATGATAACAAAGGATCATTTTAAAAATGTGTATAGAATCTGTACTGTGTCAGATATCATACAGGTTACCAGGGATACGAATGTAAGACTAAGAGCTCATTCTCAGGAAACATAGTCTAGTAGGAAACCCTAACATGTTAATTATTGAAATAACTGACAGTAAAGGTAATGCTACAGATACAACCTATGTACCAGTCTTAGAAGTGGTCCCTAAATCACACTGGAACTAAAAAGACAGACATCTCTGAGGAGCTGACTCTTGACGGACAAATTGATTGCAAAGGAAAAGCCTTTGAATTAAAGAACAGGGATTTAAAAGCTTTGATTGCAAGTTAGCAGATTACTGGCAAAATCTGGTTCATGCTCACCTCATGTTCCATTTTACAGTTTATGAAAACCAACTGGGGATGCTCATTAAAAACTTGAAAATTCTCCATAGAGTCTTACATTAATCAAAGCCCAGATGCAGCCTTATGGCCAAATATGTAAAGAATAATTGAGGAACAAGGATTTCTCCTTACACCAATTGTCTGCCCGTGTCCCAGTAACAAGATTTATATTTATAACAGAAAGACAGGACCTCTGAGTGTGTTTATGGCTCTGAGCAGATCTTACTCAGGGTGCTGGCTTTCCTCTGATCTTCTGCCCAGGTCCTGATCTCAGTAATTAGAAAATTAAACAACCTCTATATGAATTCACCTTTCCATTTTATGGGTTTGTTAAAATAATAACCTAAGTGCTTGACACTTAAACAACAGGATATTTGTTATTTTTAATGTAAAGGGCACTTGTTTCATTAGAAAGACCATACATCTTGACAAAGAGTTTGAGCTGTAATGGGTTTCACAAATAGTCACGGAGTCACAGAGCTCCTTGCTCTTGTCACTGCCTCACATTCACAGGAGGTTTAAATTTAATCTCCAGGGTTCAGTTAGGAAAGGGAACTTAGGGGCTAAGGCTCTGATTGGAAATCGATATTTGGAGTTTTAGCCTTTGATTATAGACCCTTGGTTTACGTCACTTTGACAGATTCAGGCAGTCATTCAACAATTATTTATTGAACATTTGCTCCATGTCAGGCACTATTCTATGAGCTGGATATACCAGTAAATAAGATGGCTAGAACTGCCTTCACACTGGGATCGTTTTTGCAGAACTGGAAAACTGTCCGTCAAAATGGGAACCGAGCACTTACTTGTCAGTCCGATTACTTGTCAGTTCTATTGCTCCTCCAAAGTTATAGTGAATTCAGCTCCCATTTGGCTTTAGGCAAATAGGAAAAGTTTGAAATTGGCCATTTCCATTGCAGCAAGGACTGGTGTAACAAATGGACATGGATGAGAGGGGAAGGAAGTTACCATAACAAGAAGATATAGTGTTAAAATACATCACACTCTTGTTCATTGGGCCACCTGTTTAAAACCTGATTTTAAAAACTATAAAATACATACAATATGTGCACAGATCATAAGTGTACACTTCTAGATGATTAACACCTTATTTTATGTTTTAAAAATTTTCTTATTATAAATTAATATAAACTTGCAATAGTTGTAAGACTCAGTTGACATGTAACCCCAAACATACTTAAACTTGATAAATATAAATTTAATGAAAATAATTTTCATATTTGAAATACAAAAGGTAAATAGTAGGAAAATTTTAGGACAAGATACAAAAAGCAGTCTCTGAGAATAAACAATACTCACTTTCCTTTTTCATTAGTAGAGTTTATTTTTTGGAACAGTTTTAGGTTTATTTAAAAAATGAGCAGAGAGCCCTGAGAGTTCCTGTATAGACTTCAACATGCAGTTCCTTCATCATTGTTTTCATGTTGAAGTATAATTGATTTATAATATTAAAGTTGTTTCAGGTGTACAACATTAGTGATCTCAATATGTTTAGAGATTCTATTCCATTCCAAGATATTATAAAATAGTGGCTATATTCACTGTGTTATACAGTGCATCCTGGTAGCTTATTTATCATAGACATAATAGTTTGCACCTCTTAACCCCCAATCCCTTATTCTTCTATTCCCTTCCTTCTCCCCACTGGTAACAACAAGTTTGTTTTCTTTAAGCCCATTTCTTATACTCATTAAATTTTATATATAGTTTTCATATACTCATTAAATTGTTTTTAGATTCTATATATAAGTGATAATATACAGCACTTGTCTTTCTGATTTCATTGTGAATAATACCCTCCAGTCCATCCATATTGTAGCACTGACCATTTTTCATTATTTTTATGGCTGAGTAATACTTCATTGTATGTACCAATCTGTATATCACTTATTTATCTATTCATCTTTAATGGATACTTGGGTTGCTTCCATATCTTGGCCATTGTAAATAATGCTGCTACAAACATTGGGGTGTGTGTATCTTTTATTTCTTTTTTTGTTTTTTGAAAACAGTGTGCAGTTTTCAAAACAAATAAACGTTGTTCTCTTTGCCTGCATGCCTGGAAGAGGCATTGATGGATCATATGGTAGCTGTCTTTTTAGTTTTTGAGGAATGTCCATCCTGCTTTCCATACAGGGTACACCAATTTATATTGCCACCAACAGTGTACTGAAATTTCCTTTTCACCACGTCCTCACCAATATTTGTTATTTGCAGTCTCTATTTTTTTTGTGATAACCATCTGACCTTTCTCTAGTGATTGGCAATGCTGAACATCTACTTATGTGCCAATTGGCCATCTGTATGTCTTCTTTTTAAAACATGTTTTTCAGATCTTCTGCTCAGTTTAAAATTTTTTTTTTAAAATCACAATAAATTATGGAAAATTCTGAAAGAGATGGGAATACCAGACCACCTGACCTGCCTCTTGAGAAACCTGTATGCAGGTCAGGAAGCAACAGTTAGAACTGGACATGGAACACAAGACTGTTCCAAATAGGAAAAGGAATATGTCAAGGCTGTATATTGTCACCCTGCTTATTTAACTTCTCTGCAGAGTACATCATGAAAAACGCTGGGCTGGTAGAAGCACAACCTGGAATCAAGATTGCTGGGACAAATATCAGTAACCTCCGATATGCAGATGACACCACCCTTATGGCAGAAAGTGAAGAGGAACTAAAAACCCTCTTGATGAAAACAAAAGAAGAGAGTGAAAAAGTTGGCTTAAAGCTCAACATTCAGAAAATGAAGATCATGACATCTGGTCCCATCACTTCATGGGAAATAGATGGGGAAACAGTGGAAACAGTGTCAGACTTTATTTTGGGGGGCTCCAAAATCACATCAGATGGTGACTGCAGCAATGAAATTAAAGACACTTACTCCTTGGAAGAAAAGTTATGACCAACCTAGATAGTATATTCAAAAGCAGAGACATTACTTTGCCAACTAATGTCCATCTAGTCAAGGCTATGGTTTTTCCAGTGGTCATGTATGGATGTGAGAGTTGGACAATGAAGAAAGCTGAGCACCAAAGAATTGATGCTTTTGAACTGTGGTGTTAGAGAAGACTTTTGAGAGTCCCTTGGACTGCAAGGAGATCCAACCAGTCCATTCTGAAGGAGATCAGCCCTGGGATTTCTTTGGGAGGAATGATGCTAAAGCTGAAACTCCAGTACTTTGGCCATGTCATGCGAAGAGTTGACTCATTGGAAAAGACTCTGATGCTGGCAGGGACTGAGGGAAGGAGGAGAAGGGGACGACAGAGGATGAGAAGGCTGGATGGCATCACTGCTGTCTCTTATACACATCTATACAGTAANGATGCTAAAGCTGAAACTCCAGTACTTTGGCCATGTCATGCGAAGAGTTGACTCATTGGAAAAGACTCTGATGCTGGCAGGGACTGAGGGAAGGAGGAGAAGGGGATGACAGAGGATGAGATGGCTGGATGGCATCACTGACTCCATGGACGTGAACCTGAGTGAACTCCGGGAGTTGGTGATGGACAGAGAGGCCTGGAGTGCTGCAATTCATGGGGTCACAAAGAGTTGGACACGACTGAGTGACTGAACTGAACTGAACTGAAAGTTAGTTGAGCCTATAAAGAATTGAATATGACACAGATATCATACAAAATGTTCCTCATAATTTTAACTGACAGTCTAATGGAGAATCTAGTCCACCTTTATAGAACTGTGATGAGACAAATGGATTAGTGCAGAGTTCACAGTCAATTTATTAACATTTCTCATAGGACCAATAATTCCATAGTGTTCACATGTCAATTAACCCCACATGTTACCCTGCAACAATCTGTTTAGCATCTACCCTTTCTGGATAGGTGGCAGCTTTTATTCTTGAAAATAAAATGAAATAGTATGAAAGCAAGAACAGTACAAAGATAAAAAAGGTAATTGAAAAGGAGAGGGAAAAAAATTAGGTTACTCTCAACTGATTGTCTTTTTGAAATGTCCTTCAGTAGGGCAGATTTATAAGCATAGGATTTTACTTACTACTTCAATATTACTATGATTAACATTGAACTAACTAATGATTAGTTCACCATTAGTATGATAATATTTTTCTATCAAAATAATATTTTCTAATTTGTCACCCATATTTAGGAATTTAAGGATGAAAAGCACTTAAAAAATTAAAAATTGCAAACTTCTATATAAGTGATTATAAAAAATTGTCTTCATTGATAAGACTTCATTAACTCCACTAAACATAACTAAGGCTTCCTTAATAGCTCAGTTGGTAAAGAATCTACCCACACTGTGGTCTGGCCTGGAGAGTTCCATGGACTGTATAGTCCATGGAGTTGCAAAGAGTTGGACATGACATAGCGATTTCACAAGCAGTATCTAAAAATCCTCATGGACAGAGCAGCCTGATGGGCTATAGTCCATGGGGTCACAAAAGAATGTGGTCACAAAAAACAACTAAACAACAAGCAATAATTAAGTATCCTCTTTTAGACAGTCAATGAATGATTGTCTATGTGTGTACCTGTGGGTTCTTTTGAAAATAGATCTGTTCACTAATGTATTAATTCATCCAATTTAAGCATATATTGAGAGAAAAGAGTCTGATTCTAATTTATATGATATGTCATAGTATAATGGAGAAGGCAATGGCACCCCACTCCAGTACTCTTGCCTGGAAAATCCCATGGANTCCCTCAAACCCTTATATATTTCCCACTTGGCTCCTCACAGCAAGTTGTTTGATCATGTATCACTATAAGCTTTTGGAATGAACTATAGAAACCATACCTGATTTATTTTTTTTAATCTTCACAAGACCTAGAGTATTGCCCTATATATAGCAGTAACATCATAAATATTTTAAGACTTTTCTGTTTATAAGGAATTAACAGTGTCTGCTCATGTATATCCAGAGAAGGCAATGGCACCCACTCCAGTACTCTTGCCTGGAAAATCCCATGGACGGAGGAGCCTGGTGGGCTGCAGTCACTGAGCGACTTCACTTTCACTTTTCACTTTCATGCGCTGGAGAAGGAAATGGCAACCCACTCCGTGTTCTTGCCAGGAGAATCCCAGGGACAGGGAAGCCTGGTGGGCTGCCGTCTATGGGGTCGCACAGAGTCGGACATGACTGAAGCAATTTAGCAGCAGCAGCAGTCATAGTATAATCTTTGAAAATAATTCCCAAGAAAGTGCTTTTTTAGGTCTACACTTAATATTTTACTTTCTGTATCCAGAGTGATAGATTTAGAATTCTTTTTATCTCCAGAATCAGAGAAAAAAATTTAAAAACTTTAAATTCTAATTTATTAGATATTTAAACTGTTCAAATTATGAGAATATTTACTTGAATGCATGTATTTATGTCTGTTTAAATGCTGAAAAAATGTATATACTCATTTACTTTCATAAAATAAAAACACAACAGAAAATGGTCACACAGCAGTTATCAGCATAAATGTAAAACAAAATACGCTGTCTCTTATACACATCTCTTTGCCAACTAAGGTCCGTCTAGTCAAGGCTATGGTTTTTCCAGTGGGCATGTATAGATGTGAGAGTTGGACTGTGAAGAAGGCTGAGTGCCACAGAATTGATGCTTTTGAACTGTGGTGTTGGAGAAGACTCTTGAGAGTCCCTTGGACTGCAAGGACATCCAACCAGTCTATTCTGAAGGAGATCAGCCCTGGGATTTCTTTGGGAGGAATGATGCTAAAGCTGAAACTCCAGTACTTTGGCCATGTCATGCGAAGAGTTGACTCATTGGAAAAGACTCTGATGCTGGCAGGGACTGAGGGAAGGAGGAGAAGGGGATGACAGAGGATGAGATGGCTGGATGGCATCACTGACTCCATGGACGTGAACCTGAGTGAACTCCGGGAGTTGGTGATGGACAGAGAGGCCTGGAGTGCTGCAATTCATGGGGTCACAAAGAGTTGGACACGACTGAGTGACTGAACTGAACTGAACTGAAAGTTAGTTGAGCCTATAAAGAATTGAATATGACACAGATATCATACAAAATGTTCCTCATAATTTTAACTGACAGTCTAATGGAGAATCTAGTCCACCTTTATAGAACTGTGATGAGACAAATGGATTAGTGCAGAGTTCACAGTCAATTTATTAACATTTCTCATAGGACCAATAATTCCATAGTGTTCACATGTCAATTAACCCCACATGTTACCCTGCAACAATCTGTTTAGCATCTACCCTTTCTGGATAGGTGGCAGCTTTTATTCTTGAAAATAAAATGAAATAGTATGAAAGCAAGAACAGTACAAAGATAAAAAAGGTAATTGAAAAGGAGAGGGAAAAAAATTAGGTTACTCTCAACTGATTGTCTTTTTGAAATGTCCTTCAGTAGGGCAGATTTATAAGCATAGGATTTTACTTACTACTTCAATATTACTATGATTAACATTGAACTAACTAATGATTAGTTCACCATTAGTATGATAATATTTTTCTATCAAAATAATATTTTCTAATTTGTCACCCATATTTAGGAATTTAAGGATGAAAAGCACTTAAAAAATTAAAAATTGCAAACTTCTATATAAGTGATTATAAAAAATTGTCTTCATTGATAAGACTTCATTAACTCCACTAAACATAACTAAGGCTTCCTTAATAGCTCAGTTGGTAAAGAATCTACCCACACTGTGGTCTGGCCTGGAGAGTTCCATGGACTGTATAGTCCATGGAGTTGCAAAGAGTTGGACATGACATAGCGATTTCACAAGCAGTATCTAAAAATCCTCATGGACAGAGCAGCCTGATGGGCTATAGTCCATGGGGTCACAAAAGAATGTGGTCACAAAAAACAACTAAACAACAAGCAATAATTAAGTATCCTCTTTTAGACAGTCAATGAATGATTGTCTATGTGTGTACCTGTGGGTTCTTTTGAAAATAGATCTGTTCACTAATGTATTAATTCATCCAATTTAAGCATATATTGAGAGAAAAGAGTCTGATTCTAATTTATATGATATGTCATAGTATAATGGAGAAGGCAATGGCACCCCACTCCAGTACTCTTGCCTGGAAAATCCCATGGACGGAGGAGCCTGGTAGGCTGCAGTCCATGGTGTCTCGAAGAGTCAGACACGACTGAGTGACTTCTCTTTCACTTTTCACTTTCATGCACTGGAGAAGGAAATGGCAACCCACTCCGTGTTCTTGCCAGGAGAATCCCAGGGACAGGGAAGCCTGGTGGGCTGCCGTCTATGGGGTCGCACAGAGTCGGACATGACTGAAGCAATTTAGCAGCAGCAGCAGTCATAGTATAATCTTTGAAAATAATTCCCAAGAAAGTGCTTTTTTAGGTCTACACTTAATATTTTACTTTCTGTATCCAGAGTGATAGATTTAGAATTCTTTTTATCTCCAGAATCAGAGAAAAAAATTTAAAAACTTTAAATTCTAATTTATTAGATATTTAAACTGTTCAAATTATGAGAATATTTACTTGAATGCATATATTTATGTCTGTTTAAATGCTGAAAAAATGTATATACTCATTTACTTTCATAAAATAAAAACACAACAGAAAATGGTCACACAGCAGTTATCAGCATAAATGTAAAACAAAATTAGTGACTCTGTATTATTAAAAATGCACTGTATAAAACTATTTTCATGTAAGTATTAGCACTTTCTAATGTTAGTGACAACATATTAAAATTATTTACCTAAAACAATAAATTGAAAAAGGCACAAGGAAAATATAGTATTAATTTCTAGCTTTGATCTAGCTTTTAATCTTCTTTTATGTTTATTTTATCTTAATACGGCCTATTCAGTCTATTGTTGCTTGATAAGTATGTGTCTTATTTGATAGCAGACAGCCCAGGTATATTAGGTTTAAAATGCAACTAGACAATAAAATGACAGATTATTTAGTAAGTATAAAAGACCCTACATACATACTTGAAATCTTGTTTTTCACTGCTAACAGGGAATTGAAATTTTCACTTTCCTTTGTCCCTTTATCTAAGTTCAGAAAATATGGTGGAAATATATGCAGCATTCTGTGGATTTGTTAGCAATGAGGTGAGGGGAATGATTTTTTTTTTAAAAACACAAGACATTTTCCTTATTAATTTTCCTTCTTAAAAATCCTTGACCTTTCAGAAATTTGCATGATGCATATAGATGTTTTTCTGGTGTTTTGTTTCCCTTTGAAATATTTCAAGAGCCATTCTCATTTCATCAGAAGATTTTCTCCTATTAATAGCCTCTCAACAACCAAAAATAGAATATAGGGAAGGCTTCCTTGATTTTAGGTGCAGTGTAGCATTTTAATTTTTTTTATAATGTTCCATGTTACCTCCTGATGAAAAATGTTTGTCTGTATTCAGCATTTTTCTATTTTTTCTTAATATTACTTAAGTAAAACATTTCATCCTAGCTATTCTTTTGATCTAGATTCTGTTTTCTATTTTATTGGAAGAGTAATGTGCATATATTCTGATAACAGTCTTCCTCTACTGAGGAAAAAATCAGCACAGATAAATTTCTTTTCTCTTTTGTTACTAAGTTTTATTCAGTTTTAGATTCCTGTTTCTTCAAGAAATTTATGGTCTGTAAGCTGACTATACTTTTTTTCCATACATTTTTCCTATTAATTAAATTAGCCTGGAACACAGAAAGCAAGGCTGCTTTCGGGTAGAAGTGGCACCACAAGATATCAATTGCAAAATAATTTTCCATGATCAGTTCATTTTACAAAAAGCTGACAAACATCCGTGTGTCCATCCAGACCCATCAGTATGGTTTGGTCACTTGCAACTCTTCTGCCACAGCATGACGCTTCTTTCTTTTATTCCTTGGTCTCCCCTCCTTCGGATTATAGTGATCACTGATTTTTCAGGCTGAGTACACATCACTGGTGTTAACAGTCTAATGACCTACTTGCCCAGCCCCTTGAGATTGTCCTCACATCTCAAATGGTCCCCAGGTCCAATAGCATTTACAGTAAAAGGTAAACATTGAGAAATTGTTGTAGAGCTTATGGTTCCTATTAGTTGCCAGGAGCATTACAGATTGCCATGGCTTTAAGTTTTTGTTTGAACCTATTAGCTAATTATAGGCAATCAAAATGATGAATATTTCTAGGTCTCTAAAGCATGCTGCATAGACAATTAAAAGTAATCTAAAATATCAAAACATATCTTAAAGCAACTCAAATATAAAAATAGTCATGCAAGAGAGATATTAGGAAATTAGTTTATTTAAATTTAATGAGTACTACATAACTATTTTTCCAAATACTTTTTAAATTGTCATAGTGAATACAAGCATATGTGAGACATAGATCCTGTACTAAAAAGTTTATATGCTAGTCAGTGACATGGGACTAACATTTAGGAAAGATTAAATTAAAATAAAAAACAGCCCATTTTCCATTAAGTTAAGACAGAGAGGAAGGTTTAATTTTTAGGAATTAGAGAAATTTCTTAGAGTTATGGGATGAAAGAGCTACAAAGACCATAGGAATTATCTATTCAAGGCCCATCATTTTGCCAAGGCAGAAAAGAATGTTAAGTGATTTGTTAAATGACTCAGTTGAATGCCATAGTAGGTCTAAACATCTGTATTGACTCCTACATGATGGCTGTTTCTAATATAGCACTTTATTCTTGTTGTTCAGTAGCTAAGTCATGTCTGACTCTTTGCAACCCCATGGACTGCAGCATGCCAGGCTCCTCTGTCCTTCTCTATCTCCCAAAGTTTGCTCAAATTCCTGTGCATCGAGTTGGTGATGCTACTTAACCATCTCATCCTCTGCTGCCCTCTTTTCCTTTTGCTTCTAATCTTTCTCAGCATCAAGGTCTTTCCCAATGAGTCAGTGCTTCCTATCAGGTGACCAAAGTGTTGAGTTTCAGCAACAGTCCTTCTGATGAATATTCAGGGTTGATTTCCTTAGGATTGACTGGTTTGATCTCCTTGCAATCCAAGGGAATCCCCTCAAGGGTCTTCTTTAGCACCACAATTCAAAAACAAATTCTTTGCTGCTCAGCCTTTTTTATGATCCAGCTCTCACATCCATACACGACAACAGGAAAAACCATAGCTTTGACTCTACGGACATTTGTTGGCAAAGTGATGTCTCTGTTTTTTTTTTTAATATGCTGTGTAGCTTTGTCATGGAGAAGGCAATGGCAACCTACTCCAGTACTCTTGCCTTAAGAATCCCATGGACAGAGGAGCCTGGTAGGCTATATATAGTCCATGGGGTTGCTAAGAGTTGGACATGACTGAGAGACTTCACTTTCACTTTTCACTTTCATGCACTGGAGAAGGAAATGGCAACCCACTCCAATGTTCTTGCCTGGATAATCCCAGGGACAGAAGAGCCTGTTGGGCTGCTGTCTATGGGGTCCACAGAGTCAGACACAACTGACGCGACTTAGCAGCAGCAGCAGCAGCAGCTTTGTCATAGCTTTCCTTCCAGGGAGCAAGCGTCTTTTAATTTCATGGCTGCAGTCACCACTCACAGTGACACTGGAGCCCAAGAAAATGAAATCTGTCACTGCTTCTACTTTTTAATCAAAATTAAAATTAATTAATCAAAATTATTTTTATTCTTATATATTAGAATGGCAATTTAAATATTTCTTTCTAATTGTTATCTTTTATAAGCATAAAGCTTACTTTGGTTCAGTACTTGTATAGCTTTTGGTTCAATATTCCAGAGTAAATCATATATCAATATGATACTTGTTTTCCTGGGATTTATCAGTTGAGAAAACTGGTGGCAAGTGAAATCCATTTGCCTAGTTGTTCCTAGAAGGCTGAGGACTAACTAATGTTTGTTCAGAAACATATCTTCCAGCAATCTCCATGACTTCATCACTCTTCTGCTCTTAAGCTCAAACCCATTTTGGCTCTGATGTAGCCAAAACTTTGTTAAAGCCTGAAGCTACAGAGGGACAGTCAACATTTCACTATTTTGGCCTTGGAAAAGAAAAATATGCTGTATTGTCCTTGTAAATTAGTTTTTAAAAACTATGCAAATTAAACAGTAAGCTGAATTAAAACATTTTTTGTGCATTCCAAAACCAAAGTGCATACTAAATATCTTGAATATTAAAATATTATGTTTCTAGGATTGGTGACAAAGAACAAACTAAGATGATGCTAAGAACATGGTTATTTAAAAACAAAACATTATATTTGTTATTTCCTCTCTTAACAACAGANCAAATTAAACAGTAAGCTGAATTAAAACATTTTTTGTGCATTCCAAAACCAAAGTGCATACTAAATATCTTGAATATTAAAATATTATGTTTCTAGGATTGGTGACAAAGAACAAACTAAGATGATGCTAAGAACATGGTTATTTAAAAACAAAACATTATATTTGTTATTTCCTCTCTTAACAACAGATGTCCTTACAATAGGTTTACTACTAAAACGTTATTCTTATATAATGTGTGAATTAACATATTTATACTTAGAAACACAATGGATTCTAAGATTTACTACAAAGAATAAATAGTTGCATAAGATTTTATATAGAGGCAATGTGAATGGATAAAAAAATTGAGCTTAATTAATTTAGCTGATTGTGATCAGAGCCTTGGATCCAGTGTTTTCTCTTTAAAATGATTTCAGTGAATTTAGCCTTGGAAAATATGAAGCAATATAGCCCTTCTCTCATTCATTTTGAATCAGAATTTAAAAATACTAAAGATAGGAATCACTGAGGAAATACTCAGTGTTTGAAAATCAAGAATAATTTAAGAACAAGAATTTCATGGATTTAAGCAAATTATCAAAATCAACATGTAATCCATTTTCTTTCAAAAGCAAAGTTACTAATTTCATATATAGATATACTGGTTGTGGCAGTAGGCAGAACAATGTCCTCTCCTATCCCCACAGATGACCCTATATCATAATGAATATATTATGATACAAACTCCAAAATCATTGCAGATGGACTGCAGCCATGAAATTAAAAGACGCTTACTCCTTGGAAGAAAAGTTATGACCAACCTAGATAGCATATTTAAAAGCAGAGACATTACTTTGCCAACAAAGGTCCGTTTAGTCAAGGCTATGGTTTTTCCAGTGGTCATGTGTGGATGCGAGAGTTGGACTGTAAAGAAAGCTGAGCACCGCAGAATTAATGCTTTTGAACTGTGGTGTTGGAGAAGACTCTTGAGAGTCCCTTGGACTGCAAGGAGATCCAACCAGTACATTCTAAAGATTGGCCCTGGGTGTTCTTTGAAAGGAATGATGCTAAAGCTAAAACTCCAGTACTTTGGCCACTTCATGCGAAGAGCTGACTCATTGGAAAAGACTCTGGTGCTGGGAGGGATTAGGGGCAGGAGGAGAAGGGAGCAACAGAGGATGAGATGGCTGGATGGCATCATGGACTCGATGGACATGAGTTTGAGTGAACTCCGGGAGATGGTGATGGACAGGGAGGTCTGGCGTGCTGCGATTCATGGGGTCGCAAAGAGTTGGACACGACTGAATTGTGAAAGTGTTAGTCACTCAGTTGTGTTTTACACTTTGCAACCCCATGGACTGTAGCCCACCAGGCTCCTCTGTCCATGGAATTCTTTTGGCAAGAATACTGAAGTAGTTTGCAGCACTTTTTTTCAGGGGATCTTCCTGACCAGGGATAGTACTCGGGTCTCCTGCATTACAGGCAGATTCTTTGCTGTCTGAGCCACCAGGGAAACCCCAAAGAGGAATTAAGATTATAGATATTAATAGAAGTAAAGTTACTAATCAGTTGACTTTAAAGATTATCTTGGNCTGGCGTGCTGCGATTCATGGGGTCGCAAAGAGTTGGACACGACTGAATTGTGAAAGTGTTAGTCACTCAGTTGTGTTTTACACTTTGCAACCCCATGGACTGTAGCCCACCAGGCTCCTCTGTCCATGGGATTCTTTTGTCAAGAATACTGAAGTAGTTTGCAGCACTTTTTTTCAGGGGATCTTCCTGACCAGGGATAGTACTCGGGTCTCCTGCATTACAGGCAGATTCTTTGCTGTCTGAGCCACCAGGGAAGCCCCAAAGAGGAATTAAGACTATAGATATTAATAGAAGTAAAGTTACTAATCAGTTGACTTTAAAGATTATCTTGGATTTATGAAGGCAAAGAAATGGATTGTTCTTGTGTTAGTTTTGTATTGTTGCTATAATAAACTACTATAAACTTGGCTTAAAACAACACAAACTTATTACTGTATTAATCAGTGTTCTCCAGAGAAACAACAGCACTTGTGTGTGTACATGTATATGTGTGTATACATAGAGAGACTGTTTTTAGGGTTTGCTCATACTATTGAGGGGACTGGCAAATCTGAAACCTGCAAGGCAGCCAGGAGGCAGGAGATGTAGGAAAAAGTTGCAGCTGGATTGGAAGACAGTCCACTGGCAGAATTCCATTTCCCTTGGTGGTGTCAGTCTTTATCTTAAGGTCTTCAACTGATTGGATGAGGCTCACCCACCTTGAGGTAGATCATTGCCTTTACTAGAATTTTTACTGATTTAAGTAATCTCACCTAGAAAACACCTTCACAGTGACATCTAGATTGGCCTGTGACCAAATATCTAAGCCCCATGGCCTAGACAAGCTGAGACATGAAATTTACCATCACAATGATTGTATGTTTCGGAGGTCTGAAATCTGAACTTGGTCTCAGAGGGTGCCAAAGTGCTGCATTCTTCTGAAGGCTCTCGAGGAGAATCTGCATTCTTGCCTTTTCCAGCCTGCCCACATTTTTTGGTTGGTGGCCCTCTTTCATCCCTAGAGCCAACCAATGGCTGGTTGTCTTTCTCATGCTGCATTTACTAGACATTGACTCTTCCATTCTGAAAGAGATCAGCCCTGGGATTTCTTTGGAAGGAATGATGCTAAAGCGGAAACTCCAGTACTTTGGCCACCTCATGTGAAGAGCTGACTCATTGGAAAAGACTCTGATGCTGGGAGGGATTGGGGGCAGGAGGAGAAGGGGACGACCAAGGATGAGATGGCCGGATGGCATCACTGACTCAATGGACGTGAGTCTGAGTGAGCTCCGGGAGTTGGTGATGGACAGGGAGGCCTGGCGTGCTGCGATTCATGGGGTCACAAAGAGTCGGACATGACTGAGTGACTGAACTGAACTGAACTGACTCTTCTACCTCCTGCTTCCACTTTATGGACCATTAATGAAGTGAAGTCACTCAGTCCTGTCTGACTCTTTGCAACCCATGGATTGTAGCCCACCAAGCTCCTCCATCCATGGGATTCTTCAGGCAAGAATACTGGAGTGGGTTGCCATTTCCTTCTCCAGGGGACCTTCCCGACCCAGGGATTGAACCCAGGTCTCCCACATTGCAGGCAGATGCTTTACCTCTGCACCACTGGGACCACTAAAATAAGCCAGAATAAATTCTATATTTCAAGGTCAGCCAATTAGCTACTTGAATTCTATCTTCAATTTCAGTTACCTCTGCCACATAATAAATCATACAAATTCCAGAGATTAGAATGTGGATATATTTGAGGGTCCATTATTCTACCTGTCACACTCTTCCAGAGCCTCCAGAAAGAAATGCAGCCATTTAAACACCATGGTTTTGCCGCAGTCTTTAGAATAGTCAGACTTCCAATAACCACAACTCTAAGAAAATAATTTGTGCTGTTTAGGCCACTTTGTGTGTGGTAATGTATTTCAGTAGCCAAGAGGAACTAATACAGTTGTCTAAACTTCTCTTTCCTTCATCATGACAACAGAGTCTGTATCTAAATATAATACAAACCACTATGGGGATTTTCAGTAAGCCAAAGGGATTCAGACATTTTTATGCGCTTTAAACATGATGCTTCTAGACTGTTCAAACCAAATATTAAGAAATGACAGGAAAAGTGCATGAAAGATAAAGGAAATGACAGCAGACGAGGAGGCAGATAGGACCCTATGTCAAGCTTCTCAAAATGCGTTCCTTAGAGTGTTAGTGTTCTGTGGGATATTTATAAGTTTTCAGGCAAAAATAAAGGTTATTCAAAATGTTTCTTAAAAACTCAGTTTTTTTTTTTTTTTTTATAAACACCAGGCTTTATTGTGTTTATATTGATTCAGTTCAGTTCAGTCGCGTCCGACTCTTTGCGACCCCATGAATCGCAGCACGCCAGGCCTCCCTGTCCATCACCAACTCCCGGAGTTCACTCAGACTCACGTCCATCGAGTCCGTGATGCCATCCAGCCATTTCATCCTCTGTCATCCCCTTCTCCTCCTGCCCCCAAATCCCTCCCAGCAACAGAGTCTTTTCCAATGAGCCGATTGGAAATATCCAAATACTTAAGGTGAAATCTTTCTTCAGAATCCAGGGGAATGATTACTTGATGTAAATATACTGTGGTTTAGATGCTAAGTCGTGTCTGACTCTTGTGACCCCATAGACTCTAGCGTGCCATGCTTGTCTCTCCATTATCCCTCCCAGCAACAGAGTCTTTTCCAATGAGCCGATTGGAAATATCCAAATACTTAAGGTGAAATCTTTCTTCAGAATCCAGGGGAATGATTACTTGATGTAAATATACTGTGGTTTAGATGCTAAGTCGTGTCTGACTCTTGTGACCCCATAGACTCTAGCGTGCCATGCTTGTCTCTCCATGGGATTCTGCAGGCAAGAATACTGGAGTGGGATGCCATTTCCTTCTACAGTAAATATACTGCAATAAGAGATTAAATAGAGACACAAAGCATCAGTGTATGGCTTGGATTTCCATATACATTATAGAAAAGTTTCTCATAAATCTGGACACAAAGTGGAAAGAAAAAGGTAACAATCAAATCTAGTGATATATAAAAGGATAATATTGAATAAATGGAGTTAATACCAGTAATCCAAAGTGGGCTTGGCATTAAAATAAATCAACGGAATTCATCACTTTTACAAAATAAAGGAGAACAGCTGTATGATTATTTCATTAAAACAGAGAAGGCATTTGATAAAATTAAATAACTACCATTAGGAAAATAAAATCCTCAGAAAAATAGAAGTTGGCACTTCAAATAGGTGGCAACAAACTCTTTTCAGAAGATTGCATATCTCTATAATAAAAAGAACATCGATCCCTTACCTTAAACCATATACCAAATCAGTTTCAGGAGGATTATTTATCTAAATATGACAGGTAAAACAATAAAGTTTCTAGAAAATAATAAAGACATTTTTAAGATCTTGGGGGTAGGCTAAGATTTCTTATCAGGATACAAGCTACACTAACTGTAAAGGAAAATGATGGTTTTTGGACTACTTAAGTATTTTTAAAAGTCTCTGTCTTTAGACAACTTTAAGGAAAGTTACAAAGCAAGCCACATAGTAGAAGAATATGTTTTTAATACATATAACCAAATTACTTGTATCCAAGCCATGTAAAATCAATAGGGAGAAGTAGAAAATTTAGTTTAAAAGAATCATAAAAGATATTTATAAGAATGCCACAGAAGAAATCCAAATAGTCAGCTGGCAATGAAAGGTAGATGAAATAAATTATGACATGTAACTATATTCCCATTGCTAGAATGGCTAAAATGAAAAAAACAGACAGTAACAAGTTTAGAACATGGAACAACTGAAACTCTCATACACTGTAGGTCGAAGTACAAATGGTACAACTTCTTTGTAAAACTGCTGATATCTGTCAAAGGACAAACATAGATATATCCTACTACCTACCGGTCGTATGCTTATGTATACAACCAGCAGAAACCCATAGTGTGGACACCAAAAATATAAAAATATCCAACAATTTTCAAATAATCAAAAATTGGAAAATTGTTCATCTATAATAGAATGGATTAACAAATTCAGCTATATTCATAAAATGGGATTCTACATAGCAATAAAATTCTCTATAGTTCTACTATATACAATAACATTTATTAATCTCACAGACATAACATGCCATGAGTAATGTCAGACACAAAAATGAATATGAAGTATAACACTCACTTTATATAAAAGTACTCGAATGAAATAAAAATTAACTTCTGACATTAAAGTTAGGAAAGCAGTTACCCTCAAAGAAGAGGGTAGAGCTAGTGACTTGAAGGGTTTTGAGCTGTTGGCAATATTATATATCATGGTTGACATCAGTTTGCCTATACATTAATTTTAGACTTAAGTTCTGTGTACTTTTCAATATGTGTTATATACAGTAATTAAAAATTAGAAGGTAAGTTCTTTGATGTTTTTCTAGCTATACAAAAATAGAATAAAGCAGATTTCATAACCAATACACACTAATTAACTGATGTGTGTTAATCTAGTCTTGTGAATCTTCAAAAATGACTTGGTTAACATTTTATCAACAAATTTAAGAAATGGTGGTAGTCATTGTTAACACGACAAACTTGGGCGAAGTAAACACGTAGGAGGCTAAAATTACGCCTGAAATAATCCTGACAGATTTAATACTGCACAGTTCAATATTTCTAAAATTACCTTTAATATAAACTGAGGGTCTGTACTTGGTTCAAAATATATTTTATACTAGTCTGGACAAAAAGCAGTACAGGCAGAAAGAAACAGTCTCAGATTAGGTTCCCTAGAAGCAAAAAATTAGACTAAGTTTGATATACAAGATGCTTATTAAGGGTCAATTTGTGAGAAAAGGCAGGGTTGGGAGGGGACAAAGAAGTAATGGGCAGAGGAAAAAGTGAGATAAAGCCTTGGCCCACTCACTGGGGAGTTGGGAAACAAGTATTGCCTGGGCATCCTTCTTTGGACAGAAACGTTGGGTCTTTATACCTCTGCTTCCCTTATTCAAAGGATCTGAGCTGCTCTGGGAAGTCACGGCTTTGGTTAAGGCTCTTCTCTGCACCTGACTCTGATCCTGAAGGAATGAATGGCTGTTTTCTGACCTCATTCTCCTTTCTAGGGAAAAAGGTTGAAGAAGGATCTGAGTAGAAGATTTTCATGTCTATGACACGTGTGAAAAAGTTGGAGCATATTCAGAAGTGAGTAACTAGAAATGTGATTATGCCAAATATTCATGAAGCTGTTATGTATTGCATTCTTCATATCTATCCTGGAGAGGAAAAACATTAGAGTGTTTTTAAATATCTGAAAAGTTGGAAGATAAGTGAGGTTATAAATGTTACATATCATAGAAGAAAGTAGGACCAACTGATGAAGGCTTACACATAACCACAATATAGTGAACAATGTTATTATTATAATAGGTTACAATTGAGAGGTGGTAGTCTCCCCACTTAAAGGCATCCAGGCAAACCTTGGTAACCACTTCCCTGGAATACTACAGAGAAGATTTAAACAACAGAGTAAAGACCAGGCTACTGACATCATAGCTATTATCAGGTCTAATAGTCCCTAAGTTTTAGGTGCCACCAGTCAAGAAAATTTTAAATGAAAATGTAAATAGATGTGTGTCATATACATTGGTGAGGACAAGTATAGCCTGCCTGGCTCCTCTGTCCATGGGATTTCCCAGGCAAGAATACTGGGGTGGGTTACCCTTCCCTTCTCCAGGGGATATTCCTAACCCAGGGATTGAACCCATGTCTCTTGCTTAACAAGTGGATTCTTTACCAGTGAGTCACCTGGGACACCTATTAAAAAGATATACATCCCAAAATTACAGTAAAGTTTCTGAATTTCAGAAGAGATTAAAGGAGAGACAGCATTGCTGGCTAAGATCTGTGAAGTTCTATCAGAACTGGAGAATGCGGAGCAGGAAGGTCAAGCTGACTTCAGATGAAGATATGAACTATGCATGGGATATATTGTAGAATACCAGTGGGGAGAAGAGGGAATCATGCAAAAAATGTGATGGAATTAAAAGAAAATGTCTGTTTTTATTTGCCCTCATTCCCCTCGTCATTTTATAAGTTGTAGATGAAGTTATTCTTTGTCACCCCTAATTATGACTGCATATGCTGGCAAAAGTCCATATAGTCAAAGCAATAGTTTTTCCAGTAGTTATGTATCAATGTGAAA
This sequence comes from Oreotragus oreotragus, assembly GCA_006410675.1. NCBI lineage: Eukaryota > Metazoa > Chordata > Mammalia > Artiodactyla > Bovidae > Oreotragus > Oreotragus oreotragus. Next base: position 178,190 of record SJYX01011423.1, read on the forward strand.
GTTGGACCATAAAGAAAGTTGAGCACAGAAGAATTAATGCTTTCGAACTGTGGTGTTGAAGACTCTTGAGAATCCCTTGGACTGCAAGGAGATCAAACCAGTCCATCCTAAAGGAAATCAATCCTGAATATTCACTGGAAGGACTGATGATAAAGCTGAAGCTCCATTACTTTGGCCACCTGATGCAAAGACCTGACTCATTGGAAAAGACCCTGATTCTGGAAAAGATTGAAGGCAGGAGGAGAAGGGGACAACAGAGGATGAGATGGATGGCATCATTGACTTGGTGAACATGAGTTTGAGCAAGCTCTGGAAGTTGGTGATGTACAGGGAAGCCTGGCATGTTGCAGTCCATGGGGTTGCAATGAGTCAGACGTGAGTGAGCAACTGAATGATATGCAAAGTACAAGTAACATTTGATCTAAACAATTCATTGAAAGAAAAAAAAGACTTCAAAAGGTTGTGAACAGACAAGATAGATTACTTCCATCAAAGCAGTAGATTTGGTAGTTCCAGGTTCTGTTTTCACTTAAGATGCTTCTATTGTTAATTAATTCATTTGGGTTTGTGGTAAATCTATATGTTCCAGTCTTCATAGTGTAGGATGGATCCAAATATTAACATCATGCAATAAAAAGCAGCTGGATAATTTTTCTACTCCTCTATGCTGCTAATTCCAAAATTCTTCATTGTTTTGTGTATTTTGACGTCATGATTCAAATGTTATGTTTGAATATATATATATTTTGGAACTGAAAATCTTGGAAGCAGCTAGTCCTTGCTTCCGTGATTATCTCTCTGTCCCACCTCCCAGAGATGAAAGGAATACATATATTTTGCTGCTCTACTAATATGCAAATTCACACTTTCTGCATTGAGAGTCTTGGAATACATCTTATTATAACTAGTGGGGAAGTAGAAGCTGGTGGAAATGCTGCTCTTGGCCTTGACATAAGAATAGATTATTTAAAATAAAACTGCACTTCTCTGGTGCTGTTAAACATTGGCTAGCTGCCCAAATTCAGTGGTGCACATTCTGGTAGGCTTAGCTTCTTTCCTGACACATCACACCGCTGAGCACAGACTTCCTCTGCCTGTTCCTTCAGATGTATTATGATTGATATATTTATCCTGCCTCATTGCCTGTGGGAACTGAAAGCATTAAAGAAAAGATTAACCTGCAGGTATGATGAACACTGGGGACTCTTATATTAGATGTCACTTCTTAAAGCATTACCTTTCAAAGATGGTGCATATGCAAGCCAGATAAAAATGGAATTTGTGCTCTATAGGTTGTTAACCACTTTCTAGAAGATTAAAATTTGAGTGAATATGACATCATACCACAAACCAAGTATAGTCTGTAGATGTTTTATTTATTGAATAGCTACAGACATTATAATCAATGCATAACAGTAGCAAAGAGTTCCATGAATTGTTCAGGAGAAAAAAGATCTCTACAAATTCTTGCTTTATGAAGTAGACCCAAAACTGAAAAGCTTTTTTTAAACTAATTTAAGAAAATTTTCCCTTTTCTCACCTATACTTTCCAATGAATTAGTAGCTTGTTGTATCATTAATCAATTATATATTACCTCATAGGATATAAATAATTATAACGTAGTGACTGATACTGTAGACACAGAATTGCCAGAATTGTAATTGCAACTTAGGGAAGATTTCTAAACATGCCTTACATGTCTGTTTCCTCAACTGCTAAAAAGAAAAATTTAGCCACTCTCCCATAGGGTTGCTGTGAGAACTAAATGATTTAATACATAATAAGCACTTAGTACCTGACACCTAGCAGATGTCTGGTTAGTGTCAACTACTATGATTAAACAGGATAGACAGTGGGCATACTGAATGTTCATGAAAACATGGCATGTATGAAACTACCCATGGTTATACTAGAGAAAACTTTGAAGGTGAGGTGTTAGTTGTCCTTAAATGGCAGAAAGTGAAAGTCACTCGGTCCTATCCGACTCTTTACGACTCCATGGACTATTCAGTCCATGGAATTCTCTAGGCTAGAATACTAGAGTGGGTAGTCTTTCCCCTCTCCAGGGGATCTTCCCTACCCAGGGTTGAACCCAGGTCTTCCGCATTGCAGGTGGATTCTTTACCAGCTGAGCCACAAGGGACGAGAAACTGTTAAATAGTTAAGACTTAAAACTTAACAGAGTGGCCCCTGGTCATCTGCAGTTTTGATTTCTGCAGTTTCATAAAATATTAAATGGAAAATTCCAGAAACAAGCAGTTAATGCCATTTGATTTTCACTCTGTTCTAAGTAGCTTAATGAAATCTTGCACAGTCCCAATCTATCTTGCCCAGGAATGTGGATCATCCCTTTGTCCAGCAAATCCCACATTAAGTCACTGAGTAATTGTTTCCATCACTAGATGAGTACTGTGGTATCACAGTGTTTGTGTTCAGTAATCATTATTTTACTTAATAATGGCCCTGAAGTACAAGAGTATTGATACTGGTAATTCTAATATACCAAAGAAAGAAGTCATAAAGTGCTTCCTTTAACTGAAAAGGTGAAAGTTCTTGATTAAATTAAAAAAAAAAAAAATCTCACACTGAGGTTGCTAAGATCTACAGTGAAGAATAAATAGTCTATTCCTGAAACTGTGAAGGAGAAATATATCATGCTAGCTTTGCTGTTGCACTCAGATTGCAAAAGATAGAGCCACAGTGAGAGATAAGTGCATAGTTAAAATGGAAAAGGGGCTTCCCTTGTGGCTCAGATGGTAAAGAATCTGCCTGCAATGCAGGAGACCCAGGTTCAGTTCCTGGGTTGGGAAGATACCCTGAAGGGAATGGCTACCCTCCCCAGTATACTTGCCTGGACAATCCCATGGACAGAGAAATCTGGTGAGCTACAGTCCATAGGGTTGCAAACAGCTGGACATGATTGAGCAACTAACATACAAAATAGAAAAGGCATTAAATTTGTACAACAAGATTAGAGAAAGAGGGGCCACATAAAGTTTTCTTTCTTACAGTGTATTGTTGTAATGGTTCTGCTTTATCCTTAGTTTCTGTTAGTCTATTACTGTGTCTAATTGATAGATTAAACTTCATCATGGATGCGCATGCTCAGTCACTTCAGTCGTGTCTGACTCTTTGTGACCCCCTAGGTGTGTATATATAAAAATAATATATGTAGACATCAGAACCATCTGCAGTTTTAGGCATCCACTGGGCATCTTGGAGCATACCCCTATGGATAAGAAGACTACTGTATTATGTATGAGAGAAGAAAAATAATGCCAACAGGCACATGTTTTACATAAATACTATGCTATGCCACGTGCTCAGTCATGTCTGACGACTCTCTGTGACCCTTTGAACTGTAGCCCTCCAGGCTCCTCTCACCATGGAATTTTACAGGCAAGAATCCTGGAGTGAGTCCCTATGTCCCCCTCCAGGGCATCTTCCCAACCCAGGGATTGAACAAACATCTCCTGCATTGCAGTGGATTCTTTACCACTACAATTCTTAACTGCTGCTCAGCCACCTGGGAAGCCCATATATATACTATATATATTAAAATATATATATATATGTATATATAAGTCTAAACACACACACACTAATCATATCTCTGATTCCAACCAAAAGTGATGCCCCCAAGGGTCTTGAGGCAATATAAATTTGGACAAAAGTTATTTGGATGGTGGGATTTAATCTGTACTTTTACAGAGTAAATAATAAAAACAGTACATTATCTGTCAGATAATGTACAGATCTGGCCTCTTAAGAGACAGAGTTATTCACATAGACATGTGACCTCCAAAAATACATATATTCAAGTATCCTTCCCCTATATCATCTTCCCTCAATGAAATAATGTAAATTCTTATAATCTGATGATGAAAGACTAGGAGGGAGAAATAGAAAAAAACAAATAGCCTTTTCTTTAGTGTTACAAGCTAACCACATTCAGGCAACTTAAGCAAAATTTAAAATTCCTGAGTTATTCACATAGACATGTGACCTCCAAAAATACATATATTCAAGTATCCTTCCCCTATATCATCTTCCCTCAATGAAATAATGTAAATTCTTATAATCTGATGATGGAAGACTAGGAGGGAGAAATAGAAAAAAACAAATAGCCTTTTCTTTAGTGTTACAAGCTAACCACATTCAGGCAACTTAAGCAAAATTTAAAATTCCCGAGTTCTAAAATTGTATACAATTAATAGGAAAAAACAGCTTTCTGTAGTTTTCAGTCCTACTTGTATCTTACTAGGATGGTCTCACAGAGTTCAAGAAGCAGTGGCTTTGTTCTGGATGCACATTAGGATCACCCAGAGACTTGAGAAAAAGGCTTATATCCAGGCTACTACCCCAGAGAGTGATTTTATTAATATGGGGGTACTGGCCTGGAATTAGTATTTTCAAAAACTCTCCGGGTGCTTCTAATATGTAGGCAAGGTTGAACCGTTGGTGGAGTCTTGGTTGTTGAACAGAAGTATTCTAATTAATCATATCTCTGATTCCAACCAAAAGTGATGCCCCCAAGGGTCTTGAGGCAATATAAATTTGGACAAAAGTTATTTGGATGGTGGGATTTAATCTGTACTTTTACAGAGTAAATAATAAAAACAGTACATTATCTGTCAGATAATGTACAGATCTGGCCTCTTAAGAGACAGAGTTATTCACATAGACATGTGACCTCCAAAAATACATATATTCAAGTATCCTTCCCCTATATCATCTTCCCTCAATGAAATAATGTAAATTCTTATAATCTGATGATGAAAGACTAGGAGGGAGAAATAGAAAAAAACAAACAGCCTTTTCTTTAGTGTTACAAGCTAGCCACATTCAGGCAACTTAAGCAAAATTTAAAATTCCTGAGTTCTAAAATTGTATACAATTAATAGGGAAAAAAAGCTTTCTGTAGTTTTCAGTCCTACTGGTATCTTACCAGGATGGTCTCACAGAGTTCAAGAAGCAGTGGTTTTGTTCTGGATGTACATTAGGATCACCCAGAGACTTGAGAAAAAGGCTTATATCCAGGCTACCACCCCAGAGAGTGATTTTATTAATCTGGGGGTACTGGCCTGGACTTAGTATTTTCAAAAACTCTCCAGGTGCTTCTAATATGTAGGCAAGGTTGAACCGTTGGTGGAGTCTTGGTTGTTGAACAGAAGTATTCTAATAGGATTTTACCTGCAACAATATACCTGGAAGAGGCTGTAGTTGTAACCACTATACTTACTGCTGAAAGCTCAAAACCTCCCTGAGTCTCTGTCACTTAACAATCTATGTATTCATATGAATATCACATGTACTTATTAGAAAAGAAGTATTCTTTTGAAAACAAAATTGTTTGATGCTTTGTTAAAAGCAAGATTTTAGATATATTGCTTTGTTTTGTTTAGAGTTTTGAACAATCTCTAGCAAAAATCAATGGTGGTATTTGTTTGCTATCAAAGAAAAAGCCATTCTTGGTTATAATATAGATAACTTTAGAAAAGTATGTTGATGAAATAACTCACAAAACTGAAAGGAGACCTGAAAGAACAAAACTTGGGAAGTTCAGGTATCTAAGCAGTTGGGTCAATAAAGGGAGTAGGAACACAAGGGTCTTTTCAGGGCCCCATGATTGGATAATTTCTTCTCCTTGTAACAATTCACCAATATTCAAATTATAAGAAGAACCTAATTATCTGAACTTAGGTCCCATGCCCATAAGAGGCTTGGCACCTTGATAATTAATTTCACCAGGACCATTTTAAATAAGAGTAGAGAGTTCTCCAAAGAAAATCAAGGTACTGCTACAAAAAATGATAAGGAAAGCAAACAAAAGCAAGAGCTGCCCAATAAATATCTAGTGCTATTGAAATGAAGCAATGAAATTATTTTGAAAATCTTATGAGTTACTATATATTGATGAAAAACTGCCCTCAGAAGAGGAAGGGGGGAGGAGGGCAAAGTGTAATTCATTCACAATATAGCTACAAGTACAATCATTATGCATCACTGAGTTTATTCAACCTCCCCTGATTCTTACCTTTCCAGCCTGCTACATATTACGCTTTCTGAACAAGATAAATCCTTTCCTAGGTAATTAAGGTTGGAGCTTATGAACCCCAGAGCTTCCATTAATGAAACTGATTTTAATGTGAGGTCGGAAAAAGCTCTTTTCTAATTCAGCTAAGTTAAAAGTTGAGATCACTTATCCATCTTCCTTAAATTAATTCTCCACTGAAGACTGGACCTCACTCTTGAAGTAGAATAGGCATCCGTCTAAGACTGGACATTGTGGTTAGGCATAAACATTCTCTTGCCATCACCTCTACACTGACTGTAACATTTTCCTCATCTTATTTCAGTGCTAAAGATGTTTTTGTGGCTCTTAAGTTTGAATTCCTAGTTATAGACTATTTTTCTAGGTGCAAGTCATGCCAAATCTTAAGGCTTATCTACTGTATTATGTTGCCTCCTCCCCAAAAAGAAAGTGAGAGTTACAAATCACCTCTGGAGAGTTGGGTGAGTTGAAAGAGAGAAACCTAGACATTATGTAAGGAAAATTAACACGCAAGGAAGACAGAGAGAGGAAGGGATGCCTGAAAGGCAAAGTGAAATAGGATTTNAGTGAGTGTTACAAATCACCTCTGGAGAGTTGGGTGAGTTGAAAGAGAGAAACCTAGACATTATGTAAGGAAAATTAACACGCAAGGAAGACAGAGAGAGGAAGGGATGCCTGAAAGGCAAAGTGAAATAGGATTTAAAAAAAAAGGGGGTAGGTTGAGAACCATGCATGGAGTTTTGTATTATAAAATATAATAGGACACAGCACAATGTCAAGCATGACACAGCTACTTAAAATTCAACGACTATCTAAATAGAAAAATATAATCATGAAATCAAGGTTTCTGTATTCCTTGAAAAAAGGCTGAGGATCATTGCAACCACTCTTTAGGAGCATTTAGGAACATTTATGGAAATAATAAATACAAACATGAAATCACCTAAGTGACATTTTTTCAATTATGTTGAAATAGATTATAACTTGACTCTTGTACTTCAAATTGTGTGGCTTTCTTCTAATTAAATCAAGATAGTGAATACAACATAATTTGATGATTATGTACTTATTTAAGGCTCAGCTGGTAAAGAATATCCCTGCAATGTGGGAGACTTGGGTTCGATCTCTGGGTTGGAAAGATACTCTGGAAAAGGGAAAGGCTATCCTCTCCAGTATTCCGGCCTGGAGAATTCCATGGACTGCATAGTCCTTGGGGTCACAAAGAGTCGGACACAACTGAGCAACTTTCACTTTACTTCAAGTCCTTATTCATATTCAATACTTTCATCGTTCTTAGAAAACTGCTTAAAAGTAGAAATTACCAATTCATTGAAAGCCTTGACAACACAATCCATCAAAGATAGAACTGCTGACTAGATCTTGCATTTATTATTGGGATAGATTCTGACTGGAGTGTTTCATAAATGCATTACTGTTCTCACTTGGGATAACACACAATACATTCCTGGGCATATATACAGATGTTCAAAACATAGAAATTACCACAGATAATAAGTGAAAAATTCAATTAGTACTCTCCAAAGAAAGAACAAGGATGAAACTCATCCAAGACAAACCATTAGGGTAATCTTTTTCCAGATGATATTTTAAAATGTGAGAATCTTAAATTTTTATAGGCCTGAGCAAGGTATGCCATTCATCAATCTGGTAAGTTAGGAAATAAGGCAGAGTACAATAGTAAAAAATAATATACTATTGTTCAGTTGAAGTCATTGGAATATTTAGAATTGACTCAGTTTCTTAGTCAAGGTCAATCCACCTAATATAGATGATTATATATATTCCATTTAGAAGCCTTCATTACATAAGGCCTAATCCAACATATTTTCAATTTAGTAAAATTATTTTAGTAAAGAATAGAAAAACATAATGCTCGCCTAAGCTAACATGAAAGTGAAAGTGAAAGTCACTCAATCGTGTCTGACTCTTTGTGAGTCCATGGAATTCTCCAGACCAGAATACTGGAGCGGGTAGCCTTTCCCTTCTCGAGGAGATCTTCCCAACCCAGGGATCTAACTCAGGTCTCCCACATTGCAGGTGGATTCTTTACCAGCTGAGCTGAGCCACCAGGGAAGCTAACATACATTATTTTTAAAACAGTATTTTCAATCATCATAAATTCACAAATAGTTTTATTGGAGTTAGCTCTCAATATAGGGAACAATTATTCTCATGTCTCATAAGCTAATCTACCTTATCAAGTGACAGATATTTTCTCATATGAAACTGAATGAAGGAGCATATGGATTGTGTGTCCAATAACTAGTCATCTATGAAGCATCTTGATTAATGATGATACTTTCACCTCTGGTCTCTTCCATTCATAGTCCATACTTCAGTAATCTAGTCCGATGTCAGAATCTATTGTGTGGTGCTATCAGATATACTTTCTGATGGTTGAAGGAGTCTCCTTAATCATCTTCTGTTAAAATATCAATTTAGAAATCCAAGAAGGCTAAAGTTTCTAAAGCAGTACAGTAATGGTAAAATGTTCTAGTTATCTTTGCTATGTGGTATCATTTGTTCCCAAACTCTGTGGCAGATTATTCTCACAGGTTTTATCAAACAAGTTTTGAGATTATGATTTCATGGCATAAATAATGTATGGAAGAAAAGCTGTAAGTTATTGAGTGTTATCCACAATAGATGCCATATTTTCATCTCAATTTTTGCATGTTCTACTCTTTTGGGGATTGATTAACACCTTGCCATTTCAAGCATGAAAATTTAAGAACAAAGAAAAGTTTTTCCTGGTATAAAATATGTGTTGTGCCAAGTATGAACATTTAATGGTAAAGAAAACTTTTCCTTACTATAAACAAAGTAACCTATATTCATGCCCAGTACTTTTTCTTACTGGAAATTCCTTTTCCTACTTATCCATTGACTATTCAATTCACTCCAGCCTGAATTGTGACACCATTCTACCCAAGTTACTCTTGTTAAGAGTACCACTTTTTAATCACCAAATCCAATGTTTATAATTCTTTGTTCATGTTACTGGAATTATCAGAAATATTTGATAGAGGTGTATATTTCCTCTTAATGGAAAAATTATTTTCATGACATAATATTCCACTAGCTTTCCTCCAACTTCTTAGAGCCAATTTCAGGGCTTCCCTGATAGCTCGGTTGGTAAAAAATCTGTCTGCAATGCAGGATACCCTGGTTCGATTCCTGGGCTGGGAACATATGCTGTAGAAGGGAAGGGTTACCCACTCCAGTATTCTGGCCTGGAGGATTCCACGAACTGTATAGTCCATGGGGTTGCAGAGAGTCAGTCAAAACAGAGCAACTTTCCCTTCACTGTCAGAGACTCTTCCTCTCCCAATTCCTAAAGTTTGGCATCTTTCAGTACCATTCTAAGCACTCTCTTCTTGATCTGTATTCTTATAGCTCATCTCATCTACTCATGTTTGATTTCAATTTTATCCTGAATACCAGAAAAATTATATTTAGAGTTAAGCCTTTCCCCTGAGCTATACTGACCACCAGATATCTCCATTTGAACATCTTATTAACAACTCAAATTCAACATACCCCAAACCCACTCCTCTGCTATCTCTTCAGTGTTTCCATCATAGTGAATGGGACCTCTCACTAACCAGCTGTCCAAACCAGAATCCTGAGTGTCAAGACTAACCTTTCCCCTTCCTTTGTCTGCCACTACACTGCCAATTCTTATTGATGTTAATTACTAAGTACATTTATGTTATAAAATAGCTGTTTTTCTCTGCCCTAATTAGACAGGCTGCTGTCACATCTCCTGTGCATTACTGTTATAACCTAGATGTTTTTCCTGTGTTCTCACTTCTTTTTTCCATGTTGAATGATTATACTACTAAAAGTTCTATTTTTTTCGTATTGGGGAAAATCTTACTTTTAACACAAACAGTATTACATTTTTTCCATGCTTAAATCCTTTCAGTTGCTTTCATCTCAGTTTTAATACAGTTTAAATCTTTTCTTAGGGAAACACAACTGGTGGCCCAACCAACAGCCATTTTCTCCCTCTGACCAAGATGGAAACACTTTAGTTTGAAAAGTTGCTAAAGAGTTAGAGACATTATGGCTAGCTGAGATTAAATTTCACTCCATCTGCCATTTTATCTCCCAACCTTCTCCCCACACACAATTAGTGTAAAGAGTTGTATGTATTCAGTGCCTCCATTTTCTCATCCCCCACGCATTCTGTGAGTAACTCCAATTATGGTTGTCACATTCCACATTACCTGTGACTGGTGTAGAAAGCTAACGGTCCTGTGACCCATTCTGTCCAATGAGCTAAAAGAGAAGTTTTCAGGGTATTTATGGAAATCATTCATTTTGAAAAAGGAAAGCAAGGTAAATATGTTTATAGCTCTGGATATTGGCATGTGAGAATGTAATACATGAAACCGATGCAGGCATCTTGCAAACATGAGAGCAAACTACTAACATCCTGAGATTGTCATTCAAAAAAAAAAAAATCTTTTCATTATAGGGGACTGGAATGCTAAAGTAGGAAGTCAAGAAACACCTGGAGTAACAGGCAAGTTTGCCTTGGAATGCGGAATGAAGCAGGGCAAAGACTAGAGTTTTGCCAAGAAAATGCACTGATCATAGGAAATACCCATAAAAATAGCTGACATTTAAACAGTTAATGACATCAAGTGTTGACAAGTATAAGGAACCACTGAAACTCTCATACATTCCTGTAAGAAACTACAGCTCTTTCTGTACAACCACACCGGAAAACTCTTGAGCAGTTTCTTTTAAGGTTAAACATATTTCTATCCTGTGATCCAAAAGTGTTATTGTTGGGAATGTACCCAAGAAAAATACAGCATTTGCCTATAAAATACTTGTACATGAATGTTTATCAAATTATTCATAATAGGAAAAACCTGAAAATAATACAGATAGTCATCTAGAGAGAAATGAAAACCAAACTGTGGCAGATTTGTATAATGCAATCAGCAATGCCAAGGAGCTAACTAGTATGTGAATACACTATAGCATGGTTGAATCTAAAAATCAATATATTGATTGAAAGAAGACAAAGATGAAGAGGATACTATATGATTCCATTTATAGCTAAAAATAAATAAATTGAAAAATACAATCATTGTTTTTCTGGGACCAAGGTTTGCAGGGTGGGAAGATAGATTATGAAGATTCTAACACTCTTTCTTTAGGGAGATGATAGCACACATTTCTCAAACACTGGTGTGCAAACTCATGTCTTCTGTGAGGACTCTGAAAGAGCCTATCCCATGCTTCATGGTAACCACAAGCTAACCCAGCTGGACCTGAGCCCTAACAACTTAGGGATTACTGTGCCTATGATGATTTTTTTAGAACTCTGAGGCACTCAACCCGCAACTTCAAGTGTCAGTGGTTGGAATTGTGTGGCCTCACCTCTTGGGTTTGTCATCAGCTCTTTATAGAACTCAGCAATAACTCAAGTCTGAGTTTCCTCAGGCTGGGGGACAATGATCTCTCTAACGTTGAGCTTAAAAGACTTTGGGGGCCCACTACGATGTCAAAGTGTCCCCCTAAACAGCTGCTGCTAGAGAAATGCAACTTGTTGGCAGCCAGCCATCAGGACCGGCCGTGTTTCTCACCAGCACCCAGGGTATGATTCAAGTATAACTGAAATCTCCTCAGCTCCAAGATGATGATGTAAAGCTGCTATGTGCTTCCCTGACTCACCCCGTGTGTGTCTTAGGGAGACTGGTACACTGGTTCTGCCAGCTTGGAGCATCCCAGGTATAGGTTTTTGTCATATGTTCTTCTCCAGAATGAGAGCTTTATAAAACTGAATCTGTGGAGGAATAACCTGGGATATGAGGGAGTTAAGCTTCTGTGAGAGACACTGAGCCCTCCAGATCACAACCTGCAGAACCCAGACTTGCCGGACTGTTCTTTCACAATAAAGTGCTGTCAGGAGTTTGCTCGTGCCCTCAAGCACAATCATGTGAAAATTCTGGATGATGGGGAAAATGATGTTCAGGATGATGGAAGAACAGTGCAGGGTTAAAAAATGTCCAAATTGTGTGGAGACACTTAGGTTAGAGAAATGCAATTTGATGCCTGATTGCTGTCAGCATATCATGTCAGTTCTCAGAAGCAGTTAAAGCCTGGTTAATCTGAACCTTTTAGGGAATGACCTGGGGCTGGATGGAGTCAACACAATGTAGGCATCCTTGAGAAAAAGTGGTGTGCCAACAATGGAAACTTGGGTTAGAAAAAGACATACTCTACAGTGAGAGCAGAGTTGGAGAAATTAGAGGAGAAGGAGGTCCTTTTTGAGAGTCAAGTTTAAGTAGAATTTCAATGACTCTGAAAACATAGATGATGGTGGTGATCCAATGATGAGATGTCACAGCTTTACCATGGAATGTCTTGAAGTACAACCACCAGGAGGTCCTGATCCATGTGTTGCTCAGGTGCTACTGTTCATGGGGACAAATGAGGAATTATCTCCAGAATGCTTGTTCATGGTTTGTATAGGCAGCATATTCAGTTCCTAATCTCCAGAATCCTAACCCAATACTATATTTGGTTTAAGAGCCTACATTGGCTTAACCTTAAGATCTTTTTGTCCTTGGTGTAGTATTTTAAGTTCTTGGGGCTATTAAGAGGACTTAATAAAGCAAAGGCTATGAAGAAGAACTATAAATCTTCAAATATTGTGAAAGTATAAAACATAAAAAGGAGATCTCCTATATAATTATCTCTTCCAAAGTAAAACAGCTTTTATATAGTTTGGTAATATCTTACTCTACATTTTTGTGCATGTATGTATATATGTTTATATATATATAATAAACATATTTGTATTTCACAAAAGTTGGGAAAGAAAACAAATAAGCTACTTTTCTACTTGTTTTCTTTTAGATGATTATTTTTGATGCTGTTAGGTCCTAATGAAAACAGTCCAGTATTCTAATGAATGCCACACTAGCAGTATGGTGATGTGTGTGTGCTCAGTTGCTCCAGTTGTGCTCAACTCTTTGCAACCCTGTGGACTTTAGCCTGCCAGGCTCCTTTGTTCATGAGATTTCCTGGCAAGAATACTGGAGTGGGTTGCCATGCCCTCCTCCAGGGGATCTTCCCAATCCAGGGATTGAAACTGCATCTCTTGCATCTCCTTCATCTCTTGCATTGCAGGTGGACTGTTTACCACTAGTGCCAACTGGGAAGCCCAGTTTGGTGATGGCTTAGTGGTGAAAAGTCCACCTGTCAAGCAGAAGACATGGGTTCAATCACCGGGTTGGGAAGATCCTCTGGAGAAGGAAATGGCAAGCTACTCCAGTATTTTTGCCTGAGAAATCCCATGGACAGACGAGCCTGGTGGGCTACAGTACATAGGGTCTCAAAGAGTGGGCCATGACTTGGCAACTAAACAATAACAAACATCACCATATTTTACCAATGATAACTGGTGGAAAAAATTCAAAGTCTACTTCTAGATGTTTTAGCTTGACAAAGTAAATGCATCACTCTTAGAGATATCCTGATTGGCTGTTTTAATAAAACAGAGCTTTTGGTAATTTTAAAAAGGTAAGAATAAATTTATATCAGTCATGCATATTTTCAAAACTGATAAAAATGTTAACAAGCAACATCACATCATAACAAGTGATGTCCTTAAGAGACCATTTAGATTACGTTAAAAAAGCAGCTCAGATGAAGCCAGAGACATATCCCAGGTCATACAGATTATCGTTGGTAGAGCCAGCATCAGTAAGGTCACCTGATCTTATTGTAGTATTTTCTACATATTTTTATTTTTCTATAGCTCACTAACCTTGAAGAAGCTACAAGCCATCATCTTAGCATCATTAACACTGTGTCTTAATGCCTGATATCACCTGTCTTCTTTGTATTTGAATAATTCAGAAGGAAGATAGAAACACTCTGATGAAGGCATGGAGGTAACATGGTGCTTATCTTTCAGGAATGTTTCTTTAGTTTCACAGTTTAACATACTGCAACAGCATGACACATCTAATGATTTTTTAAAACAGCTTTCTGCTGACAGCATAAACAGAAACAAGTTTATTCTGAGTGAGCAGCTGCTCTTTTTTCATCAAGGAAACGTTGCTTGCTGAAATAATGCAGCAGGCTGGCACTGCAGTGAGTGGATAAACATCTATGGAGTTTGTGGACTGGCAAACATAGGACCATTCTGCTTGTGGAGCAATTACCAATAAACCAAACAGCCCATCTCCAATTTTATGAGAATGAAAAGTTTAGCCAGTCTGCAAAAGAGTTACAGAAATGGGCTGCACAGATTGTCTTCTTTTAATGAATGGATCAACCACAGATGTCAAGATTTTTTTTGGTCACTGTATCTGGAAGTAGTAAATTTCTTTATTTTTTAGACTCTGAATTAGTTAATCAATCATTTAAAGAAATTATCCTTTCCCTTTATATAGACATTTATTACAGAGAAAAGTTAAGGCAAATATATGGAGTTTCATTAAAAGAAATTTTTTTGCTCTCCACAACAATTTATTTGTATATGTTAATCTTCTCTCAAAGATTTCAGTAGCCTAAATTTTGTCTGAAAGAAAAAAATATATACTTGGGAAAGAACTGTTGCTCAGCAAATGACCTCAAGAAGGTTGTGGTTTGACAAAAATATTGAAATGAGGGGTCTCTATCTTTTGTAGAGTTTTAGAAGTTTTATCAGCTCCACCTTTATTTTACAGGTTCAGGGAAAGCTGACAAAGGCTCTGGTCTGAGATCTATTATTTATCCTCTTGTTTGTGCATTTTCACAGAACTATAATTACATAACACCATCACTTGGTTGACCTCAAACATTCTGCTCAAGTATAACTAACCATGTGTTCTATTAAAAAGATTTTTAAAAGCTGAAATCAAAGAGTTGCAAAAATAGAAGTTCCTATGTACTCTTCACCCAGCTTTCTCTTATATTGATTTGTTACATAATCATAGGACATTCATCAAAAGCAAAGAGTAAAGTTTCACATTAGATATTATAATTTTTTATAATTAAAAAGTGCAATTAATATAGTCAACAATGATGGCAAATGGTAAGTATACAGAACCTAAGAGGAAATGTCAAGTTTGAAGACTTTGGAAGGAGAGAGATGACTTCCAACCAAGAAGAATACTAAAGTATTTAGGGTTGAGTAAAACTTCTGCTGTGACCTGGAAGGTTTCTAGATCTGGAAATACAACAGTGGAGCAAGAGGAACACTCCCTGGATTAAAAAAAAAAAAAAAAAAAGTAATAATAAAAGAACAATATAAAAGGCAAAATTTAAGAGTAAATAAAGCTGTGGAATTCTGCACCCTATGAAAATTCGTAAACAGACAAGATTTCTCTTGTCTCTTTCAATGACTTCTCAATGTAATAATTTTGCTGTTATGTCATTAGAAGAACTACAATTATTACCTGGAACATATTAAAATTAATAATATTAAAGTGTTTGTTACTCAGTCGTGTCAGATTCTTTGTGACCCCATGGACTGTAGTCCGCCAGGCTCCTCTGTCCATGGAATTCTTCAGGCAAGAGTACTGAAGGGTGTAGACCATTCTCTTCTCCAGGGGATCTTCCTGACTCAGGGATATAACCCAGGTCTCCTACATTGCAGGTGGATTCTTTACCTTCTGAGCCATCAGGGAATTAAAAGAAAATCTTTAACTTGGATCCTTTGGCAAACTGTTGAATGTATCTTTGAATTATATAGTGAATTTTTTCTTGGACGAATCCCAGGTCATTATAATTATTCTCTTATATGCTTTCACCTTTGCATAGTTAGCAATTCAGCAGGTGAACAGGTCAGGTCCTTAGAGGTGTCAGTTAATCAAATTGCAAAAACATCACTACTTTCTTTAGCTCTTTAAGTACATAGTCTCCTTGAGGATCATGAATATTTGTTTAAAATATTAAGTATAGTAAATGGAATCAATTATTCATGTGCTGTGTTATTAATACCATTTAAAACTCAAGCTGGCTTTAGAAAAGGCAGAGGAACCACAGCTCAAATTGCCAACATCTGTTGGATCATGGAAAAAGCAAGAGAGTTCCAGAAAAACATCTATTTCTGCTTTATTGACTATGCCAAAGCCTTTGATTGTGTGGATCACAATAAACTGTGGAAAATTCTGAAAGAGATGGAAATACCAGACCACCT
>SJYX01011423.1:195711-252180 GCA_006410675.1 Oreotragus oreotragus
TTCTACTTGTTTTCTTTTAGATGATTATTTTTGATGCTGTTAGGTCCTAATGAAAACAGTCCAGTATTCTAATGAATGCCACACTAGCAGTATGGTGATGTGTGTGTGCTCAGTTGCTCCAGTTGTGCTCAACTCTTTGCAACCCTGTGGACTGTAGCCTGCCAGGCTCCTTTGTTCATGAGATTTCCTGGCAAGAATACTGGAGTGGGTTGCCATGCCCTCCTCCAGGGGATCTTCCCAATCCAGGGATTGAAACTGCATCTCTTGCATCTCCTTCATCTCTTGCATTGCAGGTGGACTGTTTACCACTAGTGCCAACTGGGAAGCCCAGTTTGGTGATGGCTTAGTGGTGAAAAGTCCACCTGTCAAGCAGAAGACATGGGTTCAATCACCGGGTTGGGAAGATCCTCTGGAGAAGGAAATGGCAAGCTACTCCAGTATTTTTGCCTGAGAAATCCCATGGACAGACGAGCCTGGTGGGCTACAGTACATAGGGTCTCAAAGAGTGGGCCATGACTTGGCAACTAAACAATAACAAACATCACCATATTTTACCAATGATAACTGGTGGAAAAAATTCAAAGTCTACTTCTAGATGTTTTAGCTTGACAAAGTAAATGCATCACTCTTAGAGATATCCTGATTGGCTGTTTTAATAAAACAGAGCTTTTGGTAATTTTAAAAAGGTAAGAATAAATTTATATCAGTCATGCATATTTTCAAAACTGATAAAAATGTTAACAAGCAACATCACATCATAACAAGTGATGTCCTTAAGAGACCATTTAGATTACGTTAAAAAAGCAGCTCAGATGAAGCCAGAGACATATCCCAGGTCATACAGATTATCGTTGGTAGAGCCAGCATCAGTAAGGTCACCTGATCTTATTGTAGTATTTTCTACATATTTTTATTTTTCTATAGCTCACTAACCTTGAAGAAGCTACAAGCCATCATCTGAGCATCGTTAACACTGTGTCTTAATGCCTGATATCACCTGTCTTCTCTGTATTTGAATAATTCAGAAGGAAGATAGAAACACTCTGATGAAGGCATGGAGGTAACATGGTGCTTATCTTTCAGGAATGTTTCTTTAGTTTCACAGTTTAACATACTGCAACAGCATGACACATCTAATGATTTTTTAAAACAGCTTTCTGCTGACAGCATAAACAGAAACAAGTTTATTCTGAGTGAGCAGCTGCTCTTTTTTCATCAAGGAAACGTTGCTTGCTGAAATAATGCAGCAGGCTGGCACTGCAGTGAGTGGATAAACATCTATGGAGTTTGTGGACTGGCAAACATAGGACCATTCTGCTTGTGGAGCAATTACCAATAAACCAAACAGCCCATCTCCAATTTTATGAGAATGAAAAGTTTAGCCAGTCTGCAAAAGAGTTACAGAAATGGGCTGCACAGATTGTCTTCTTTTAATGAATGGATCAACCACAGATGTCAAGATTTTTTTTGGTCACTGTATCTGGAAGTAGTAAATTTCTTTATTTTTTAGACTCTGAATTAGTTAATCAATCATTTAAAGAAATTATCCTTTCCCTTTATATAGACATTTATTACAGAGAAAAGTTAAGGCAAATATATGGAGTTTCATTAAAAGAAATTTTTTTGCTCTCCACAACAATTTATTTGTATATGTTAATCTTCTCTCAAAGATTTCAGTAGCCTAAATTTTGTCTGAAAGAAAAAAATATATACTTGGGAAAGAACTGTTGCTCAGCAAATGACCTCAAGAAGGTTGTGGTTTGACAAAAATATTGAAATGAGGGGTCTCTATCTTTTGTAGAGTTTTAGAAGTTTTATCAGCTCCACCTTTATTTTACAGGTTCAGGGAAAGCTGACAAAGGCTCTGGTCTGAGATCTATTATTTATCCTCTTGTTTGTGCATTTTCACAGAACTATAATTACATAACACCATCACTTGGTTGACCTCAAACATTCTGCTCAAGTATAACTAACCATGTGTTCTATTAAAAAGATTTTTAAAAGCTGAAATCAAAGAGTTGCAAAAATAGAAGTTCCTATGTACTCTTCACCCAGCTTTCTCTTATATTGATTTGTTACATAATCATAGGACATTCATCAAAAGCAAAGAGTAAAGTTTCACATTAGATATTATAATTTTTTATAATTAAAAAGTGCAATTAATATAGTCAACAATGATGGCAAATGGTAAGTATACAGAACCTAAGAGGAAATGTCAAGTTTGAAGACTTTGGAAGGAGAGAGATGACTTCCAACCAAGAAGAATACTAAAGTATTTAGGGTTGAGTAAAACTTCTGCTGTGACCTGGAAGGTTTCTAGATCTGGAAATACAACAGTGGAGCAAGAGGAACACTCCCTGGATTAAAAAAAAAAAAAAAAAAAGTAATAATAAAAGAACAATATAAAAGGCAAAATTTAAGAGTAAATAAAGCTGTGGAATTCTGCACCCTATGAAAATTCGTAAACAGACAAGATTTCTCTAGTCTCTTTCAATGACTTCTCAATGTAATAATTTTGCTGTTATGTCATTAGAGGAACTACAATTATTACCTGGAACATATTAAAATTAATAATATTAAAGTGTTTGTTACTCAGTCGTGTCAGATTCTTTGTGACCCCATGGACTGTAGTCCGCCAGGCTCCTCTGTCCATGGAATTCTTCAGGCAAGAGTACTGAAGGGTGTAGACCATTCTCTTCTCCAGGGGATCTTCCTGACTCAGGGATATAACCCAGGTCTCCTACATTGCAGGTGGATTCTTTACCTTCTGAGCCATCAGGGAATTAAAAGAAAATCTTTAACTTGGATCCTTTGGCAAACTGTTGAATGTATCTTTGAATTATATAGTGAATTTTTTCTTGGACGAATCCCAGGTCATTATAATTATTCTCTTATATGCTTTCACCTTTGCATAGTTAGCAATTCAGCAGGTGAACAGGTCAGGTCCTTAGAGGTGTCAGTTAATCAAATTGCAAAAACATCACTACTTTCTTTAGCTCTTTAAGTACATAGTCTCCTTGAGGATCATGAATATTTGTTTAAAATATTAAGTATAGTAAATGGAATCAATTATTCATGTGCTGTGTTATTAATACCATTTAAAACTCAAGCTGGCTTTAGAAAAGGCAGAGGAACCACAGCTCAAATTGCCAACATCTGTTGGATCATGGAAAAAGCAAGAGAGTTCCAGAAAAACATCTATTTCTGCTTTATTGACTGTCCCAAAGCCTTTGATTGTGTGGATCACAATAAACTGTGGAAAATTCTGAAAGAGATGGGAATACCAGACCACCTGACCTGCCTCTTGATAAACCTATATGCAGGTCAGGAAGCAACAGTTAGAACTGGACATGGAACAACAGACTGGTTCCAAATAGGAAAAGGAGTATGTCAAGGCTGTATATTGTCACCCTGCTTATTTAACTTATATGCAGAGTACATCATGAGAAATGCTGGGCTGGAAGAAGCACAAGCTGGAATCAAAATTGCCGGGAGAAATATCAATAACCTCAGATATGCAGATAACACCATCCTTATGGCAGAAAGTGAAGAGAAACTAAAAAGCCTCCTGATGAAAGTGAAAGAGGAGAGTGAAAAAGTTGGCTTAAAGCTCAACATTCAGAAAACGAAGAACATGGCATCCGGTCCCATCACGTCATGGGAAATAGGTGGGGAAACAGTGCAAGCAGTGGCAGACTTTATTTTTCTGGGCTCCAAAATCACTGCAGATGGTGACTGCAGCCATGAAATTAGAAGATGCTTACTCCCTGGAAGGAAATTATGACCAACCTAGATAGCATATTCAAAAG
Source organism: Oreotragus oreotragus (assembly GCA_006410675.1). Taxonomy (NCBI): domain Eukaryota; kingdom Metazoa; phylum Chordata; class Mammalia; order Artiodactyla; family Bovidae; genus Oreotragus; species Oreotragus oreotragus. The sequence continues at coordinate 199,521 of SJYX01011423.1, forward strand.
CAGAGACATTATTTGCCAACAAAGTTCTGTCTAGTTAAGGCTATGGTTTTTCCTGTGGTCATGTATGGATGTGAGAGTTGGACTGTGAAGAAAGCTGAGCACTGAAGAATTGATGCTTTTGAACTGTGGTGTTGGAGAAGACTCTTGAGAGTCCCTTGGACTGCAGGGAGATCCAACCAGTCCATCCTAAAGGAGATCAGCCCTGGGTGTTCTTTGGAAGGAATGATGCTAAAGCTGAAACTCCAGTACTTTGGCCACTTCATGCAAAGAGTTGACTCATTGGAAAAGACCCTGATGATGGGAGAGATTGGGGGCAGGAGGAGAAGGGGACGACCGAGGATGAGATGGCTGGATGGCATCACGGACTCGATGGACGTGAGTCTGAGTGAACTCCGGGAGTTGGTGATGGACAGGGAGGCCTGGCGTGCTGCGATTCATGGGGTCGCAAAGAGTCGGACACGACTGAGTGAATGAACTGAACTGAACTGATTCGAATGTTTTAAAAGTATGGGCCAGTCACAAAGGTAACAAGTTGCTAGCATAATTCCTAAGCTTGTTGGGTAAAAGAACAATAGTCTCTTGTTGCTAAAAGTGGTTGTTTCTATTGACTTTTCTACAAAGATTAGTCAATGCCTAGTTTGAATTGTTGTTTGTAAATGAAGTGACATAAAAATGCTAATTCTAGAATTTTGATTTTACTATCAAAAAGAGTGAACATCTCTCCTATGTGGAACTTCTAGAGTCTTGAAAGCAGCTTTAGAAGGGGGAAGTATACAGAGTTGCTTTGATAGTTTTCAAATCCAGCAACACCCCTGAATAATTTCTACTTCTGGGATAAAATCTAGAAATCTATGGAAGAGAGCATTCAACCTACTACACATTATGCATTTTTGGTTTTGGGCTCTTATTTTACCTTCACTGAAGACATTATTAAACAGAACTCAATTCAAAAGGTCATTCTCACTTCCTCTCTGCCTATTCAAATTCTATCAGTTCTACATGATTCAACATTCAACTATGTGTGGCCTTATCTCTTTCTCAGAATATTCCCTCTTCCTCCATATGTGTGTGACATTTATGTTCTACATCTTTACTGAACCCTACTATATTGCATTTTATTATTTGTTCCTAAATCACACTTTACCTAGTCTTCTCAATGAGACTCATCTCCTTGAGGAAACTTATTAGCAATCCTTCCTATGGTAAACTTTGCTGAAAAAGTTACCACAGGAAGCCCAATATAAGTATTTTGTTTCTGACCTATTGGCCACTCTAGGTATAGATCACTCCAGAACATTATGTATCACCTAATGAACCACTTCACTTTTATTCATTGAGTCATTATTCAGGGCTCATTAAGTGCAAAGCACCACACCAGCAATATACAAAGATGATTCATATGCAGATTCTGTCTCTGTAAGGCTTGCTGCTTAAGAGGAAGAATAATTCAAGTATATATAATTATAATACACCTGGGAAAGCCATATGCAGTTAAGAGACTCATGGTTAAGAGCTTCCCATGTGCTAGGGGTGCACATGAAGGGCAAGAGGATGTCAGAATAAGCCCACACCTCACAAAAGATGGCTGCTGAAATCACTGCAGGAAAGTGCCAAGAATCCACAGGGATGAATACAGAGTTAAAACTGATAGAAGAAATTAATAATTCTAATTAATTTTGAAAAAATAAACCAAGTACAAAATAATAAAGATTACTACATGTGACATTTAAGAGTTTTCATTTTATTTGAAAATTTGATTTTAAAAAAAATTGATGAAAAGTTACATGTATTTTCAAGAGATTATTTGTATGTCAGAATGTAATAATATGGAAGTGGGAGATAAGAGTCTGGAAAGTTGGCATCTTAATTTGTGTGATAGTTTAGAGAACAAGCTTTGGAAATGGAACGTAGGAGACAGATGAGAGAGATTACAGAGCGGAATCAATAGAACATGTAGGCATCAACCTTCAGCAAAAGCTCCACCTTCTTCAAGGACCACAGGGGAGATGAAAAATAGACTTTGCCTTAATGAAGAAAAGTAGATGATCAGAGTTTCCAGGGAGGAAAAAAATATAGAGAGAATTCCTTTACCAATATCTTTCAAACAAGTTAAGAAAAATTATATACTAAAGAGGATATTTTCTTGAGGCAAAAAAGTAAGTTTTAAAAGAAATATTTTAGAATAAAAAAGATAAGGAGTTGAATGCATTAAAAAGAAATTTAAACGAATCAAATACTATAGCAAAGAAGAACTCCATCTTAGGCCAAGAAAATGTTAAAAGATGGTAACTTGGGTGTTAGTTTTTTATTTAGTTACACATTGAATATATTGAAAAGTTATTAATTTGGATAACAGAACTATGCAGCTACACATTCTAAAGTAAACACAGGTCTATGTACCAAAAGCATGTATAAACAATTATCTCATGAGCCAAATGAGTTTTAAATGCTAAAATTCTGATTATCCTTTATGCTATTTCTATTTATTTCTTGTCTTTTTGTTTAATGGCAAACAACAGTATACTTTTAAAGAATCTCTGAATTTAATACATGTGATTCTGGTATTGTAGTACATTATTAATTATTTTGGAAAGATTAATGTTTTTAACTAGGGTAAAATGAAAAAAATGGGAGGGGTTGTGAATCTAACAAAGAGATGTTCAACTTCAAAGCAAAATAATGTGAATTGAAAAGAAAAATCAAAGTAGGAGACAATGTTCAAAATTATCAAAAATAAACTGCCCGTATATTAAGCATGTATAACCCCATGGGCTGTAGCCTGCCAGGTTCCTCTGTCCATAGAATTCTCCAGGCAAGAATACTGGAATAGATTGCCATCCCTTCCTCCAGGGGTTTACTTAGTAGGCTGATATCTATTAACTTGTATTGACTATGGTAGGACATTAATATACACAAATTTTCTATATAACATCTCTTTTCTCCCACAGAATATTTTGTCATAATTGAGCATGTATCTGAAGAAGCTACTTCTTAAGCATACTTGATGCAATTTGTGCTATAGGTAGGAAATTGACTGCAGAAGGCTTGCATATCAGTGAAAGGGACATAAATATTTGGCCATTCAGCCCATTTCTGAGACCATACAAATATATCATGTACTATATATTCAGTCCAACATGTTTGATAGATCAAGATGCTATTCAGTCATTTAACATTTCTCAGCCATGAGACCATACAAATATATATGCATATAAATATATTAGAAACTATATGTATATAATGTATATATTACATAACATATAATATTTTATTATAAATTATAAAACATTATCTACATCCATCTTAAGTCTCTTGATCTTAGTGTTAGAGATTCTAAGAAATCAAAATCCTCTAATTGTCAACCATTATTGAAAAAGACAAAAGCAGATGTAATGTGTGGCATTAATAAATATGGACAGTGTCCAAATTTTACAGATCAAAAGCTCAATAATTTTCTTCACCTCTCATTGGCTTGTTTCTCTGCCTCCTGGAAAAACCAAGGAAAGAGTTGGTAGAAGCCATTTACTCTTGAGAGGAAAATTTTATTTCCTTACAGGAATCCCTTAACATAAAAATAGGCATATCTTTTGTGAATTTCTTGCAGAAAAGATACCACTGTTGTATTGGGAAAAATGAATTATTCACCATAATTAATTCATTTTATTCCAAAACCACCTAATATCATCTCAGTTCAAGTCCATTAATTACACACACCATTACAGTTCTGATTGGTAGTGAGGTTGTTACTGAAAAACAGTATATTTTACTGGCTCAGGTACTTATGGGCAGATACAAATACAACTCAGCATGAAATTATATACTCTTTGTGACTAAGTATGATAGGTGAAGGTGAAGGTGAAGTCGCTCAGTCGTGTCCGACTCTTTGCGACCCCGTGGACTGTAACCTAGTAGGCTTCTCCGTCCATGGGATTCTCCAGGCAAGAATACTGGAGTGGATTGCCATTTCCTTCTCCAGGGGATCTTCCCGAAGAAAATTATTTCTCTTCCTTACATTTATTTATATCAGGATAAAATTACATGCTGGCTTTCAGAATTCATATTTAATGAAAATATCTACTTTTGAAGGAGGTCTTCTTTTATTCTACCATCATCTATAAAGCAATGCACTTCAGGGCTCCATGTTATGGAATGTAGTACAGATAAGGATGAAATGAAAGAAATAATCTAACACATGCCTTCCCAGTACAACACAGAAGACAAAACTTTACACTGGGAAAAGCAGCCAGGAAATCACAGAAAAAGCACAATTTAACATTTCTTTGTAAACCAAGAAAAGTTGACCAAATAACTTCCAAAAATTATGGGTCCCTAAAAGTTGAATTTAAATTGCCTGAAAGGTAAGGATTTGTGAATTTATTACTGATGAAAGGAGATAACAAGTGCCTTACACCTGGATATTTGCAGACATCAGGAGAGGCTTATCTGTGGAACAGTTCTTAAGATCCTTTACCCATCCAAGACTATTTGCTGAATCCATTGTGGAAAACAGATGGAGGTGCTCACTTGTGGTTAGCAACATAATTATATTAAATCATAGTGATTTTGCCAGGAGAAGGGAAATGCATAATGCACTTGCTTAAATCTAATTGCTTTTTGCAGAACCATGAAGATACAAGAGTGTGCATGTATGCATGCAGACTCTCCCTTCACATCTGGAGCATCAAGAAAACGCTAACTTCAAATATGCTGTTACTATCCTTAGCACTGCTATCAACCCCACATTTTTCAAAACAAAAAGAACATTATGGTAACAATCCTTTTGGCCCTTATCCTTCTTGCTTCCTGCTTCCATGACAATCATGGCAGATTTTATCGGCTATAGTGAATATGCAGACATTTTCTCCCCGTATGAAGGAACAAGTACAGGGTAGACTTATTTTCTGTTTTTTCCAGAGATGTGATTTTCAAGACACTGGGATTATAACAAATTTACTACCCACATAAATGCAAAATACTGCTAATTTTCTCTACAGTTTCTACTAAAGAAAATTATAAGCTCCCTAACTAATTACCTGGAGACCTGTATACCAAAAGAGGGGGGAAAAATGCTTGCTGAACTAGGATCATAAATGTAAATTTGCTGAGCAAGGAAAAAATATGTAAATGAGTTGAATTTTTCAAGAGAGTTATTTTCCTTTGTTTCTCTTCATGCTGAGAAAATTTTATTTTTAAAAGATCGTGGTCAGTAGAGGTTGAATATCCACTAAAAAGCATATTTCAGCACAATTATATGTCAATACCTTCTAGACAGAATGTGTGCTGGTCTTTGTGGGTATTGATATCTTTGAAATAAAATATTTGCTAACAAACGGCCCATAGTGGTGATACAAGTTAATTGCATCATTATATTGTGATAAGGCAAGGCAATTAACATGTAACATGTCTCACTATACAGAGTTCTCAGAATGGGCATCCAATTAACTAAGGTTACCAGGTTCTTTGCTTAGACTGGGGCTTTCAGTCTGCTTCCAAGATGACTTCACACAGTTGGCTATCTCTTGAAGTGCAAGAAAACTTTTTTAAAGAAATAAGGCAATTTTGAAAAGGTTAGGAGAAAACTGCTGTATCAACTTGATTCAGAATGTACTATGCTGATAAATGTCTTCAGGGTGTCATGGAAATATTGTTTAAAGTTGAACAGAGTGACTAAAATATGCAAAAGTTCATCAGGTTGTTTTCTATAAATATCTTATTAGAGTTGACTATAGTCTCAAAAATATCAGACAGCACGGAAATTGCATTTGATAAAGATATATTTAAAATTGAGATTATTAGAATATCACAAGCATAGCAAGAACCTTGCATGTAATTTTAGAAAATTTGAAATGCCTTTTAGAATGTGGCAAGAAAATAGGTTTTAGATATAGAAAGAAATGTGTTCTGTCATGGAGGAGTTCTTTTAATTCATTTGTTATCCTGAATAGCAAGCCACACTGAGCAGAAGTGGCAAAATAATTAACATTTGTTAGCACCAGCCCTCTAGCATAAACTGGTAACCTCCTTTGCCACTACATAGCATGTGTTTACCAATTTTATAAATACTTGTCACATTATAATTATTTCTAAGCTTCTTCCACAATAATATAAATTGCTTACAAATAGATAATGTGTCCAAACTCACTTTTCCATCCCTTTCATGTATAATACAATTGGTTTTCAATATGCATTTGTTGACTAAACAAGAGAAGATTTTATGAATAGGAGTGTAATAAATTCCATTTTTCATTAGGCCACACAATATTGGTCTCTTCTTATTTCAGAGAGGACCATCCTCAGCTTTATATAAAAAGGAAATAATAGCGTATAATATTATAATTAAATGCCTGGTTCATCACAATGGTCTGTAGCCAATGGGACAAGTCATGAAATGGAACATTGTTGCTGAGGGTGATACAGAAACCAAGAGAAGCTCCACACTGATAGACCGTATACAATATTCAAACATACACCAAGGTAATGCACTGACTGACATTCCTCATATGGAAAGTTTGATGCCAACTGATGATATTTAACACAATACCTGCATCTTTAAGCTCTGTTAAAATCTTCTCACCACTGCACTGAAGTTTAAAGATATGTGTCTTGATTTCTAATTTAGACACGGGCTTGGTTCTAAAGAGGATGGAATATTGGTCAAAAGTCAAGACAAATTTTTGTCACTAGGAAAAACAGCTATCTGAAAGCTGGAGACAACATGAAAAGGAGATCTGCTACATAAATCACAAGTCCAATATAGTTTTAAATATAGAAGAAGATTGACTTGGGGTATGGATAACTTAATTTTAAGTCTTAGGTGGCTTTCCTGTTTACTGCCAAAATTCAGGATTATTTCCAGAGACAAAACTGGTCTGAACCTGCTAATGGGAGCAAAGTATTTCTACCTATCAGTGAAAAACATTTGCCAAGATAAGGAATTAGGCAGAATATAACAGAAAGCTTGCAACTATGGTTCCCTATCAGCATATCCAGTCCATGATAGGCAGCCCCTTTCATGGCTTCAGGAAGTGAACTTAAACAGGAGGCAACTGGACACAATTTTAGCCTCAAAAAGGTTCTGGTTCACTAACGCATATTACAATCTGCAGTCTGGGATGACCTCAGATCTGTCATCCAATCCTCTTTGAAGTTTACTTACTTGGGATTACTGTTCCTAAATACCTAACTGCTCAGATTTCGGACTGGGTATATTTAACTTTGCATTGTAAACATGAACATTTAGCTCGTGGATCATATGTGTGTTTGGACTCAAGTTGAGTAAGCCCCTCGACTAGATGAAACCCACATCCTTAGAGTAATCAGCAAAATCCCTTTTGCTTCTAACTGTTCTATCCTTGAAGAAATGAGATGAAATGACTCCACATTTTTTCTACTAAGAGGCCCTTAGTAGGATTCTGCAACTGCAGGATGAAGGGTCAGACCCAGATTAAACATGACTTTTTAGTTCATATCCTAAATGCTTGGATCATTGTCCAAACAGTATGTGTGTCCCTCTGCTATTTGTATTTCTACACTAAGATGCATTTCTTCTCTCAAAATAATACATAATATTTATTCCAGGTGCCAAAGCAAGGGAAGCCACTTCATGGCTTCTGTTTCTGTTATTTACTAGAGAAAGATACAACCTATGCATCTAGATGGTAGTTACCAAGTGCCTGGGCATATGATATTTCTGTATGCTGCCTGCAGAAAAGTGAAAAACAACATTCATATAGAAACCATACAACTGTGTTCTATAAATCAACATGTGCACACTCCAGCAAGGGGTGCTGCAACAATGGGGATGCTGGGGAGGGTCTTCTATCCTCCACCCTTTGGGAAAATGTGTTTCCTAGATGACAATATAAGATCAAGAAAAAAATATATGTTAAATATTGAACTTTAAAGGCAGCTCAGCAAGAACTATTCAAAATTCCAACTTTATTTTCCGACCTTTTGAATACTGGCTTGCTTTTATAAACTATATTCAAATGAAATTACCAAGATATGTTGCTTATGCTCATGATTAAGATGCTTATGGCATATTTAACTACTTTCTCAGTTTCTTTGTAATGAGTTGTACTGTCAAACATACGACTTTGTTTATTATTTCCAGGTCTACTTTTAAATGCCCTTAAAAATTAATACTAAAAGACTAGAAAATCAAATTACACATATTTGATAAGAGAAATGAGAGAGATTTTTGTTCTCATTCTCTATGTAAATTCTCAGAATTTACAATACTCAAGGTTGAACTGATATTCAACACTGAAAATGACCAGTACTCAAAGAGAATGTATTTAGTTTTTTAGTTTCTGGTCTTTGGTTTTGTTTTGTTTTGTTTTTTTACTTGTAATAGCTTTTATTTATTTATTTTTTGTTACTATCAGTTTATTTTATTTTATTTGTTACTTTACAGTACTGTATTGGTTTTGGCATACATTGATATGAATCCATCATTGGTATACATGACCTCCCAAACATGAACCCCTTCCCTCCCACCTACCATCTGGGTTTTGTTTGAAACTGACTTATCAATATTGCACCTTCTTTAAATGTTTTAAATAATTAAATCACTTAAAAGCAGAAAATAAAATCTACCTTTATAACCAGTTTAGTTAGAGAATTTTATAAGGAAACTATCACACCATGAGATTTGATCAATTACCCACAGTTGCCATGCTTTCTCGGATCTGCTCGTGGTGTTTCACAAAATTTCTGAAAACACTGTAGTAATGCCAGACTTTGAGATTCTCGATAAGATGGGAATATATAGTCTTAGTTTACTTGAAAATTACTACCCGAAAGGTAGATGCTTGATTGATCCTGCCCTGAAACTTTCGTGGTAAACCCCAAACCCTTCTATGGAATACTAAAGCAGTACACAACAGCAATGCAACAATGTCTAATATTGAAACTGAGGATTACATTAATTAATGGGCTGGAAACCTGATACAATTTTTCTCATAAAATGCTCTTTTCTTGTGTAGTGGCAGAAAAAGAATCTCCCTCAACTACAGTCTACTTCATATGGCTGTAGCAATCTTAATAATTAAAAATCACATATATAAGCACTTAATCTTTTAAGAATCATTTCAAAATTGTGCCATATGAAATAAGCTAATTTTATAAATTAGGTTGATAAGAATCATAAACTTTTTCTAATTGATTCCATTCCAGATAAAAGGGAATGTTATATTAACCATCATAATTGTGCCCTATATTGAAATTTCTTGCTAAATTGGAAAAAGGAAAATTCTCTCATTAATACTAAATAATTTTAAATGATTTGATTACTAATCAATCAAGTTTCATATTTTCCAAGCTTAGATCCATGTTTTCAGTAATTTTTCTCAAAGGCAGATGTCATTCATCCCTATGAATCTATATTTACAGGTCATGAGTTATAGCACATAACATCTTACTTTTAATATTTTCTATATTAATTAAAACCATCTAATGTTTCTTTGGGGGTGGGGATGGTTTTAGCTAGCATTTATCTGTAATGATTAGAGAACAATTATTAACTATAAAACCTACATATCAAAAATTATGTCCTTCCTAGACTGCTTCTAATATAGCTACTTTTGATAATAAAGATATATATATTTCATTAAATTTAGGTCTGTATAGTCAAAGCTATGGTTTTCCAGTAGTCATGTATGAATGTGAGAGTTTGATCATAAAAAAGGCTGAGCACCCAAGAACTGATACTTTCAAACTGTGGTGCTAGAGAATAGAGAAGACTCTTGAGAGTCCCTAGGACTGCAACGAGATCAAACCAGTCAACCCTAAGGGAAATTAACCCTGAATATTCATTGGAAGGACTGATGCTAAAGCTGAAGCTCCATTACTTTGGCCACCTGATGCAAAGACCTGACTCATTGGAAAAAGATCCTAATCCTGGGTAAGATTGAAGGCAGAAGGAGAAGGGCATAACAGAGGATGAGATGGTTGGTTTACCTCACTGACTCAATGGACATGAGTTTGAGCAAGCTCTGGGAGTTGGTGATGGACAGGGAAGCCTGGCATGCTATAGNAGATCCTAATCCTGGGTAAGATTGAAGGCAGAAGGAGAAGGGCATAACAGAGGATGAGATGGTTGGTTTACCTCACTGACTCAATGGACATGAGTTTGAGCAAGCTCTGGGAGTTGGTGATGGACAGGGAAGCCTGGCATGCTATAGTCCATGGGGTCTCAAAGAGTTGGAGACGACTTAGCTGAACAACAACAATACTGAGACATTCTATATCCTCATTCACAAATTCACTATTACTTGACTATACCTCGAACTTTATAAGTGACCCTAAATATTAAAGTAGGTTCTCTTTGTTTGAAAAGTTTTGCTTAGGTTTTTGGTCCAAATTGATACAATCCTGAACTGAGACCGAAGTAAAGCATAAGATTGCTTAGGCAGAGTGTATCTTACTCATGATTTCCTATATAAGAGGCAAAAAGGTAAATTTAATGCTATGGTACTTAAGCCAAAAATTTTTCTTTCATCTGCTACTTTATAGATATGAAAGTGTTAGTCACCCAGTCGTGTCTGACTCTTTGGGACCTGATGGACTATAGCCAACCAGGCTCCTCTGTCCATGGAATTCTCCAGGCAAGGATAGTGGAGTGGGTTCTCATTACCTTCTTCAGGGGATTTTCCCAATCCAGGGATCAAACCCAGGTCTTCTGCCTTGCAGGTGGATTTTCTGCCATTTGAGTCACCAGGAAAGCCCCACTTGTAGGTATGAAATGTGAGAAATCTAACACTAACATTCTTTTACCATATGATTTTCAGGGATAAATTTAAAATGAAAATAAGTACGACGACTTAAGGACATCATCACTCTTCTAGCAAGTATTTATGGGGCCATTGTTCAAATATAAATCATAACATTTGCTACTAGATATAAGAGATAAATTTAAACCTTCAACACCAATAGGGACTTCTGGTTATATGGGAAGAAAGAACAAGAATTCAATCAATATGACTAAATCCATCCATGTGCCTCTTGACAGCCCTAGACTTCATTAACCATCTCTTCCAAACACAAACCAAGCCCTAATCTCATTTACTTCCTCATTTAAACTTCTCATCCCCTGAACTCATGGCCTTCGCAACACATGGTTCCCCATCAGCATATCCAGTCCTTCATGGATAGGCAGCCCCTTTCATGGCTTCATGAAGTGAACTTAAACAGGAGGCAACTGGACACTTTTAGCCTTTTTTGAGGTTCACTAACGCATATTACAATCTGCAGTCTGGGATGACCTCAGATCTGTCATCCAATCCTATTTGAAGTTTACTTACTTGGGATTACTGTTCCTAAATACCTAACTGCTCAAATTTCGGACTGGGTATATGAATAGGGAATAGCCAATGGGACAAGTCATGAAATGGAACATTGTTGCTGAGGGTGATACAGAAACCAAGAGAAGCTCCACACTGATAGACCATATACAATATCCAAACATACACCAAGGTAATGCACTGACTGACATTCCTCATATGGAAAGTTTGATGCCAACTGATGATATTTAACACAATACCTGCATCTTTAAGCTCTGTTAACCAAAGAATGTAAGTAGGTTCATGTATTGTGTGTGTGTGTGTACATATATATACACACATATGTATACATATGTATGTATACATATATACATTATATACACACACACACACATACGTGTATTGAGCTCTTTTTGGGCTTCCTGGTGGCAGTTGTAAAGAATCCACCTGCTAATGCAGGGATATAGGTTCAGTCCCTGGGTAGGGAAGATCCCCTGGAGGAGGAAATGGCAAACCACTCCAGCATTCTTGCCTGAAGAATCCTGTAGACAGAGAAGCCTGTCAGGCTACAGTCCATGGGGCTGCAAAGAGTTGGACATGACTGAGCACACACACATGCATACTGAGCTCTTTTTTGGGAGAATAGCATTGAAATATGTATACTATCATGTAAGAAATGAATTGCCAGTCTATGTTCAATGCAGGATGCAGGATGCTTGGGGCTGGTGTATGGGGATGATCTGGAGGGAAGATGTGGGGTGGGAGGTGGGAGGGGGGTTCATGTTTGGGTCCATGGGGCTGCAAAGAGTTGGACATGACTGAGCACACACACATGCATACTGAGCTCTTTTTTGGGAGAATAGCATTGAAATATGTATACTATCATGTAAGAAATGAATTGCCAGTCTATGTTCAATGCAGGATGCAGGATGCTTGGGGCTGGTGTATGGGGATGATCTGGAGGGAAGATGTGGGGTGGGAGGTGGGAGGGGGGTTCATGTTTGGGAGTTCGTGTAAAAAAATAAATAAATACAAAAAAAAAACAAAAAACAGAAGTTCAAATTTTTCCATGATAAATGTAATCATGTGTATGAATCTATTGTATCATCTATCATGTGAAAACCATGGATGGATTTTAAACAAATGTGGGAATTTTATGTCTGGGATAAGTCTTAAAATGTGGGTGATGTATGTATTCAGGATACACTTTGGGGAGACTTTAGAACTAAAGAGATAAGCAGTTGTCTCCCAGGGCAATCAGCAAAGAGGTCTAAGGGAGAGGGCTGTGTGAAGGCCTTCCTGCAAAGACACACCACAAGAGCCATGGATAGCAGGAAAACAGCAACGTGGCTGGGTATCAGATATGAGGACAGGCTCACAAATGATGGGATGTGGTTTTTAATGTGGTGTGTACCTCACTGAAAAGTTTTCTCCAGCTTCCTCCAGAGGAACAATGGCAAGATTTAATTACGCAGTCAGAAAACATTGCCCCTGCCTCTCTTTCTGTTTTGCAGGACATCTCATATCATGTGGAAGGTTTTCTCACCCTGGTCTTGAACACCCCTTGCATTTCTGTGATTCTGATTTGGCCCTTAAAGTCACTGACTTCCTCAACACAGAAGTCCTAAATTCAGAAGTCAAGAACTATAAATTAAGTTTTTCTTACAGATTTTTATGTCCACAGCACAAATAAAAATAATATTTTCTGACATCACTATAGTTTTGATAATTTTATATCTGAAATGTCTTAAAATCCCAAACTTGAAACTAAAAATATTAAACATGGATGGCCATGAAGCTGGATTTAGGTAAGCAGCAGGGTAGGAAGTACCTATACACTTCATAATAGCAAATGAGTTGCATTTGTCTGGCAAATAAAGAAGTGAATCACCTCCTTGCCTAAAGCTGCTCATTCTTTGGAGTGTGATTATCATAGCAGAAGAAAGAACAGTTGCTGTGTTTGCTCATGTTATAAGCAAGAGTGATAGCTAACAGAAAACATTACCAAAACATTTGGTAAATTACATTTACATTGATAAATCTATAAAATCCCATTTGCAGCTTGTCAATAGTATATCAACCTAGATCAAGCTTTGATCAATAGCAGCAAGTGGTTATCTTGGAAAAAAATCTACTTTGCCTCTTCAGTTTTGGATTCTGCTGTTCAGGTGATATACCGATTGAATTTTAGATCTCATGCACAAAGACTGAGATTATTAGCATTCTCTGAATACAAATGAATACTCTGTTATGGGATTCAATTTCCCTCTGAATTTTAATTTTGAAGATGTACTTTGTTTTGCTCATATTAATAATCAGAATTTTAATCATTTTTTGTTCCCATGAAAATACTACAGAGTTGGAAAAAGAAGAAAATATAGTAAGATATATAAAGTTTCAGGTCTGTGATGACATTAAGATCATAATATACCAGAGACAGATCTCCAGCGTAAAGCAATCTCATTGTTATTTTAGTCCATAAAAAGAGTGACTATGATGAAAAGATGTTCACTGAATATACAGCTTTTCCTTTCCTAGTGATGACTTCTCCTGATCAACTATATAACAAGTCACCTAAACATACTAAATTGCTTTTAGTTTGTACCCATAAGAGCCCACTAACTGAGCCTGCTCAGAGACATGAAAATAAATACAAGCTTGTCAGTTCTCCAGATCAAAAGAGGATATATATTATCAGGAAGAATTCACAGAGAAAATGGGAACAGGCTGCACTCTGGGATAAATCTTTAAAGCAGATTCTATTTTCACCTTCCAGAAAGCAGACATTAAACTGTATCTCACCTTTTTCATCATCTCTCTCCCCCCATAAATGCATGAGTATAAAATATACTGTCCCAGTTGAGGCTGATTCAACAGGACAGGGTGCGATTTTTAAGACCGAAATACTATCATTAGCAGATAACTGAAGAAGCAGTTCCATTCTTGTGACTCCATGCTTCTGGGTGTCCATTTACTTACTCTCATTCTAAGGGTATTTACATACTAAGATCAGATATTAATGCTATGAAATTATTTTGCTTTTCATCAAAAATTCTTTTATTGTAAAATAACATAACTGTGCTGTATACAACAACTTTAATCTCTTTGTTTATTTTAAGTAGGGATAGGTATTGTAAAGAGAGATTTAGCTAATACTTCTTTAGGAGAAAGGATGAATTTAAGGAATATATAACCATACCGCAAGATAAAAATACTGAAGCAAAAAGAGATTTGTATTATGTAATTTATCATGCCAATTGCCTTTGTTTTTTTTTTCTATTTTATTATTTATTTATTTTTTGTATTTATTTATTTTTTTACACAAACTCCCAAACATGAACCCCCCTCCCACCTCCCACCTCACATCATCCCTTGGGAAGGGGTGGTTATATCTAGATATTTGATTTATACAAAGTATTTTTTAAAAGTCAGTTTCTTTAGTAAAAATAAAGTAGAATCCATTCACTTGGTGCCTCAAGTAGCTAAGAATATACATTCATTAAAGCATCCAACCTCAAATATAAAATTTAAAATAAAGCCTACCTTTATGGTACAGGATTTACTTACATGATGACTATTTATCTGAATACTATAGAGATATATAATTTTTTCCAATTTTTAAGTTTCATTTTATAATTTTTATTTTATTTAATCTAAAAACTATACATTTTAAATGTGGGGTTTATTTGTAAAGAATCTGTTCTTTTTTATTTTCCCCCTGATAAGAGATGATATTTTAATTTTGTGATAACTGACAGTGAGGATCTGGTGGTACAAAATTATCATATTGACTTTCTAAGTGTCCCTTACGCCTAAAGTATGGCATTGTCTTATTTTCTTAAGAGTTTGATGCAATGGCCTTTTAAGTTGATGAGATGAACAGGACTTGCCTTGGATTGGACAAGTCTTTACCTCTACACAGGTTATTCAGTCCTCGAATTTATGAAGTTTTGAACAAAAATTTTAAAATGATTTCACCTGTATAAAAATTAAAATATAGAAGTCTTCCTGGATTGAAAACCAGGTGGGAGTTGGACCAGTTTGAAGTCCTGATGGTCAGACATATAAATGATTGCCATTCTGTATTATTAGGTAAATTCTACAATTCTTTTTTAAACTTATGTCCCAGTTTCCTGGACTTTTGCAGGGGTTTTTTTCTTCAGTAGTCACTTCAGTACTTTGGCAATAGCATGAGCTCCAAAAATATTTGATGTGAATTAAATATGTTGCTTTTCATTCGGAAAAATCTCATTTTATCCATGCTCCAGTCTCGCCTTCATCCTCTTTGCCACACCATAATCTTGTTGAAATACAGTCCACCAATTGTTATTTTGTTTTAATGCTATACCAAATATCATGTTGACACAAATTCAGATACCATGAAATATACGATATTAAAGGAATTTGGGGGAATTGGTATGTTTTTAACTAAGTGATATAAAATAAAACCTCCTAGATTTTTAAAAAGCTATTCTGCAGTGGAAAACATTGTTCTCTGTGTTTTCTCTGTTCAGCTTCTTGAGACTGTAGAGAAACCTTGCCTGTCTTCTAACATACCCTCTACAGAAACATCAAGTCAGAAATCACTGAGCCCTGCCATTGCATTTGCTTTTTCTGCAGTTCATTTTATGGGAGCACCTGTTCATGTAGATAAATGATGTCAAATGTGGATGCCGGCCTAAAAGATAGTGATTTCAATGAGGGAAGCCAAGCAGGAGTTGGACCTGCATGCAGTAGGCAAGTCTATCCAGCTTCTGTAATCAGGCCCTGAAGGACCACATTTATGACAGCTGTTTAGACCTCCTACATGTCTGCTCATCTGCTTACTGTGGAAGAAATGTGCACTTATCAACCCAGTCCTGGAGTGAACACCTATCTACGGCCATTGGTTAAAATGGGTCCTCTAGCCTACATTCATTGCTTGGCAATTAGAATCCATTTGAATGAATATGGTCTTATGTAAATAATTTGAAGTGTGGCAATTATCACAAGTGTGCACATTCAACAGGCTTTGTCTGCTTTTACTTGTTGCCAACTCTACAGTGAAGGGGATATTTCTGAGTCTAAAAACAGCACAGAGAACTGGTTAAAACTGCACAAGGTATTTCTTATCAAAATATACAAAAACTATCTTTTGGAGCATACCTTCATCAGCCCAAAGCTAAAATAAATCTTAATATTATTCTGGGATATTAGACAACTCTACTGGAAATAAAAATCATTTTTAGAGTCCAGTTTACTTCCCCCCAAAACACTATTGACTTCATAAAAATTCCTACTATAAACACTTCACAGTTGCCAAATCACTTTCATAACTGTAGTTAACTGTAGGACTCTATTTATTGATGTGGTAAAGGTAAGGCAAAAACTGATGTACTGTCATTGGCAAGTAAACAATAGAAAGTAGTTATAAATATGTAAAATATTTTTGATATGGTACAAGAATCTATAAAATAATTGCCCCTTGAAAGTGAAACTACCTAACTAGTAGCAGAAGGAGGGAGACTTCTTTATGCTCCATTCTTTGGAACTTGTTGAGTTTTATACTTTGTTTTCACTATAAAAGCAAAAAGAAACAATAAATTTGACTTGTGAATGCTATGGAACTACAGGAAACTTAGTTTCAATGGTTGTTATCACCAGGGTCTTAGATAAGAACTGGTATGCATTGCCCCATTCAATCCTAAGAAATTTGGATTATTAACCTTCTATTTACATGGTGAGGGGGTTATCAAGCATAGGTTGTGCTCGACCGTTGCTGTTCAACACTAAGATAGGAACCAGTGTTTTCCTATTAGCTTCCATTTCTTCAGCTGTTGTCGATACGTCACTCTATTTGGGGATAACAAGACGCTTATTTTGAGCCAATGAAATCAGAGGTGAGGAACAATTGTCCACACAGTCTACATAAGATTCTGTGAATACGATGGTCACCAAAAGGGTTATTCAGCTAGACAACCATGTACAGTTAGTTTTTAACTAGTTAGACTTTTATCTCACAGAAGAGAAAACAACAGTCGACTTATTTTTTTCTGCTCTGTTGAGCCACAGTCCTACACAGAATGGTGAAGAAAGAGCTGCTAGAGATGATAGAGCTTCCCCGCAACTCCCTGTAGCAGTTATGCTTACCCATTCCCCTGTCCCTCTGCCATCTCCTCCCAGTGGTCCTCTTCTAAACTCTTAAGGACTGGAGGCAATGTTGTTTAGCTGTAATTCTTATTCACTGTTCAACATTATTCTTTTAGCATGAATTCTCTTCCTTGCTTCCATTAATACTTCCTAATCAATTATAAAGTGTTTTTTCTCTTTTACAAGTTTCCTTACTAATGCTCAAGACAGTGTATCTAATTCTGTCCAACTAAGAAATTTACCAAGTATAAGAAAGTATAAAGAATGAACTGACAAAAGTTTTGTATTTCTAAATATTATCTTCTTAAATATAGATGAAAAAAGTTGTTACGTAATCCAATCAAGGTGATAGTTCCTAGTTTGAAAAAGAGGCTCAAAACAGTTTTAACTAACTCCAGTACTCATGCAAAAAACACTAGGTTTTACATTGTTTCAACCAATTCTCAAAACAAACCCACATAGTAGGAGTTTCCTACTGATGCTCTAACGAATGAGCGCAAATTGCAACAGCTTAAGACATTACAGTTCAGAACAAGAAAAACCATTATCTTACCTTGCTGAAGTCAGAAGCATTAAGGCACTTCTTTTGGAGGTTCTAAGGAGAATCTGCTTCCTTGCTGCCCATTGTTTTTGTCCTGTGGCTTTACTCCCAACCTGAAAGCCAGAAATGGCAACTCAGACCTCCCAGGAAGCACCTCACTTTGATACTAATCCTTCTGCCTCCTTCTTCCACGTTTAAGTATCCTTATAATTACATTGGGTCCACCTGGATGAGTCAAGCTAATCTCCTTACTTAATTACACCTGATCAGCAGCTTTAATCCCAGTTGAAACCTTAATTCACCCTGCCCATTAGTTCATAGTTTGTACAGATTAGAAAGTGGATATATTTTAGGGTCAGTTATTTATCCTACGAAAAATGGGGATGATTATCCTCACTAACAGGCTTCCCAGATGATGCTAGTGGTAAACAGCCCACCTGCCAATGCAGGAGACATGAGATGTGGAGTCAATCCCTTGGCTGAGAAGATGCCCAAGAGAAAGGAATCTCCCCTGGAAAACACTCCAGTGTTCTTGCCTAGAGAATCCTGTGGAAAGAGGCGCATGGCGGGCTATAGTCCATAGAGTCACAGAGTTGGACATGACTGAAGTGACTTAGCATGCACACACATCCTCATTAACACATAAAAAAAGTGAGATTTAAAGAAGCTGAATCACAGTTGTTCCTACTCATTTGCCCATTATTTTCTGTATCCTTTATAATTTTGGTAGGAAAGAAATGGCACATTCAAACTGTGTGATTTAAGGAGAGTTTAATTAAAGAATTATTTTTATTTATTTTATAATTTTTTAAATTAAAGGATTATTTTATTTAACTTAGAATAATGTTTTCCAGGTTCACCCATGTTGTCACAAATGGCAGAATTTCTTCCTTTTTTCAGGCTGAATTACATGTACACACATAAATAATTGTATAGCTACAAATCTCATATTTTCTTAATCCATTATCTGTGGATGGGCACTTAGGTTGTTTCCATAGATAGACTATTGTAAATTGTCTATGCAATGAAATGGGAGTGCAGATATATCTTAAATATCCTGATTTAAATTATTTTGAATATATATCCAGAAGTGAGGTTGCTGGATCATATGAAATCTATGTTATCAATGTTTTGAGGAATCTTCATACTATTACTTTCTAATATTTGTAAATACTATTAAAATACTAATATTTCCCATAGCAATTGCACCATTTTATATTCTATGTTCCCACAACAATGTGCAAAGGTTCAACTTCAGTACAACCTTTGCTATCTTTTTTTTTTTTTTCAATAACTGTCATCCTAATGTGTGTGAGGAGATAGTATGTTGTGGTTTAGATTTAGATTTCCCTAATAATTAAGGATGTTGAGCATCTTTTCATATCCTGTTAACCATTTGTGTATCTACTTTAAAGAAATGTCTGCTCAAGTCCTTTGCCCATTTTTAATTGAATTATTATTTTCTGCTACTGAAATATAGTAGTTCCTTATAAATCAGATATAGAGTTTGCAAAGATGTTCTCTGACTCCATACGATGCCTTTTAATTCTGTTGTTTCCTTTGCTGTGCAGAAGCTTTGGAGTTTGATATAGTCCTGCTTGTCTATTTTTTCTTTTGTGGCCTGTGCTTTTGGTATCACATTGAAGAAATCATTGCCAAGACCTATGTCATAAATATCTCCTCTATGTTTTCTCCAAGGAGTTGTATAGTTTTAGATCTCACACTTAAGTCTTTAATCCACTTTGATTTTATTTTTGTGTGTGGTATAAGGTAAGGTTATAATTTGATGTTTTTATATGTTGATGGCCAGTTTTCCCACTACCACTTATTGAAGAAACTGTCCTTTCCCCACTATGTCCATATAGACAGGCTGGCAGGAATTGAGACCTTCTGTTATGAAAAACAGCCAGCCAGTGTCAACTCTGCTGAAAGGGGGCTATGAACTAAGAACCCTGATTCCCTCTCCTTCTGCCCACTGAGCTCCTCCTAATGTTCCACAGTTAGGAATCTGGCCACAAGACAGCAGCCATACAGGACATTTAATGAGGTTAAACAGTCAGCCTCTATGGATAGCAGAGTAGAAAAAGGCAGAAAGAGGATGCAGAGGGACAACAGAAGACACCTGGGCATTTCCCTCCATTGGTTTATTAATTTATTGATTTCCATGAATATTCATTGCTGCTTTCAAGTTTCTATTAACAAACATATTTTCAACATTTACATTTTATGAGCAATTAGTATGGAGGTAGTTAGACTCTGACCTTTGCCACTATACCACCCTCTACAAAAATGTACTGATTTACCTGTTCTTGTTTAACTGCCTTTAAACATTGGGATGCATGTTCTCACTGGGAATGATTTATCGTTGGGCTTTTACTGGCTGCATTTTGAACATATCTTTTAGGTGTAAGCAGTATAAAACTTCATGTGGTTGGACTTGACCGTATAAAAATGAGATAATAATTAAGATGTTAGACACAAAAATAGCAATTAAAATCACATTTAATCTGCTAAAATTAATTATGAGAATGGTATATGTAAACTAATTAGCACAACCTAGTAATCAGCCTTATAGAATATATTTACTATGATGACATCATCAAATGGCAATATAGGTAGTTCTTGACTTCCGTCCTCCTCACAAGAATTAGCACCAATTCATAAATAAGAAACCATTGTGAAAAGTCCCAGAACCTGAAAGGAAGGCTGAGGCACCCTTGAAATCAGAGAAATTAAGAACATTATTATAAGGGTAAGAGGAGCAACTCACATTGACTGCATTGGCCTCTCGATAAAGTGGGCACAGTTTTGTGCCAAGAGGATCTCCTGGTGTCTCAGTTTCTCCAGTGGGAAAAGAGAATCCAAGATGAACATCCAGATTCCCCTCTATTATGGGACACAGCTAGGGAGCCACACTCAGGTTTCATCTCGTACTGAGCACACTGAGGTCAGGGGTCACTGGGAGAAGCTTCAGGACTGAACCACTGGGAATCACATAGAGATGGGGAAGAGGGTGCAGCTTATAGCCACCAGTGCTCAGGTTATTGAAGCCCAGGTAGCTGCCTGTAGCAAGGTGCAGTGTTCTAGCAGAGACCCCCGCCAGCTGCTCTGCACCATCTGAATGCAAGTTGGTATCCCATTCTGTTCAGGGACCTTGGTTTTGGCAGTTTGGCCTGATATGGGTCCCAAACCAACAGGCCCTATTTGCCATGGAGTATGTTCTATGGCCGTGCATAGGCAGGGAAGCTAGTTCAAAGCCCTGCCCAATGGCTGAGCATAATCTACAATCCTGCCCACTCTGAGAAACATGTAACCATGCTCAGAAGCCTTGTAGCATATCCTAGTGTGTCAAGGCAGAGAGGAAAATTCACAGCCATACCCAACTGCTGAGTTTAGCCCCCAGTCCGACCTGACCAAGAGCTGGCCAGAGATCTTAGGTATCACCAAGGCTTTCCTACAGTCTTCCTCTGACAGGGAGACAAACCAGCAGCCTACTCCATCTGTGAGCATAGCCAACGGCATTGCATAACCAGAGAGCTTGAACAGTGATCCTGGGAAGCCTCAGAGTCCTGTTTATGGTACGGCTATAGAGTCCAGTCAAGAGCCCTACCTGACTGCTAAAGACAGCCAGTGTGACCCGATCCAGCACAACTTGTGGCCACCACTTGACGAGAAAGTCTAGGCAGCAGTTCTGCCCAGCTGCGAAGCATGGTCTCCAGGTTCACTGATCCGTGAGATCCAGGTGGAGACCCTGCCCAGTGAGAGAGCATGGCCAGCAGCCTCAACCAAAAATAAGTACAGTCACAAGACAACTTGATCACCCTAATTATTTTTGGACACGGCCTGTGGTTCCACCTGATCACAGAGCACACACCCTAATGCTCTATGGGACTGCCAAGCCCTGCCTGTAGCCCCACCTGAGCAAAGAATTGAATTAGGAGCATCATCCAATCAGGGAGCAGCCCTGCCCAACCAGACTCTAAACAGTGGCGACATAGCCTACAACCCCACTCAATGAGAGGGGACATCAGAGTCCATATAGTGGTCCTATCGAACATAGAGCCTACCGGCAGGCTCCACAGAGTCCAGCCAATGGCAAGCCACCAACTCAGCACAAGCATTGCTCTAATACCAAAGCCAGATAAAAGATAAAACAAGAAAAAACAAAGAAAAACTACAGGCCAATATCCCTGATGAATATGGCTGCAAAAATTCTCCACAAATGTTAGCATATTGAATTCAACAGCACATTAAATGTTCAGACACTATTTAATAAAATACAACATAATGGTGTTCTTTTATCTTTTACCTCAGTATTATTCTTATGTTATTTTTAAGTATCAAAATGTCTTGATATAAATAAAATATTAAATATATTTAAATATAAAATATGAATAAAATAACAATATATTTAAATAGAATTTATTTAAATTATTAAAAATATTAAAAAGACATTTTTATAAAGATAGTAGGTTGGAAAAATTTCCTATTATAGACTTTTTTTTTGAGAGATCTGGAAGGTGTCCGAGCTGCTTGATGGCTTTTTGATCAACTAGTTCAAGTGTATCTCTTCATTATAGGTTTTCTTTAGTCTTTACTGTCAGTTGTTCCTTTCAGTTCAGTTCAGTCACTCAGTCGTGTCCAACTCTTTGCAACCCCATGAATCGCAGCACGCCAGGCCTCCCTGTCCATCACCAACTCCCGGAGTTCACTCAGACTCACGTCCATCGAGCCAGTGATGCCATCCAGCCATCTCATCCTCTGTCACTCTCTTCTCCTCCTGCCCCAACCCTTCCCAGCATCAAAGTCTTTTCCAGTGAGTCAACTCTTCACATGAGGTGGCCAAAGTACTGGAGTTTCAGCTTCAGCATCATTCCCTCCAAAGAAATCCCAGAGCTGATCTCCTTCAGAATGGACTGGTTGGACTCTCAAGAGTCTTCTCCAATACCACAGTTCAAAAGCATCAATTCTTCGGCGCTCAGCCGTCTTCACAGTCCAACTCTCACATCCATACATGACTACTGGAAAAACCATAGCCTTGATTAGATGGACCTTAGTCAGCAAAGTAATGTCTCTGCTTTTGAATACGCTATCTAGGTTGGTCATAACTTTTCTTCCAAGGAGTAAGCGTCTTTTAATTTCATGGCTGCAGTCACTATCTGCAGTGATTTTGGAGCCCCCCAAAATAAAGTTTGTTCCTTTAGCTCTATTCAAAAGAAAAATTCAGTTCTCATTCGTATCAGCAGCTTCACCTTCAACCTTGACTTGTGCATGCGCTCAGGGTTTTATACCTCCAAAATACACGCATATTTGTACTAGAAATTTTTTATCTTATAACTTTTTCCTAATGTGTTATTCAATGTCAAAACATCACAAAACTTGAATTGTCAACCTCAGATGCATTTCTGGACACATGAAAGAGAGCCTTTCAATAGCCAAAGCCCTGTCTTTCACATCTAACTCTGCCACCACTAATGCATAGAAGAGTGAGATAATAGACTTAAGATGAACAAAGCTGAGAAAGGAAATAAAAGTGAACAGGTCATTTATTTTTGTGTTATGTCCATCACAGGGAAACCTCACAGAAGGGTTTATACCAAGTTTGGCCTGCAAGTAGGAAAGATGAGATATGCATCTATGATAATTCTGAAAGCCAGAGATAATCTTAGAAAGAAATCACTAAGAATACAACTTACTTTCAACTTCACTAGTCATGATTCCAGGTCTGTGAAGAGAAAAATAGGTAACTTAAAATTCAGAAACACCTACTCTTTAGTACAATAACGTCAAATAGGATTCAAAGTCAGTATAAAAATCTGTTCATTTCATAGCTAACATGTAAGTGCTCTGACTGAAAACCAGCACACAATTTTCTCAGCAATAGTATGAGAGAACCGCTACACTATAACCTCTTAATCAAAGCATATATCTTCTGAAAACATTGATCCTATTCAGTGACCCTTGTGTCAGTTTCAGTAGATCTATACCATCAAGGCTCAACCTAAAAGCTGCCACATGAAGACAAAATCCTTTGCTTAGCTATAAATTTAGGTTTGTCTTTTCAAGTAATGGCCTAAGTGAAGATGAACTCTTTTTTTTTTGGTTTCAAATAAAGTCAGCTTCAATTTTTCCCCCAAATGGTACTTTTTTTTTTGTTTAAACGTGAGGCATCTCCTGTAACTAGAAGAATTTGAAAATCAAATGAGGATGGAGTCATATTCCACACTGTGTACCAACTTACGTTCAAACCATGAAAACTTTAGAGATATACAAATTAGGACAAAGAATAGAATTGTGAGTTAACTGAAAGATCTTTTTTATATGATTCCTTAGAAATTGCCATGCTTTATGAGCAATGAAGGGAAATTATAAGATCATATTTAATTAGAGAATGTTATTTGTGAACCAAAAATGAAGCACTAACTTCCTTTTGCAACACTGCTATGCAAGTCAGAGAGAGAGATTTCTGCAATGTACATTGAAGAATATATCTTATATTTACATAGCAAAAATATTTTTTAAAAGTAGGGAATATTATGAGAGAGAAATAATCCTAAAAGTTATACAATCAGAAGAAAGATACTAGTGGCTTAAAAATACAGTAGGTGAAACTTTTCTTCTGTGAACCTCTTAGGTCTCTCACCTCCACCAGTATCAGAAACAGAGGTGGGTATAAGGGAAGAAGAAGAAGGGAGGGGAGCAGTGAAACTGAACTGAAAGAAGCAAAGAGAGGAAAGGAAAGTCAAACATAGTGATGGAAAAGATGTCTGATACTGATCTTTGAACACTATGCAGACAGGGTCAAAGAGTTCTCAGCAGTTTATTTGAAAACTCAATTTCAAAATGACACGAGTATTCTAACTTGGATGACAGAATATACGGAGCACAAAGAATTGATGTGGAGTCAATCAGGCCAAAGAAAGCAAGTGCTGACAGTCAAACTAGACCAAGAAAGAGACAACATTTGCTACAAATTTCCTAAGGCTTACACCAGTTCTTTGATGGAGACAGGTTTCAGACTGGCATCACAATCAAATTACAATCACATTCTTTATAATTCACCTCTTATTCATGTTTAAGCTGTTAGATAAACTATGAGTAATTCATTTTAAAGTTGGGTGAAATCATTTTTGAGTAATCCTTTTGTTGCCATTTTCAAGTCCTAAATTCAAGATTAATTCCTTCCAGTATTAAAAAAAAAAGAATGTTGAGCTGAAGTGATTCAAAGGATGTAGCAGCCAATAACCGTTTCAGAGTGTTCAGAATGGATGGACCAAGTTAGTAATACCTGGCTTAGAATGCTTACCTAGCAAGACCTTCAGCTGTCTGTGAGAATCGCAGATAAAGGCCACTTATTAGAGCTCAGGTCTGCCCTGAGTGTCTTTGCCCATAATGGCTTTGAAAACATTGCCAATATCCTCTCCTTATTAAAAGTGCAGTACGTGTTTGCACTTGACAGCAACTATTTTAAGCCTATTTATTTTTATATGACCCTTTATATGTGACCTAATTTTTAATGAAAAATATAAATAATTTGCACCATTAAAATCAGTGTTTCCCAAGATTCTCTAGAACAGGAAGATTTTTAAGAAGTTTCCCAAAGGTTATCAGGAACTTAAACCATGTTTCACAACCAATGACCTATCCAAGTTCTATCCTTCCTACAATGAAATCCTATTTACTCGTGCCCAGACCAGGTATCTCTGTGTTTCCCTGGTGGCTCAGATGGTAATGAATCTGCCTGTAGGTTCCCTACATGGAAGACATATGTTTGATCCCTGGCTTATGGGAAGATCCCCTGGAAAAGGGAATGGCTACTCACTTCAGTATTTTTGCCTGGAGAATTTCATTCATTCCAGTATTCTTACCTGGAGTACAGTCCATGGAGCTGCAAAGAGTTGGACATGACGGAGCAACTAACACTTCAGACCAAATATCTAAATGGCTGACTTTCTAGTTTGTCAGACATTTTGATATATTCTGTTTACTTCTCATGTTACAAAACCTTTGATTACCTATCTTATCTTTGCAATTTGTCTCTTTTGCTCATTTACCTACTTAGTTTCTGACCCACTAATTATTTAACTCATCTCTTCAATGTTTCTGACTGTTTGGCTACATTCTACCCTGATCTACTCAATAATACTTTAGCACACAGAGTACCAAGTGATATCCAACTCTGGTCTCCATTCTATCACCTTTCTCTCCTATAACATGACTCCTCTCTTAAGTTAGTGACCCTGCCCAATATCCAAATTTTCCAACTCTAATCTTCAAATGTGTTCTCTGTCCAATATCTATGGCCCACAATATTTTCAGTCAGTCAGTCAGTCAGTCAGTCAGTTAAGCCTCTCGGTCGTGTCTGACTCTTTGCAACCCCATGAACTGCAGTACGCCAGGCTTCCCTGTCCATCACCAACTCCCGGAGTTCACTCAAACTCATGTCCATCATGTCAGTGATGCCATCCAACTATCTCATCCTCTGTTGTCCACTTCTCCTCCTGCCCTCAATCTTTCCCAGCATCAGGGTCTTTTCAAATGAGTCAGCTCTTCGCATCAGGTGGCCAAAGTATTGGAGTTTCAGCTTTACCATCATTCCTTGCAAAGAAATCCCAGGGTTGATCTTCAGAATGGACTGGTTGGATCTCTTTGAAGACCAAGGGACTCTCAAGAGTCTTCTCCAACACCACAGTTCAAAAGCATCAATTCTTCGGTGCTCAGCTTTCTTTATAGCCCAACTCTCACATCCATTCATGACTACTGGAAAAATCATAGCCTTGACTAGATGGACCTTTGTTGACAAAGTAATGTCTCTGCTTGCTGTCAAGGTTGGTTATAAGTTTCCTTCCAAGAAGTATGCATATTTTAATTTCATGGCTGCAGTCACCATCTGCAGTGATTTTGGAGCCCAGAAA
This sequence comes from Oreotragus oreotragus, assembly GCA_006410675.1. Lineage (NCBI taxonomy): Eukaryota > Metazoa > Chordata > Mammalia > Artiodactyla > Bovidae > Oreotragus > Oreotragus oreotragus. The sequence continues at coordinate 226,388 of SJYX01011423.1, forward strand.
AATAAAGTCTGACACTGTTTTCACTGTTTCCCCATCTATTTCCCATGAAATGATGGGACCAGATGCCATGATCTTCGTTTTCTGAATGTTGAGCTTTAAGCCAACTTTTTCACTCTCCTCTTTCACTTTCATCAAGAGGCTCTTTAGTTCTTCTTCACTTTCTGCCATAAGGGTAGTGTCATCTGCATATCTGACGTTATTGATATTTCTCCCAGCAATCTTGATTCCAGCTTGTGCTTCTTCCAGCCCAGTGTTTCTCATGATGTACTCTGCATCGAAGTTAAATAAGCAGGGTGACAATATACAGCCTTGACGTGCTCCTTTTCCTATTTGGAACCATCTGTTGTTCCATGTCCAGTGCTAACTGTTGCTTCCTGACCTGCATATAGGTTTCTCAAGGGGCAAGTCAGGTGGTCTGGTATTCCCATCTCTTGAAGAATTTTCCCCAGTTTATTGTGATCCACACAGTCAAAGGCTTTGGGACAGTCAATAAAGCAGAAGTAGATGTTTCTCTGAAACTCTCTTGCTTTTTTGATGATCCAGCAGATATTGGCAATTTGACCTCTGGTTCCTCTGCCTTTTCTGAAACCAGCTTTTATCCAATCAAGAAAGGATGCAAATTTCCTGTGTGGTATCATCTTAATAGAAAAATAATTGGGAAATGAAAAATATTTGAATTGTTTCTGAATTAAAAATGAAAATAATTTTAATTTTTAAATGAATCACCATTGAGAAAGATATGGACAAACTAAATGTTCTTTTTACTGCAGTCAAATAAAAAAAAAAACCAGTATAAAGTAGAAGATCTGGTTTTTCCTATAGCCATATGACACAGTGTTTTAATTCCTCTGAACTTAGTTTCTTTATTTGTAATACAAAACTAATTCTATCAGCTTTATACAAGTCCAGAGGTCATAAGAGAATCAAATAAAATTAAAACTAGTGAAAAATCCTTGACTATAGTATGAGCTCAACAGTGTAGTGGAGTACGTAGAGTGGCATGAAATTCAAAGCTAATAACCCTCTCCTATATAATAGAGTTAAAAATTGTTTTCTAGCTGTGGTGATGGATTTGTAAAAATATAAGCAGTATTTTTTTCCATGTGAATGAATCCTCAGAATACTCCCTTTAGTGGATGACATTTAGTGGGTAAGGGCAGGCAGGTAAGCCCTGCCCATACCCTTTTGCTCCTTACCACCTCAGTGATATCCATCTACCTTCCAGTGCTCACATGTCATTGCTCTGGGTTTTGTTGTTGTTGCTTTTTGGCCAGAAGAGCCCACTTTATTATTTGCTCAGGAAGCCATAATTTTGCATCCTCTGGTGGAAGAATTCTTGAATGTGTGCAGTCATCCTTTGGTATCCAAGGGAGTTGAACTGGTTCCAGGACCCCCTGCAGATACCAAAATCTGTGATGCTGAAGTTCATTACATAAAATGACATGGTACTTACATAAAACCTATGCAGATCCTCCCAAACATGTTAAATCATCTTTAGTTTACTCATAAAACCTAAAACAATATAAATGTCATGCAAATAATTATAAATACAAAGTCAATGCTGCGTGACTATTCCTGGGCTTCCCTGGTGGCTCAGATGGCAAAGAATCGGCCTGTAATGCAGAAGGCCTGAGTTCGATCCCTGGATGATCCCCTGAAAGAGGGATTGATTACCCACTCCAGTATTCTTGCCTGGAGAATCTCATGGACAGAGGAGCCTGCGGGGCTACAGTTCATTGGATCACAAAGAGTTGGACATTACTGAATAATTAATACAAGGAAAATCCAAATTTTGCTTTTTGGAACATGCTAAGAATTTTAAAAAATGTTTTCAGCCCACAGTTGGTTGAATCCATGGATGTAGAGAGCCCATGAATAAGGAGGGCCAATTGTGTTTTACACTGTCTCTCAGCATTCTCCAGTGAGATTAGTCTGTAGGTTCTCAAAGGGGTAAGTAGCATGATAAACTATTGGCTGCCTAACCTTACCTGACTTACTGTCAAAATATCTATAGATAGTATCCTGGGATCACCTAAAAAGGTAAACATATAAATATTTGTTTTTATATAAGAAATAATTCATTTTACTCAACTCTTTGGTTTAGGGTCAACTATCAGGGAAACCCAAAACAAAAAAATTATTTAAAAATAGAATATAAAAAACATTCCTATTCATAGCTTTTGATCACATGACTGTCTTTAAAAGCACATCTACTTAAATCAATCATCTGTTGATGGGCTGTTGGGTTGTTTCCATGTCTCAGCTATTTATTATATACAGAGCTTCTAGGAAAATTGAGATACATGTATCTTGTCCTGTTAGATTTTCATCTTTGCCTAATATATACCCAGGAGGCTTTCTGGATAGAAAATTGGCTTAAGAAGATGTTTCACACCCAGAGAGAGACACATAAAAACACACATACTGGAATATTCAGTTCAGTTCAGTTCAGTCGCTCAGTCATGTCTGACTCTTTGTGACCCCATGAATCACAGCACGTCAGGCCTCTTTTTTCATAGTGGGTCCTGTTGGTTACCAATCTTAAATATTGTACTGTGTACATATCCATCCCAATTCCCTAACAATCCCTTCCCCCCAGCAACTATAACATGACATCATTTAGACTCAGCTTAGCTTTTTTCACATCACCTTACCCCCGTGTGAAAAGATGCTCAACAGCACTAATTATTAGAGAAATGCAAATCCAAACTACAGTGAGGTATCACCTCACACTGGTCGTAATTGTCATCACCAAAAAGTCTACAAATAGTAAATGCTGCAGATGTAGAAAAAGGTATCTTCCTACACGATTGTTTGGAATGTGAAGTGGTACGGCTGCTATGGAAAACAGCACGGAGGTTCCTTAAAAACCTAAACATACAACTACCATATGATCCAGCAATCTGACTACCTGAAGAAAATTATAATTTGAAAAGATACGTGCACCCCAATGTTCATTACAGCATAATTTACCATAGACAAGTTTTCAGTTCAGTTCAGTTCAGCCGCTCAGTCATGCCCGGCTCTTTGCAACCCCATGAATCGCAGCACGCCAGGCCTCCCTGTCCATCACCNTTCCAGCCATCTCATCCTCTGTCGTCCCCTTCTCCTCCTGCCCCCAATCCCTCCCAGCATCAGAATCTTTTCCAATGAGTCAACTCTTCGCATGAGGTGGCCAAAGTACTGGAGTTTCAGCTTTAGCATCATTCCTCCCAAAGAACACCCAGGACTGATCTCCTTTAGGATGGACTGGTTGGATCTCCTTGCAGTCCAAGGGACTCTCAAGAGTCTTCTCCAACACCACAGTTCAAAAGCTTCAATTCTTCAGCGCTCAGCTTTCTTCACAGTCTAACTCTCACACCCACACATGACCACTGGAAAAACTATAGCCTTGACTAGACGGAACTTTGCTGGCAGAGTAATGTCTCTGCTTTTCAATATGCTATCTAGGTTGGTCATAACTTTTCTTCCAAGGAGTAAGTGTCTTTTAATTTCACTGGAATATTACTCATCCATAAAAAATAATAAAATATTGCCATTTGCAACAAAATGGATAGACCTACAGAATATTATACCAAGTGAAGTAAGTCAGACAGAGAATGACATTATTATGTGATATCATTTATATATGGAATGTAAAAAATAATGCAATGGAATTTGTATACAAAACAGAAACAGACTCACTCTCTCTTTCATAAGAAAACACACCTATGATTACCAAAGAGGGAAGAGGAAGGGAAGGATAAATGAGGAACATGTGATTAAGAGATATAAAATGCTATACATAAAATAGAGAAGAAACAAGTATTAACTGTATAACACAAGGAACTATATTCAATATCTTATAATAACCTCTAATGGAAAATGGGCTTCCCTGGTGCCTCAGATGGTAAAGAATCTGCCTGCAGTGCAGGAGACCCAGGTGCAATCCTTGGGTTGGAAAGACCCCTGAAGAAGGGAATGGCACCCCACTCCAGTATTCTTGCCTGAAGGGTTCCACAGACAGAGAAACCTGGCGGGCTACAGTCCATGAGGTTGCAGAGTCAGACACAATTGAGCAAATAATACACATATATGAAAAATAATCATTAAAACTGATTCATTTTAATGTACATCTAAAACAGACAAAATATTGTAAATCAACTACACTTCAATAAAAAGAAATAAAAACCAAAATAAATAAATTAATTTTAAAAACTACTGGGTAAAACAAAACAGAAAACAAACAAAAAAGCCCATCTAATTTTGTTGCTTCTGAACCTGAAGATCAGCACTAAGCTCCTTAAAACCTACCAAATGATATGAACCCTCCAGGAATATTTCCTACATATGCCCTATGCTTCAGGCATAGTAAGCTATTTATATGTCATCTATGGGGGAATTTCATGCTTCCATGTCTGCATATGCTAGATTTACAGAAATCAAGTATCCCCTCCCCCTACAGTACTAGAAAGGATTTACTGACTTTGGACACAAAGGTTGACTGTCTTCCCCACTATAAAGTTTGCCCAGTTTTCTCGGACAGCTATGATTTTTCCCCTTTGTTTGAAAGAGATACCTAATCATCTGGGATACCTAATACAGTCTCTTGAAAATGTGAAATCTCTTGAAAATCTTTTAAAGATCACATTTCTAGATAGTTCTCACATACACCAAGACTCATGCTTACATCATAATAAGCAAAGCTATGTTAATGAAGGCCTCATATGCAGCCAGCTATCTTTAATCCTTAACTTCTGCATGCCAGCCCCACAAGGCTCACAATTAATGTCTCAAGAACAATACTTTTAAATAGTCAAAACTTTGAATGATAAACCCAAGAATGCCAAGTCCAGTGCTATTAATTAAATTGCAATTACTGTATTACTTTAATATACATCTTCCATTTAGATTATGCAATATTCTGGGGATAATTTTCCCTATTCCCAGACCTTAGTAGAGTGCAGACACATAACATGAACTCAATAAATATTTGTTGAATATCAAAAAATGAAAACAATGATCCTTTTGGCCATTGCATTGAGAACATACATCTTAAGATGTAACACTGAATATCCAAGCACTGACTAGACCAGATGCCAACGTGGAAGGAAGAGAGAACCACCTGAGTAAGTTAAAAGATAGGAAATGAAGCAGGAATCGCCAAGGCATTTTATTCAAGGCATTTATTTCATTTTTTTTCTGTGAGTCCATGTTTACTATTTATTCTGTGCCACACATTATGAATTTGAAGAGCAACTAACAAGGCCAAAATGCATACCTGTAACTATGTAAAGGAAGAGTTTTGCTGAAGGAGTTGCTAATTTCTAAAGGCTAATTTCTGTCAGGTTTCCAGAAAGTTTATTTCTAAACTTTGCTTCATGGTTACTCCAATAAGATGATCAAAGAAATAACCTGTGAGTTTTCCATCCCACTGAATGTAGAAATGCTGGAACTAATTCCCTTTAAAAGCCTAAAAGTTTATTCACTGTGCATCTTTAAATCAGAAGAAATTCCTGTCAGAGATTTTACATTATCATAGTTGATCCGGATGTAAAAAAAAGATGAAGGGGAAAGTTTGCAGGTTCCCTTCTGGTCTAGACTTTGTCAGAAGTCTAGCTAGCCAATGGAGGTACACCTCACATTGCATTTGCATTATAAGTTTTGATTGGCTTGTTACAGACCAGTGCCTTTGGGTTTTTATCTCAGCATCACACAGTCTCTCCTTTCTGATGGGATTGTGAAAACTTTCTGATGGGATTGAGGTAAAGCTTATCAAAAACTGGTATTCTCCTTTTATGGATTTAAATGCTGAGAAGTGCTTCTTCAACAATTGTGTAGATTCTCTACCTCCTTCTTAGCTTTTTCTAAAAAGAGTTGTTACTCTCCCTTAAATCAGTAGGTTGCAGGAGCTAATCTAACTAGAGATTATTATTTGCATGAGAGCTGTTGAGAAATTAAGTGTGGGACTTGTGGTGAGTGTTTCATAACGACAAGAGGAGGAGAAAGAGGGTTGTTCAGAAACTAATCAGCTGACTTAGTAGTTCTACCATTTGTAACAGATCTCAGTCATTGCCTCTTTGTTCCTGGGCACCTACTTTAGTAAGGATCCCATGCATAAAGAAACAAGTGTACAGTACTTAGCTCTAGTCAGACTGAAGAGCCCAAGGTTTAATCTCAGTTGTGCACTAATGGAGTATAATTTGCAGATTCAGACAGATGCATCTAAATTTAGACTCTGATACAATGGCAGTTGCTAGGAGCTCAAAAAGAAATCAAGGAACAAAGGGAGTAGTTTTTGAAGTGGTTGAACTCATTTACAGAAGCATAAAGACTGTACCTTTGTGATATTACTTCTGTGCTGTTGTAGACTATTAGGATGAATGACTAAATGATAGAGGGGTAACTTGGCAAAAATGTCATGAAAGCTAGAGATCTGGGAGAGGCAGAGAGGTGATTTTCAGTATAGTGAGCAGGATTCAAGCATGAAAGTCACATTAACAATGCCTGGATCACGTGCCTAATTTCCTGCCCACTGAACCAAACATTGTCTCCAGGTTTCATATAATGATAAATGCAAGGTATTTTATTTGATCTTGTCCTTTTCTAAAAAGCAGTATGCACAATTTCTCTAGACACTATCCATTTTCCTCTGATTTTGATCTTTCTCTATTGATGCCACACTCATTTCCTGTGACTTGCTTTGTTAGCATTAAGCAGCTTTGCACAAATATTCAAGAAGGTCTAGGGGTAAATCTTGATCATGTAAAGTTATTTAATTACTTAGTTTTCTCCTGCCAGTTCTTTCTATCTACGCCACATAATCCCTTCAGTTATTAAATTAGGCAGTTCCAAATGGAACTCTAGGAATGATGACAAATTTCAGTTGGAATCAGCAGCTGAGTTTTTACAGGGTGTTTCAGGCAATTGCTAGACAACATTTCTTGTATGATGCTCAAAACTCATTCATAAAATAGACAGTTATTATGTAACAATCCTAGTGATGAGGTGAGGCAGAATACATCGTATGTTAGAAACAGGAGGAGTATGGGCTTTGATGTTCACTAACAATAATCTTCTATTCCACAAGGATCAACCCCAATTCCAGTCTTTGTTCACGTATTTCTAAGAATGGCTTTATTTAAAACAAGCAGATAATTCATCAGAGACTAGACCTCCCTTCATCTCTTGCAATCTGTTTCAAGTTTATTTTAAAACTAAAATTTTGTTTTCATACCATCAGGAAGGTTTCTAAGAAAAGATGTTTACCTTTTTCTAAGAACTGTCAATCCAGTTTTCCATATTTTCTCAGTCTCTCCATTTTATTTTCAGTCTCTCTAGCCAAGGTATCAGGCCATCAAAGAGGTCCATCAAAAACAAACTGTCGTGGTGGGTGGGAAGGAGGTTCAAGAGGGAGGGGATATATGTATACATGTACAGCTGATTCACTTTGTTGTACAGCAGAAACTAATGCAACATCGTAAAGTAATTATAAGATTTTTTTTTTTTTCAAAAACCTGTCAGGTCCTTTCTGATATATACTATGTGTACAGGCCTATGTTCTCTCAGTGATAGGCCAAAAATGTCAAGAACAAGACCCTAAATTAATACCCATTTGAGGAACTTTGGCCCTGAATATAGGCAACTTTAATCTCAGCCATTTTTAATAATGTGGTCTAGAGATCTCGCTACTGAATCTAAAGTGAAGAAAACTTTAGAGTTAAATGTGAGGCCTTTGGACCACATAACTAAAATCTTCATAATGTTAATGATTGAAGAAAAATAATTTTGCCTAGTGAAACTTAGGGTACAAATACGAAAAAGGGACCAGGGGTGCCCAGGGACCAAGGTGGACAAAAGCCAGAAGCAGGTGCCTGATTGAGGATAGGGTGGCATCACAAAAAAGTGGTGATGCTTTATAGAGAACTCCTCAGTCTCTGACATTTACATAAACAGCTAAAAATATTCCCCAAGTTCTTCCATCAACCTGCTTCCCTTTCAGTCCTACTCCATCTGCATCTTGAAGAACGGTGTTTCCTGCAGTTCCTTACCAAGTTCCTGTCTCTGTTCATTAAGCCCCTTCCGGGTCAATGCATATATTTCCATGATTACAACTACTACTATCTATTGATTCTATGTTGAATTCAAACCTCTACTTGGAAACCAGTCCCAGTATCCGACTGCCTTCTCTATGGCTTCATTGTGTCGACAAATGTGTCTAAATCTGAAATGTTTGTCTTTCTTCACTATCCAAATTGCTCCTCTTATGAAGTCATCATGTTTGATAACTTTTCCCTTACCACTGGGAAGCCCCTGTGCAGAATCCGCCTGCCAAAGCAGGAGACAAAGGAGATATGGGTTCCATCCCTGGGTTGAGAGGATCCCCTGGAGTAGGAAACAGCAACCCACATGGAACCTCTTAGAGTTCCTGAATGTGCTCTTCTCTCCCCATGAGAAGGAAAAGACTCTTGCCTGAGAGTATTACAATTATTTTGCTGAAACGGACTTTTTTTCTTGCCCCTGATAAGGTTATACACACTGATTGACATTGATATGGACTTCTCTGGTAGCTTGAACAGTGAAGAGTTCACCTGCAATACAGGAAAGCCAGGTTCAATCCTTGGATTGGGAAGATACCCTGGGAAGGAAATGGTAACCCACTCCAGTATTCTTGCCTAGAGAATTCCATGGACGGAGGAGCCTGGCAGGCTACAGTCCATGGAGTTGCAAAGAGATGGACATAACTGAGCAAGTTTCACTTAACATTAATATGGTTATACACTCCTCTGGCAAATATATGTCCTTCCTTGCCTTGAGAACACCCTTCACCACTCCCTTCTGCTTATCCTACTGTTTCACTTAAGCAAGTGACTCTGATACTCACTTCCAAGAACTCAACTCTGGAGTCACCTCTCCAGGAAGCCACCTTCTCACAGTATGTATGTTCTGCATCCATATATCATAATTCATGTCGTCCTGACTTTTAGGGGCTATTCACTTGCCTTTCTCTCCAATAAACTATGACCCCTTTGAGTTTAGTGATTTTATCTTATTCGTATAATCCAATGCAGGGAAAATGACCTGAACTTTAATAAAAACTCACTATGTGAATAATAAAGAGGATGGATAAATGAATAGCAGCAATTCAGATGTTAGGCCAAAAAGTAATTAATGAATATCAGTGGTTCTCTGATTTATTTTTAAAGTGACCATGTGTAATTTCAAATGATGACTTTAATAACTTAATTCTTCCATCTAAGATTCTCCAAACAAAAACAAGTATTTATCACCTGAATCAATCAGTGAAAAATATTTAAATACTTCTGTTAAAAGCAGATACAATACTTAGATCACATAATATATAATTGGGGAATTTGTGGAGGAAAAGATAATAGTAAAATGTGTGCATGAGTGTGTGCCAAGTCATGTCCAACTCTTTGCAACCCCATGGACAGTGGCCCAACAGACTCCTCTGTCCTTGGAATTCTCCAGGCAAGAATACTGGAGTGGGTTGTCATGCCCTCCTCCAGAAGATCTTCTTGACCCAAGGACTGAACTTCAGTCTTTTGTTTCTCCTGCATTGGCAGGCAGATTCTTTACCACTGTGCCACCTGGGAAGTCTAATAGTAAAATAGTATAATACTAGTAACATATCCAGAATATTTTACAGTATACACAGCTCTCCAATGCAAATTTTTCCATATGTTCATAATCGTCCTGTGCCATATGATGTATGTATTATTTGTATTCACCAGTTCAGAGATTAGGTGATGAAGTTTCCGAGATTGCAGTTCTGCTGGAAATTCAGCAGCCAGGAAGATCAGTGACAGAACCTAAACTGAACTCAGGTTTTCCGAATTTAAATGGTGTAATTCATCTAATGTTAAACTGCTATTTGAGTAGATTTTATAATCTCATCTAAAAATATTCATTTGGAAAAAAGAGTTTTGAACATCTAGTTTGATTTAGGGGCTATTTAGTCTATAAAAGGAAGGAATTTTTATTTTCAAATTTGCTACAAGCTCCAAAGTTAAGACTTCTAAAACACTTTGCATTTTTAATGTATTTGTCTTGATATGAAAGCTTAAAATCTCTGAGTTTCTTTCTGAGCTGGAAGCAAAAGTTTTGGTTTTGGGAATATTCATGTAATCCCACGGCATTTTATCATACCTCAGCCTAGAAAATGCAAATATCATTACCTTCATCCTCTCAGAAGAAACTGAATTTTAGACAATTCATTTCTAAGTCAGAGTTAAGAGTGTTTTTTTTTTTTTAAAATAGATGTATGATGTTGCTTTGTTCTGTAACCATGAAAAATCATGGAACTCTGATTTGTGATTAACTTTTAACTTCAGGTTCTAGAGAAGAGAGACTTCAGAGAAGAACACCCACAGCTATTTGTCAAGTTAATAGAAAAACATACCTGAAAAATAGGACATATGTAGATATTTAGAAGAAACATAAATGGAAAAATACCCAAGGAGGCAGAGTAATTGAATGTTTTCAATAATGCAAGTCCCATTCATTATAGAATTGTACAAGTTGAACAAATATTTAAGAAAATTCTCTAACAAAATAAATACATCCTATTTCCTTTAACTTGAGGAAGGTGTCAGGGTAACAGTAAAAACAAATGTCTGGCTAAAAATCCCCTTTGGCAAACATTGCTGCAGCTGCCACCTGAAGAATGGTGGGTATGCAGACACAGCCTTCTAGACTTCCAGACCAGAAAATGAGTCAAGATGTCCCCTGCTCAGAGTCTGGAGCTGCTTCCCCTCAACATCACCTTGGGGCAGTGCAACTGAACCATCCATTACTACCAATTAAGTTCTTCTAAAGATCCTTTAGGCAATTATCTGTTCCTGAGCACAGATAAACAGATTATCACCAAATAATGACTATTTAAACAGTAATGGCAACATTCTTGGCTTTGAGAAGCTGATAATTTAGCCTTTATTGCTAACTTTGGTTCAGCAGCCAGAAAGTACAGTGGCAGAACTTAACTTGAAGAAAAGGTCTCTAACTATCCATCATAATTTAAAAGTCATATATCCTACATAAAGCTACACAGACACACACATAAAAAATCAATCAATGTGCAAGTGCTAAGTGCTCAAATGTTTGCCCAAGGTGATATAGAAGCCCAGGGAACGTGACCCAAACATTGCCTGGGAAGAACAGATTCTAAGTAAAGGTTATGCTGAAATTAGAAAGGATGAGGAGCAGTTAGCTAGATGATAAATACAAGGGAATTCATTTCCAGCATAAGCAGTAATATACAGTACAATATGGATCTGAGACAGAGTTGGGGGAGTTGTAGAAAATGAAGTGATTCAGTGTGAATACAGTTCAGGGTGAATGGAAATGGATGAGGGAGAAAATTCTGTAAAGACTGGGAGGTGGCTGAAAATACAGGGAGCTGTATATAATGCTAAAAATGTTACCTTTTAGATATACTTAACTATTACTACATTAAAAGCAAAAGGATGAGTAAGATGGTCAGACTCACTATGCATTTTATATTGTTGAGACACTACAGAAAATAAATTTCAGAAGAAAAGCTGGCTATCACAGTTGTCTTCCTGACAAAATTAAGTGTCTAACACCAAGACCATGGAGATGAAAAAGAGATTAACTTAATAAATATTTAGAAAGTATACAAGGAATAGAAACAGAGATATAGTGATAACAAGTGATATAGGTGATATCTAATCAGTGATAAAGAGGTCTAGAATGACATTTGATTTTGAAGTTTAGCAAGAAATGATTGGTGATCAAAATAATCAATACAGGGAATAAAAGATGAAGACTGTGTTTAGAAAAGGAAGATAGGGATTTTGACTTTACACAAGTTGTGCTTAGGATGACTATGGCACATCCAAATGGAAATGCCCAGGGGCATTAATAAATAAGGCTCTGTAACTCAAGAGTGAAGTCTCTATTAAAGATATGTTTTTTAGTTCAAACATAAAACTGAGATATGAAATCACAAGTGTGGATAATCTTGTTTAAATAAAACCTATAAAGTGAAAACAGATGAAGATCTTAATTTTCAGTTTATCAATTCTTTCTTTCAAGGATCATGCTTTTGGTATTGTGTTTAAAAAGTCATCATCAAATCAAGTCATCTAGATTTTTTTTTCCTGTTACCAAGTTTTATAGTTTTAAGTTTTACAGGTAGGTCTATGAGCTAAGTTAACTAAGTTAATTTCTGTGTGCAGATTCATGTTTTGCATGTAGATGTCCAGTTGTTTCAGCACCATCTGTTGAAAAGACTATTTTTGCTCTACTGTCAAAATTTTGTTTACATTTTCTGCTTGGTTAAAGATACTGTCAAGAGACTGAAAAAGATAAGCCACAAACTGTGAAAAACATTTGCAAGAGACATAGCTGATAAAGGACTGTTACACAAAAATTACAAAGAACTCTTAGAACTCAAAACAGGAAAACAAACAATGCATTGTGACTGGTAACAGAAGTAAAGTCTGATGCTGTGAAGAGCAATATTGCATAGAAACCTGGAATGTTAGGTCTATGAATCAAGGCAAATTAGAAGTAGTCAAACAGGAGATGGCAAGAGTGAACATCGATATATTAGGAATCAGCGAACTAAAATGGACTGGAATGGGTGAATTTAACTCAGATGACCATTATATCTACTACTGTGGGCAAGAATCCTTTAGGAGAAATGGAGTAGCCATCATAGTCAACAAGAGTCCGAAATGCAGTTCTTGGATGCAATCTCAAAAACGCAGAATGATCTCTGTTTGTTTCCAAGGCAAACCATTCAATATCACAGTATCCAAATCTATGCCCTGACCAATAATGCTGAAGAAGCTAAAGTTGAATGGTTCTATGAAAACCTACAAGACCTTTTAGAATTAAAAAAGATGTCCTTTTGATTATAGGTGACTGGAATGCAAATGTGGGAAGTCAGGAAATACCTGGAGTAATGGGAAAATTTGCCCTTGGAGTACAGAATGAAGCAGGGCAAAGGCTAATAGGGTTTTTGCCAAGAAAATGCACTGGTCATAGCAAACACCCTCTTCCAACAACACAAGAGAAGACTCTACACATGGACATTACCAGATGGTCAGTACCAAAATCAGATTAATTATATTCTATGCAGCCAAAGGTGGAGAAGCTGTATACAGTCAGCAAAAACAAGACCGGAAGCTGACTGTGGCTCAGACCACGATCTCCTTATTACCAAATTCAGACTCAAATTGAAGAAAGTAGGGAAAACCGCTAGACCATTCAGGTATGACCTAAATCAAATCCCTTATGATTATACAGTGGAGGTGACAAATAGATTCAAGGAATTTGATCTGATAGATAGAGTGCCTAAAGAGCACTCTATATGGACAGAGGTTTGTGACATTGTACAGGAGGCAGTGATCAAAACCATCCCCCAGAAAAAGAAATGCAAAAATGCAAGGCCTCTCAGGAGGCCATAAAAATAACTGAGAAAAGAAGCGAAAAGCAAAGGAGAAAGGGAAAGATATACCCATTTGAATGCAGAGTTCCAAAGAATATCAAGGAAAGATAAGAAAGCCTTCCTCAGTGATCAATGCAAAGAAATAAAGGAAAACAATAGAATGGGAAAGACCAGAGATCTCTTCAAGAAAATAAGAGCTACCAAGGGAACTTTTCATGCATAGATGGGCACAATAAAGGATAGAAATGGTATGAACCTAACAGAAGCAAAAAATATTAAGAAGAGGTGGTACTAATACACAGAACTATAAATTATGGTACCTCAAGACAATGGAATATTCTTCAACACAAAATGGATGGAAAATAGCTGATGATTATACAGTGGAGGTGACAAATAGATTCAAGGAATTTGATCTGATAGATAGAGTGCCTAAAGAGCACTCTATATGGACAGAGGTTTGTGACATTGTACAGGAGGCAGTGATCAAAACCATCCCCCAGAAAAAGAAATGCAAAAATGCAAGGCCTCTCAGGAGGCCATAAAAATAACTGAGAAAAGAAGCGAAAAGCAAAGGAGAAAGGGAAAGATATACCCATTTGAATGCAGAGTTCCAAAGAATATCAAGGAAAGATAAGAAAGCCTTCCTCAGTGATCAATGCAAAGAAATAAAGGAAAACAATAGAATGGGAAAGACCAGAGATCTCTTCAAGAAAATAAGAGCTACCAAGGGAACTTTTCATGCATAGATGGGCACAATAAAGGATAGAAATGGTATGAACCTAACAGAAGCAAAAAATATTAAGAAGAGGTGGTACTAATACACAGAACTATAAATTATGGTACCTCAAGACAATGGAATATTCTTCAACACAAAATGGATGGAAAATAGCTGAGTGCTCAAGCCAGGAAGAGACATGCAGAAAAACAAATCTGTATTATTAAGTGAAAGAAGCCAATCTAAAAAGGCTATATACTTTCGGATTCTAATTATATTACTCTCTGAAAAAAGTCACACTATGTAGACATTAAAAAGGTCAGCCTGCCAGGGACTGGAGGACAAAGGGATAAATAGAGTGCAGTGGGCTTTTAGAGCACTGAAATTAATTTATATGATACGCTTCCCTGATGGCTCCCACGGTAAAGCGTCTATCGGCAATGCAGGAGACCTGGGTTCGATTCCTGGGTCGGGAAGGTCCCCTGGAGAAGGAAATGGCAATCCACTCCGCCACTCTTGCCTGGAAAATCCCACGGACGGAGGAGCCTGATAGGCTACAGTCCATGGGGTCGCAAAGAGTTGGACAAGACTGAGCGACTTCACTTTCACTTTCATACTGGTAGATACATATCACCATACATGTCTCCAAGCCCGCAGAATGCACAACACCAAATTTAACCACAATGTAAATGGACTTCTGGTGATAAAAATTAGTCAAGGTAGATTTAATTGTAACAAATGCATCAATTTGGTGGGCTGTGTTGATAATGGGAGAAGCTATGCATATATGGGTAGGGGGTGTATGGGAAATCTGTACTTCCTGATCAATTTTGTTGTGAACCTAAATCTTCTCTGAACATCAAAATCTAATAAAATTGTGCAATTTGGAAATGTTGATTATACTGTCCTACGTATGTAATTAGTTCAATTTTTAAACACTGTTTAAACATTTTATGTCCTTAATTATAATTTGACTGCTTTTTTTTAGTTACTTAGATATATTAAAAATCTTTTATTACAATTGTAAAGTTTTATTTGTTCTTGATTTTCACTCTTTTTTTCTTTATATAAGTCTGTATGACTTGGTACATATTGACTTGATATATACTTGATATGACAAATTATAATTCCCATATCATCTTGATAGACTGACTCTTTAATAATTATGAAGTAGCTCTCTATACCTGTGAATACTTCTTTCTTTAAATTATGATTNATTTGTTCTTGATTTTCACTTTTTTTTTCTTTATATAAGTCTGTATGATTTGGTACATATTGACTTGATATATACTTGATATGACAAATTATAATTCCCATATCATCTTGATAGACTGACTCTTTAATAATTATGAAGTAGCTCTCTATACCTGTGAATACTTCTTTCTTTAAATTATGATTTTTCTTCCAATGCAATATATTTTTTCAGCTTTTTTAAAGTAACATTTGCATAATATAGCTTTTCTATTTTTTTCTTCTAAGTTTTCACATATTTATATTTAAGCTTTGGTTCTTATAAGCAACATATAGCGGAAATCAATTTTGTCTGCTTCCTGTGTAACAGGCTTGCCTTTCTTTAACTTAGATTTCCATTTCATATAGTTACTGATAAATACTGGTTCAAGTTTGAGGTTTATTTGTCCCACTTCTGTTATCCTTGTACTTTCTTTCCTTCGATTGACTCAGTCCAATTGGAATTGTCAACTGCAAAGTGTGTCACTTGCCATTTACTTCTATAAAGATTACATCATGTGCTGTTGCTGCTGCTAACTTTCAACACCCTCTTGATAGGAGCTCAAGGTGGAGAGCAGAAACGAGGCACGTTGTTCTCTGCAAAAACTGTCAGAACACGTCTTTAGATAGTTTGATACCTTCAGGAGCTGATTTTATGAGCCAAATTATTGTATCTCCTCATATCTAGAAAAGCACTAAAATCCTTCATGGTGATGACTGATACCAGTGCCTAGCAGTAACCTTCATAAGACTAGCAGAAACCTCCCTACCTCTTTGGAGCAATTTCTCAGAGCTATCTGAAATGTTGTCTCCTGGACTATAGTCCTCATTTTTCATCCAATAAAATGATTCACAACTTTCACACTGTGCATTTTTTAGGTCAACAGAATCAGTCCAATTTCAATAAATGAAAAACTATTCCAATTTTCTCATCAAACTGTTGATTCTTTATCACTGTTCCAGGAGACACTAACAGTCCCATACCCCAGACAAAGCAAAATCTTTTCAACTTTATAAGTCTTATTCCTTTCCTAATTTTTGTGTAATGTTGTATTTTTATGTGTTTTATATATATATATATACATATATATATGCACATTTTAACTCCTATCAGTCTTTAAAAAATGTAATCAATTTGAATTTATATTTTCTCACAGACACGCCTTTTCTAATTCTATTTACTTTTGTTTTTTCTTGTACTCCTTAGCTTGGTATTATCTCCTTTCTTTTAAAAACAGTCTACAATACTTTAATACTTACTTTGGTGTTAGTCAGCTGATGCTGAATTATCTGATTTTTTGTTTACCTAAAGATGTCTTAATTTCATCTTCATTTTTGAACAAAAATTTTGCTTGACATAGATTCTAGTTTGATAGTCATTTACATTTTGCCATTTGAAAATATAACTTTATCACTTTCTAGTCCCATTATTTTTATTGATATGTTACCTATCAGACTCCTTTGAAAGTAATATGCCTTTTCTCTCATTTTTAATATTTTACCTTTGATTTTCATCAGATTTATTATCATCTTTCTATATATCATTTTACTTGTATTTATCTTGCTTGAAATTTGTAGCATTTCTAGAGGTTCTGACTTGATGTCTTTCATTAGTTTTTAAAATTCAGCAATGATCTTTTCAAATGTTACTTCTCTCTTCTTTTTCCTTTTGGACTCTAATTTTCATGACAAAATTAATTACCATTGCTTTTATATTTGTTTGTTACCTTTATTATTTGATTCTTGTTTTAGCTTCTGTTTCCTATTTCCCCCCTTTTCCTCCTGTTTTTTTCAATTGCTGTCTTCCTGTTTGCATTTTATAAGGTTGATTGTCATGTATAAAAATGTAGAGATAATCTGAGTATATCTTTTGTTGTTTTCAAGGCAAGATTTCCTTTTGCTATTTTCAGACTGTTAAGGCATAAATAGTTCATACAAATGCAATCAAGAATTGAGGCAATTTGAAACTCTTTGCACTTAATTGTATGATTTCTCCTACTATGAAAAGAAAAAAGAAACTGGAGATTATTTTTGTGTCAATTGAAAAAAGTGCACAACTTAAAAGCTGACAGTTAAGTTTTATTTGGTGGATATTTTGAGGACCTCAAGTCTGGGCTGCAGCATCTCAGATAACACTGATAAATTGCTCCAAGGTAGAAATATGAATAAAAGGTGTATTTTACCTCAAATGTGTTATTCCCTCTCACTTTAGGTTTTTATACATAGCTTTATAAAGCAATACTGATGGGAGCCTAGAATTGTTTTTAAAAAAAAATGAGAGAAGAAGGAGGCATTTCTTGTGTCAAAGAAAAGAAAGGATGGTAGTAGTAAATAACACTACAATTTAGATCCTCTCTTTTCCATCTTTGGAAACAATTACAGACCAAATTTTAACACTGAAATAACTAAAGATTGATCATAAAAATAAGGATAACTAGTATTCTATATCTTAATCTTCATAGCTGGTTTCCAAAAGGAGTACAAACAAAAGTAAGACATTTCCACAAAAGGTCTGAATCAGAAGGTTGAAAACCTGATGTCATAGGAAAGTGTTCAAAATCAGGAGAGATCATAGTAGTCTATCCTGTACCCCACTGATGGATGTTTTAACTTTGGAAAACTGTTCAAGCTTTAAAGAAAAATATGACACATTTATTTTAGTAATTTGTTGTGGTTATATGGTTCTTATAACACACAAAAAGAATTCCTGGAAACCTTTCTATGATTCTTATGTAGGCCCTCAGTCACTTGTAGATAACTGAGACTGTCTTTGAAATTATTAATCAGTTAGGGAGAAATGCATATGGTTTTTAAAGATATTCTTTATAAACTGAAATGTCAGTATACTATAAAGAGAGGAACACACAAATAGGACTTAGGGACTCTCTCTTCTACAATCTACCTTGCGAAGGACTAAATCAAGAACGTATTACTTCATAAAACTAACCCGAAGTCAGGGTTTGGATTCGATGTAAATGTGATATACATTCACTTCAGACACTAAAGATAAGTACCATAAAGAAAGTAGTGAAGGAAACACCAGGTTTTGTAAGATTGTTGAAAGAATGGGATTTCT
Organism: Oreotragus oreotragus; assembly: GCA_006410675.1. NCBI lineage: Eukaryota > Metazoa > Chordata > Mammalia > Artiodactyla > Bovidae > Oreotragus > Oreotragus oreotragus. Next base: position 244,826 of record SJYX01011423.1, read on the forward strand.
ACTGGGATTTAGGGCAGTAGTTATAAGCACTTCAGCAAATGTGCTGATTTATCCAGTGTGGGTCACTGCGGATGCTATGTAGAAGAATCTCAGTCCAAGTTCAAGGCATGAATGAATAAATGGTGCCAGAGGTCCCCACCTCCTGGGCCATGGTCCAGTACTGGTCTGTGGCCTGTTAGGAACTGGACTGCACAGCAGGAAGTGAGTGGTAGGTGAGGGAATAAAGCTTCATCTCTATATACAGCTGCTCCCACTGCTAGCATTACTGCCTGAGCTCTGCCCTCTGTCAGAGCAATGGTAGCATTAGATTCGTCTAGTGAACCCTACCGTGAACTGTGCATGCAAGGGATCTAGGCTGTGCATTCTGTATGAGAATCTAATGTGAGGAAGTGATGCTAATACTCAGGGTGCTGTGTTTGACTGCACAGAGACCATAATTAATCAATTGCTTACAGCCTCATATCAAACCCTGTCAGTGAGCAGCAAGTGACAAGTAAGCGGCATGTGGTGGCAGGTTTTATAGTGGCGAGTGAATTAATGCACTTCAGCTGTAAGCCTGCATCTGGTGGCAGACTTTTCAGAATCCAATACTTTCTAGTCCTTCAATGGCCTGCCCATTATTTTGTTTACCACTTCCATCAGTACCTGCACACTTGTCTCAATCACAGTTTTTGTAAGCCCACAAGCTAATCTTAGCAAAAATAATTGAAAAACAAACATCACTGGAGACCCTTTGTAAAGCGGGAAAGACCCAATGATGAGAGAGTAGAAGACTGACAACAAAAGGAAAGCTGCAATTAAAAGAAAATACCAAGAGTCCTTCTTAAATTACAGATTCATTTCAAGAAGTGATTCACATTCTCCAAGCATGCTTTGTACAATATGCGGCAACTAGCTATCCAAATGAAGCCATGAAACCTTCCAAACTGCTGTGCCCCATGGAGACCGAGTACTATGCATTAAAAAACAAGCTTGTGGAGTTTTGTTTTTGTTTTGTTTTTAAATGTGAACATGAAGAACAGAAGCAATTATTGAAAGCTGCCATTTTATCAAATGTTTCTGCATTGAGAGCATCATTCTTAGTGTCTAACCACATTGCTAGAGCTAAAAAGCCCTTTACTGTGGGTGAAGAGTCTATCCTGCCTGCTGCCAAGGACATTTGTCTTGAATTTTTAGGAGAGTCTGCAATTCAAAAGATTACATCTGTGCCTCTTTTGGCTAGCACTATAATTAGATGAATTGATGAAACAGCAGAGTATACTGAGGCACAATTGTTACAGAGGATTAATGAGTCATTGCAGTGCACAATCCAGGTGGATGAGTCTACTAATGTTGACAAGGCAACGATGCTTGTTTCAGTGCAATATATTTCTTAGAGGATGTGCAAGAGGGTATGTTATGTACCCTTTTGTTGCCAACCAATACCACAGCTGCAGAACTATTCAAGTCTTGGATTGATTACGCATCAGGGAATTGGAACTGGTCATTCTGTATTGGTATACGCACAGATGGAACAGCTGCCATGACTGGATGACTTTCTGGCTTCTTTCTTTGGGTCAAAGAGGTCACTTCTGATTGTGAGTCTATGCACTGTGTCATCTACAGAGAAATGATGGTTAGCTGAAAAATGTCACCTGAACTTAGCGTTTTGCAGGATGTGATTAAAATGATCAACCATATTAAAGTACCTGCCCTTAACGCATGTCAATGCATGCGGATCTGTCAGGAGACAGATGCAGAGCACATCCTCTCTTATACTCAGAAGCGAGATGGCTTTCTCAAGGTAAATCATTGGCTAGAGTTTTGAATTATGATAACTGCTCCAGAGATTTCTTTTAAAAACAATCACCACTGGCAGCACATTTCAGTGACAAGATGGGTCCAAAGCTTGCTTATTTGTATGACATACACAACCCGTACAGTGAACTCAATCTGTCACTTCAGGAGAGGACAGCAATTGTGTAAAAGTCAGCAGACAAAGTGGCTGCATTCAAAGGCAAACTGGAAATATGGGGGTAATGAGGAGACACTGGGATTTGGCACATTTCAAACATTAACAGAGGTTTTGAAAGTGACAGACTAGGGTCTTCTTTCTCCCTGCTAGTGCATGGAGAGAAAGCTGCATCCATCTCAGCTTTCATTTGAGCATTACTTCTCAGCCACAAAAGACCCTCGAACTGGGAAAGAATGGATCCACGACCCATTCGTGAATAAACCAGGTGAACTGACCTTGTCCGTGCTAGAAAAGGATCAACTGCTTGAGATTACAAATGATGGTGGCCTATAAGTATGATTGATTATATTCTTTACAGTCAAAGATGGAGAAGCTCTATACAGTCAGCAAAAACAAGACCAGGAGCTGACTGTGGCTCAGATCATGAACTCCTTATTACCAAATTCAGACTTAAATTGAATAAAGTAGGAAAAACCGCTAGACCATTTAGGTATGACCTCAATCAAATCCCTTATGATTATACAGTGGAAGTGAGAAATAGATTTAAGGGCCTAGATCTGATAGATAGAGTGCCTGATGAACTATGGAATGAGGTTCGTGACATTGCACAGGAGGCAGGGATCAAGACCATCCCCATGGAAAAGAAATGCAAAAAAGCAAAATGGCTCTCTGGTGAGGCCTTACAAATAGCTGTGAAAAGAAGAGAAGTGAAAAGCAAAGGAGAAAAGGAAAGATATAAGCATCTGAATGCAGAGTTCCAAAGAATAGCAAGAAGAGATAAGAAAGCCTTCTTCAGCGATCAATGCAAAGAAATAGAGGAAAACAACAGAATGGGAAAGACTAGAGATCTCTTCAAGAAAATTAGAGATACCAAGGGAACATTTCATGCAAAGATGGGCTCGATAAAGGACAGAAATGGTATGGACCTAACAGAAGCAGAAGATATTAAGAAGAGGTGGCAAGAATACACAGAAGAACTGTACAAAAAAGATCTTCACGACCCAGATAATCATGATGATGTGATCACTAATCTAGAGCCAGACATCTTGGAATGTGAAGTCAAGTGGGCCTTAGAAAGCATCACTACGAACAAAGCTAGTGGAGGTGATGGAATTCCAGTTGAGCTGTTTCAAATCCTGAAAGATGATGCTGTGAAAGTGCTGCACTCAATATGCCAGCAAATTTGGAAAACTCAGCAGTGGCCACAGGACTGGAAAAGGTCAGTTTTCATTCCAATTCCAAAGAAAGGCAATGCCAAAGAATGCTCAAACTACCGCACAATTGCACTCATCTCACACGCTAGTAAAGTAATGCTCAAAATTCTCCAAGCCAGGCTTCAGCAATATGTGAACCGTGAACTCCCTGATGTTCAAGCTGGTTTTAGAACAGGCAGAGGAACCAGAGATCAAATTGCCAACATCCGCTGGATCATGGAAAAAGCAAGAGAGTTCCAGAAAAACATCTATTTCTGCTTTAGTGACTATGCCAAAGCCTTTGACTGTATGGATCACAATAAGTATGATTGAGACAACTTCAAGTCTCTATACATTCTGTATCTCAGTCAAGGTAGCATATCCTGAGACTGTCACAAAAAGTACTGAATAGTTTCCTTCCATTTCCAACATCCTATCTTTGTGAAGCAGGGTTTTGTACAGTGACAGTGACCAAAATGAGATTATGAAGTAGACTAGACATAAACAACATGCTCCGGGAGTCACTGCCTCCATAACCCCCAGATGGAACCATCTAATTGCAGGAAAAAAAGCTCAAGGCTCCCTCTGATTCTGCATTATGGTGAGCTGTATAATTAGTTCATTACATACCACAATGTAAAAATAATAGAAATAAAGGACACAAAAATTAATCACTGGAATCATCCTCACACCATTCCCACCCTGGTCAGTGGAAAAATTATCTTCCACAAGACCAGTCCCTTGTGCCAAAAATGCTGAGGACCACTGAATGGTGCTATCCTAGATTCCCAAAGCAGCTAAAATAGGCTCTCAGGTGATTGCTTTTAAAATGGTTTAATTTGGAATTATATTTTAGACATGGGGATTTTAGTTGAACCCTGAGATCTCTTTTTAATCCTTTTTCTAAACTCTGTGTTTCCCAGATTCAACAGAAAGCCTTTAGAAAATTCTTGGCTATAGAAACACTTTTAAGTGGTCTCTCCTGGATATATTTTCTATTATTCCTTTAGAGTTGTATAAGCATTTATTATTCAAGATATTGTCTGTAAAAACAAGTGAAGGTGAGCAAATCTTTACTTTAGGTTCATCTTGCTTATTTGCTGTCAGAGCAATGTTCCCTATTGTTCTGAGTAGTTATAATTTTTTCAAATTCTGTAGAGTAGAGTAGCTTATTTACTTTGGACTATTTTCTGCACATGTGTCAAAGCATGCACATCAAGTCATCTCTAATGCAGAACTAAAATGCCTGACTTGCGCAAAAGGTACTCATGCATTGAGTTATTAGTAAGATATTGGCAATTAGTCCAGCTGGTGGTAAGAGGACCACAATTATGGCCAGAAGTTGAGATACTTTTCTTTTATCCAAAAGGTATGGAAAATTGTAGATGGCATGTAATTCTATCCACAAGCTATCAGAAACTTTGCTACAACTTTGTTTTGAATCTAACTCTTATAAAAATTCAGAGAATATACACTGAACTTCAATTTTTTTTCTGTCAGGTTTCAGTGGATATTTTATTCTCCAAGGATTACAATTTGACATTACGTGAAAGCTAAGCTTGTGCTATTTCTAAAAGAGTGGCCTCTGGTAGTTAAATGTGGAATGGGTGTATGTCTTTCTGCTGCTGAATCTATTGCTTGATATTCATGCGACACTGACTCCTTTTTCCTGTCACACCTCAAATCCAGTCCAACAGCAAATTCTGCCAGCTTTTCCTCAAAATTCTACTCAGAGTCCAACCACTTCACAATATCCTCACCACACCACGGTCCAATCTCTGCTTTTTCGTCTGGACATCTCCATTACCTACTAACTGCCCTTCCTTCTTCCTTTTTTGTTGCCAACTTGCTACCAGCCTATTCTTTATTCCGCAGGCATAGTGACTCTTGGAAAGTAAATCAGATCACATTTCTTGCCCAAGCTCCTCGAATGGCTATCGTACCTAAAACTCAAAGTTCTAACCAGGGCATACAGCCCAGTGCTATCTGAGCTCATTCCCACCACTCTGCCACTCTTTCCCTCTTCCTCAGCCTCCTTGCCTCGTGGTGTTCCTCAAAAATACTGAGCAAACTCCAGCGAAGAGCCTTTCCTTCTGCCTAAGGGATCATTCCCCACATGCACTAAGTGCTGAGGCTAGATGTTATTCACTAATGACTAATGTCATGAGGAAAAGGACTCGGTGAAATGCACTCAACTTCACTGAAACAAAAGCAGGTGACTTTGTAAAGGATGAGTTGCACTAAAGTAGGGGACTAAGGTACTGAGAGGAGCTGGTCCATGTGCCAAGGCCATACACGTTTGCCAACTGGAGTTTATCCAGAGGAGAAACAAAGAGATGGTATCTCTAAGACAGGGGGCAGTGTTGCAAGTTAAAACAAGAGACTGCCAAAGCTGGGCCTTTCCTGCCCACATGGACTGGGAACTAGAGTGAGGGTTATCTCCTTGAATGTTTGTATTTCAAACAGGATGGTTCTCAGGTTCTTGAGAAGACAGTCCTGAGTGGTAAGAGATTTATCTCTCTAGGAGGCAGAAAAAGCATTTGTAATTGCAAGTTTTCTAAAGTAACTAGTCAAAAAAGGAATTCAGGAGTCTATTTGTCCCATTTGGAACAAACAGTAAATTCTGCTGCTATAAATACATATCTATATGTAATGGAAACACATTATATGTAATATATATTTATATATTATATATCATCTAACTTTATTATTAAAGTTCTATAATGGGCTTTATTTACTGCAGAATTCCCAGTGCTTACTACTGTACTTGGCACAAAGTAGGACCTGGTATATATTAATGCTTGCCAATAAAAAATTAATTATTTTAAAGCACTTAGAATTGATTGTCTATATGGCACTGTGATTCTCACCTAGAATATTAAGATAAGTAAAACAGCCCCAGACATTAAAGAGCTTCTGGCTTAGCGGAAGACATAAATATGAACACGTTATGGAACAACAGAGATATTTGTTGAAAATTAAGAGCGCAAAATAGCAAAAAAAAAAAAAATCCTGAAATTTGAGCAACAATCTATTGGGGAGAAGTAATACATCAAGAAAAACTCTTAGAAAGATTTGATTATTTGATGAGAGTCTTGAAGGAAGACAGCCAATGTATTTGAATACATTTCCAACAAAACTTGGCATATTTTTCAAAATGCTGTATTGATGATTTGTGAGTACAGACATTGTTATTTTTCCTGTTAGAAAAGCTCTTCCTATGGAAGTTTGACAGCTGGTAGCACGGTGGAATTACTGACTTAAATCTTATTCCTAATGTAATTTTATTTCCTTTCCTGCCTTATCACAAGGACCTGATGTTTCATTAAGGAACATGCCCCACTTTTGGTAATCCTTCAGCTTACACAAGGTTACACATTTCTTTGCTTTTGGTCTGCAGTCATCACATGACTGGGGCTAAAGAAGATGACTGTATTATTGCTACTAGTATACACCACTATAGGAAGGAAGGTAATTTATTCATGCCCCCAGTTCCTATTATAATTCCATCTCCACCCTGGTGATAACAGCACCTCTTAAAATGAGAAGTATCATAATGTTCTTTAATCATTTAACCTTAAATATACATTCACACAAAGTCATTGCACATATATATTTTAACACCGAATTAAAGGGCACTATTTCAAAGAGAATTATAGACAGGGATTTAAAAACATATTGATATCTTATAGGATTTTTCTTTAAGAAATTGTATTATATTTATAGCACTAATATAGTATTAGTAAAGCCTTTTTGGGAAAATGGAAACAGATATTCCGTAGTCTGAAATGCTATGACAGTAGTCAATAAAATGGAATTCTGTCTACATAGGAGAATCACTCAAAGTACAATACTAATTGGGGGTCAAATTTTCATCTTAAACAACGAAATACTTATAATTAGTGTGACTAAGGTAGTCAGTGATTATCAAGAAGAATAAATTCCTTTTAAAATATTTTAAATAAACATTCTTCCCTAGAAAATCAGCAAAATAGCTCAAATTAGTTATTTTCTCTGTGTTTATGTGATAATATAAAAGATATAGCGATACTTCATTTTGTATCATAGGCCATTAAGTCATTCTGATTCACGTAAAGTGATATTGTCACAAAGGCTCAGTCACTGAATCTCAATTATAAACTTTGTTCAAACAACAAAATTGATAATAAATATTCTTATCTGCTTCAGGTTCACTATATATATATATA
>SJYX01011424.1:8571-39044 GCA_006410675.1 Oreotragus oreotragus
TTGGAGAATTTTGAGCGTTATTTTACTAGCATGTGAGATGAGTGCAATTGTGCGGTAGTTTGAGCATTCTTTGGCATTGCCTTTCTTATACAGAGTCTCATACAGGATAAACCCAAGGAAAAACACACAAAGACACTAATCAAACTAACAAGGATTAAACACAAAGAAAGAATATTAAAAGCATCAAGAGAAAAGCAACAAGTAACATACAAGGGAAAGTCCATATGTTTAACAGCTGATCTTTCAGCAGAAACTCTGCAGGCCAGAAGGCAATGGCAGGATATATTTCAAGTACTGAAAGGGAAAAATATACAACCAAAATTACTGTACCCAGCAAGGATCTCATTCAAAATTGATGGAGAAATAAAAAGCTTTTCAGACAAGCAAAAGTTAAGAAAATTTAGTACCATCAAACCAGCTTTACAACAAATGTTAAAGGGACTTATAGAGTCAGGAAATATAAGAGAAGAAAAAGATCTACAAAACAAACCCCAAACAATTAAGAAAATAGCAATGGGAACATATATATCAATAATTACTTTTAATGTAAACGGATTAAATGCTCCAACCAAAAGGCACAGACTGGCTGAATGGATACAAAAACAAGACCCATATATATGCTGTCTACAAGAAACCCACTTCAGACCTAAAGACACATATAAACTGAAAGTGAGAGGATGGAAAAATATCTGTCTCTTATACACATCTAGATGTGTATAAGAGACAGAATGCTCCAACCAAAAGGCACAGACTGGCTGAATGGATACAAAAACAAGACCCATATATATGCTGTCTACAAGAAACCCACTTCAGACCTAAAGACACATATAAACTGAAAGTGAGAGGATGGAAAAATATATTCTATGCAAATGGGAAGCAAAAGAAAGCTGGAGCAGCAATCCTCATATCAGACAGAATAGACCTTAAAATAAAGCATATTACAAGAGTTAAGGAAGGACATTACACAATAATCAAGAGATCAACCCAAGAAGAAGACATACAATTGTAAATATCTATGCACTCAACATGGAGAAGGAAATGACAACCCACTTCAGTATTCTTGTCTAGAGAATCCTGCGGATGGAAGAGCCTGGTGGGCTGCTGTCCATAGGGTCGCACAGAGTCGGACACAACTGAAGCAACTTTTCATGCATGCATGCATTGGAGAAGGATTTGGCAACCCACTCCAGTATTCTTGCCTGGAGAATCCCAGGGACAGAGGAGCCTGGTGGGCTGCTATCTATGGGGACTCACAGAGTCAGACACGACTGAAGCGACTTAGCAGCCGCAGCAGCATGCACCCAACACTGGAGCACCTCAAAATATAAGGCAAACACACTAACACACATAAAAGGAGAAATTGACAGTAATACAATAATAGGAGACTTTAACATCCCACTTACACCAAAGGACAGATCATCAAAACAGAAAAGTAATAAGTAAACACAAGTCTTAAATAATACATTAGATGAGATGGATCTCATTGATATTTTCAGGATATTCCATCCAAATGCAGAAGAATATACCTTCTTCTCAAATGCACAGAGAACATTCTCCAGGATAGACTACATCTTGGATCACAAATCAAACCTCAGTAAACTTAAGAAAATTGAAATTGTATCAAGCATCTTTTCTGACTACAGGACTATAAGACTAGATATCAATTATAGGGAAAAAAATGTAAAAAACACAAACACAGGGAGATTAAACAATATGTTTCTAAATAATGAACAGGTTACCAAAGAAATCAAAAGGGAAATTAAAAAATTCCTGGAAACGAATGAAAACATAAAAACTCAAAACCTATGGGATGTAATTAGTGCATACAGGACTATAAGACTAGATATCAATTATAGGGAAAAAAATGTAAAAAACACAAACACAGGGAGATTAAACAATATGTTTCTAAATAATGAACAGGTTACCAAAGAAATCAAAAGGGAAATTAAAAAATTCCTGGAAACGAATGAAAACATAACAACTCAAAACCTATGGGATGTAATTAGTGCAATCACTGGCAGTGTAGAGCTCCTGGTATCTCCCTTTCACTCAAGTGCCCAGGCCTGACTTTTTTCTAGGGCAGTCAACTTCAAGCTGGGGTACGTACACACACACTCCTGTAGGTACATGAAGACTTTCCAAGAGGAACATAAAAAAGGACAGTTTTAAGATCATCAGTTTCCTCAACTTCTGTCAGTACTATCTGGCTGAGAATGTATTTGATGTTAGGGTAACCTCATCATCTCCCTGTCTTCTATTAATACTTTGCTAAAAGAAATGCTGCTGCTGCTACTGCTAAGTCGCTTCAGTAGTGTCCGACTCTGTGCGACCCCATAGACGGCAGCCCACCAGGCTCCCCCGTCCATGCATACCCTCAAAAAAAGAAGGAATTATTCAGCCATAAAAAACAAGGATATCTTGCCAATTGCAACAACATGGACAGACCTTGAGGGCATTATGCTAAGTGAATAAGTCAGACTAAGACAAATACCATATGATCTCATTTATATTTGGAAACTAAAAGTATACAAACACACACACACGCACAGACTCATAGATATAGGGAACAGATTGGTAGTTGCCAGAGGTGGGGGTGGAGGAGGAGGAAATGAGTGAAGGTGGTCAAAGAGCACAAACTTCCAATTATAAGATAAATAGGTCCTGGGGATGTAATGTACAGCATGGTGACTAGAGTTAATAGTATACCATGTATTTGAAAGCTGCTAACAGAGGAGGTCTTAAAAGTTTTCATCAGAAGGAAAAAAAAGTGTAACTATATGTGCTCATGGATGTTAACTAGACTAATTGTGGCAGTCACTTCACAAAACGTACAAATATCACATCATTACATTTGTACCCGAAACTAACAAAATGCTCTATGTCAATTATATCTCAATTTTAAAAGTTAAACAACATAGACAAGCAGAAATATAACAAGTAAAATTTCTACTACCTAGAAATAGAAAGCAAAATGAAATGCATACCTTATACCTGTTCTCAGTTTTACTGCCCTGAGGCAGAACATATGGAGAGCAAGGAAGACTAAGTCTCAGAATAGATAGATATAAAGGAAGCAAATAATTTTAATGACTTGAAATAAATGCCTTTGCTAGTTAGGTGGTGTCTCAACTCAGGCTGCTATAATATCATACCACAGACTAGGTGCTTTATAAACAACAGAATTTATTTCTTACATTTCTGGGGGCTGATAGTCCAAGATCAAGACACCAGCAGACTCGATGTCTGACATGATCCTACTTTGGTTCATGGATGGCCATCTTCTCATGACGCCTCACATGGGCAGAAAGAGTAAGGGCTCTCTATGGGGTCTCCTTTACACGGGTTCTAATATCATTCCTGAAGATTTCAGCCTCATGACCTAATCACCACCCAAGGTACCACTTCAAAATACAGCACCCTGAAAAGCAGGTTTCCACATCTGAATGGGGCTGGGGGACCACAAACTCTGAACAGGCTACAGAGTAAGGCTTATTTCTTGCTTCTCAAATAATTTAAAGTATGATCTAATCACAGCTGATTTTTGGCAAGCCCAAAATGAGATATTTACCAAATGATTTGGAAGGAGATAAAGAAAGAACAGCAAACTAGAAATGTGAAGATGGTATTGCTATTAAAAACAACCTCCATTTCCATCTACCTGATCATCTGATAACATTTCTTGTGTACACACAAGTGTATGAACAAAAACTAGAATATAATTAATGCTTACTCTAGTAATAGGAAGCAGTAGTCATGCATGCATAACCTAATTGGAAGAAAAGCCATATTCACTTTACTATAACACATAATCAATAAAAATTAACACTTAAAGCCATGTAATCACATAGAATTTTTAAATTAAAACATATTTATTTTGTTGGCCCTATAAGGATAGCCATAAACAGTCAAGAAGGAAAAAACAAAACAACACAAAACATATAAAGTTTGTCAGTGTTTAAGACAAGCTTTTTCATGTATTTTTACGTAAATGATGATGGGTATCTGATGGCTATAGTATTTGCATCCCACTGGACATATTTTTTAAAGTGATAGTTTTATTCTAAATGTTTGTAGTACACTAGATATTCTATCCTCTGCAACAACTCCAACTTACGTTGCAAAACTGTAGCTGTCGTTTTTAGAGGGTACATGAACAAGAGTCTGAAGATGACACTTATGAAACAGCAGCCCGCCAACTTTTTTCATAGGGAGCATCCCCTCTTGAATATTTTTTAAAAGGCAGTAGTAGTTTTACTTTATGTTTCTATTAACTCAGGAAAATTAAGTCATAAAAACTAGTAGTAACAGTTACCAGCAACATTTATAAATTATTAAATGAATTTTTTATTCATCAAAATAGCAGCTGCATGCACCTAAAGATTTTAAGCCATATAGATTTGAAGTGTGCTATCCTCTAATCCAGAGAGAATATTTGGGGGCACACAAGGCTTCACAGAAACTCTGTACTAATGCCACAGCCTCTATTCTCAGCACCACATTGCCTGGGTTGGGGTCCTTTGCCCTTTGTAGAGTGTTCTTTCCCTGTGATAAGGATAAGAAATATTCATGAAGTCTGTTTCAAGGAGACCCTTTAGAAGGAGTAAATGCTCTTTGTAGCCACAACAAGCAGGTAGTTCCAATAAGTGACCCTTCCTAGGGGCAGGCTGGGACTGTGACCAATAGCAGGCTGTGTCCTGGGCTTAAAGGGGCAGCTCTGCTCAGCTCTACCCAACCGTTGACATGGCTTGAGTTGAAGGAAGCTTTTTACCTTTTAGGGAAAGCTGGGTTTTTATGTGATAGTCTCTGGATTTTTAATCCATTTTTTAAAAAACTGTTTGGGCCAAGCTGCACACAAACCTGAGATGAATGTAGCCCCTAAACCTCCAGTATGCAGTCTCCGTTTCCTGCTCCTCAAAGTGCACCCTATATCCAAGAACTGTTTGTTACATTCCAGATGAGAGGTGCATAGCAACTGAGAATAACACTGAGAAACATCTAGACAGAGTAATTCTGTGAATATAATTTTGTCTCTAGTAACAAAAAATTGGCCTTGCATCTTTATATATTTTGTAATTTATTTCTCTAATTTTTTAAACAAAAATCTCAGTGAGCAATGGATTACAAATCTTGCCCACAGATAGTTTAACCTCTGTCGTGTCCTTTATCAAAGTAAATCATATCATATCATGTGATATGATAAACTGCTCAGTCATGTCTGACTCTTGGGGACCCCATGGACAGGCTCCTCTGTCCATGGAATTTTCCAGGCAAGAATACTGGAGTAGGTTGGCATTCCCTTCTCCAGGGCATCTTCCCAACCCACGGATCAAACCTGCATCTCCTGCATCGGCAGCCGAATTCTTTACCATTGCGACACCTGAGAAGCTCTTATCAAAGTAAAGTGTCTATTTTAAAATGCTGTCCTTTCTAAACCAAATCAGGGTTTGATAACTGAATGTTAGTCTCTGGAATCTTCACATTACTACCTGAAAAGACATAAGCCTATGAGTTAAAATGTACCCAGTTCTAACCAGCTGACAGATGTCTGCCAATAAAGGCCTAGAAGCTAACCTCTCTTCCCCAGAGGAATGGAGGAAACATCCCTTCACTCCTGCAGGACTGTTTCTGGGCCCATCAAGCTACCAAATTTTTCCCAGGGTCAGTTGTGGGAGGAGTGGCCAGATGCCAAAGGTCACCTGGAGTCCCTCTTCCTCCCCTCACCGGTACACAGGGACCTCTCACGTCTGTGCCAAGGGCATGCTCTCTGGCTGATATTTGTGTATCTGCCTCCGTCTCGGTCTCCCCAGCTTAGTTCCACTGCACTGAGTTCCATCCCCTCTTCCTAGCCAGTACGGGCTCCATGCTTAGCAAAGGTGTCAGCCACCTAGTTCTGAAGCCTACATAGCTAGCAACCAGCTTCCTGCCCTGATGCTTCTGCCCAAGTGGTCCTCTGACCTTGTCCTCCCCTGCTTAGGCAGAAGCTCTCGGACAGGAAGTTAGTTGCCTACTATTAATATCAAAGCTCAACATCCAGAACAAGATGGTTGACTTCCCTGTCTAGTGAGGACCTCTACTGGGGTCAGTCATGCCTAGAAGGGGCTTAGGCAAAGGCCAGAGGGCCAGCAGGCGAGAAAACAGAAGTGCTTCAAGATGTGAGAGCCTCTTCATCTTGACAACCAAAGGGTCAGACTCTCCAGTCTGCACACTCCTCTCTAAGGAGCTGAGGGAAACCCCCTAAGTACACAGTGCACTGGGAGGGGGAGAATCCCACCCATTGCACCCTAACACCTACTGAACCATTGTGGAGAGCTGGACCTCAGAAATTTCCAGCGCAAAATTGTAGGTGGGGGCAGGAGAGCTGTAGGGCAAGCCTGTGGAGGCGATTTTAGAAGTGCACACGTCGTAGGGAAATTTTTCCCTCAAACGGTCTGGAGGGAAGTGGTCATGATCCACTACAAGTTCTCCTGAAATGATCACGTGCACAGAGGCAAAGCGCTACACTGCTGAGAAACATGGATGGTTTGCTTCCTCCCCAGTCCCCAGGCAGCTCCAATGTATTTCATATCAGTTAGTGATCAGTCCCAGCGAGGGGTACAGAGGGATGTGATCAGGCCAGGTCAGGAAGAACTGCACTCCCCTTCTAAGTCTCCAGATAGCCAGTTCCCCGCTGGTTGCCATTTTTTGCAATTTAAAATTTAAGAAAATTTAAATGGGATTAGCCCTGTGTGTGGAAGAGAAGAGCCTGCCAATAAAGGCCTAGAAGCTAACCTCTCTTCCCCAGAGGAATGGAGGAAACATCCCTTCACTCCTGCAGGACTGTTTCTGGGCCCATCAAGCCACCAAAAGGACAGCATTTAAAAATAGACACTTTACTTTGATAAGAGCTTCTCAGGTGGCGCAATGGTAAAGAATTCGGCTGCCGNCTCTCTTCCCCAGAGGAATGGAGGAAACATCCCTTCACTCCTGCAGGACTGTTTCTGGGCCCATCAAGCCACCAAAAGGACAGCATTTAAAAATAGACACTTTACTTTGATAAGAGCTTCTCAGGTGGCGCAATGGTAAAGAATTCGGCTGCCGATGCAGGAGCCGAATAAAGGCCTAGAAGCTAAACAGAAAAGGTACCATCTTGTGTAAGTTTTACATATTTTAACTGAGTGGTGTTTGTGTGTGTATCCATAGAACAAAGTGCAGTAATTATACAATTCGTTATTTAAGCCATTATAAGGACCGTTACAACAGGAGGCAGGGGAGAGAATATCTAAAATACATTAAGTGATTCTTAAAAGCTCATTCTAGGAAAAGGAAATGCCAGAGTAGTAAGATAAGGAGTCTTCATTAACAACAAATTCATCATTTCCCTCCTTCAAAATGAGACACTCTTCTAAGGCAGTTTGCTTGGAGAGCAGTTTTGCACCGTAAATCTGGGACGTGTTTTTTATGTATGTGTTTGCCCTGCATGGGGCTTAAGAAAAACACAGCAACCAAACCACGCGAGCCAACCCTGGGGGGAAAGAGAAGCCCTAATCCCCCGTGATAGCGATTACATAATAGAGATTCGCACACACAAACCCCAAGAGTCTCAAAAGAATTAGCCTTTGGCTTCCTGTCATAAAAGATGCCTTTTTTCCTTTGTGAGGATNAGTCCAGAGCTCCCACAATGCTCCACAGTGCTTCCAGGCTAGCCATAGCTGGTTTACTTTACAGATTGTAAGGTACTTAGATGCTGATTAATTATCTATTTTCAACCTCTGTGACTGTAAATGAGATTAGAACGTCTGTGTGATGGGAAATTCAATGGTGCATCATGTGACGGCAATAGGAGAAATGTACTTATGATAAAATCCTTTCTGACACAAATAACTCAGCAAGCTGTTGAGGAAGGCCAGGTCTGTGCACGTCGTGATGTTATTATTAGCCAAGACTCTAGCTAGGTTTGTATTTCCAGTCAGGGGCAAGGGAAAAAAGACACTCAATACCTCAAGAAAGATTTACCTAGTGCAAAAATGGAGTTATTTCCTGTTTCAACACAAAAATGTCTATTTTGGCAAAATGATCTTCCCAAAAGATTCAGAAACAATCTTTCCATGCCTTATCAAGGAATACTGTAAGACTTTTCCAACATCAAAAAATTCTCTGATAGAATCATCTTAGGCTTTTTGAGTTAAAATAATTTAAAAAAAAAAAGAATATACACTCAAAAGCCTCTACTTATTGTGAGAGATTATTACTGTTATTTAATCTTCTTTGTCCAGAAGGATCATATGAAAGTTGTTCAAAATTTTTTAGATGGATTGAGTAGGTCTCAGCAGATTGTGACAGCTTGCTTCCAAGTCTGAAGGCCGAATGGGCTACAGCTCTGCTTCACAAAGCAGGGATAGGCGACATAGGAGAGGGTGGGGTGGGATGGAGAGCCTGGATGCTCTGAACAGCTTTTCTGCTAGAAACTTAGACAGCTTTGCACAGACTCAGCTTGTCCTGCCTTGGGCCTTCCTTGTGTAAGCCAACAAATGAGTACACACTTCTAAAGAACAGCAACATTATGAGCTAGCATCAATCATGTGCTTGCTAGATGGCAAATTCCAGCTAAACACTTTCTCCAACAACCCTGAGAGTGTTAGTCGCTCATTCACGTCCAACTCTTTGTGACCCCATGGACTTAGCCCACCAGGCTCCTCTGTCCATGGAATTTTCCAGGCAAGAATACTGGAGGTGAGTTGCTATTCCCTTCTCCAGGGCCAATATTATCCCCATTGTACAGATGGGGGAATCTGACACTTAGGAAAGTCAGGTACCTTGTCCAAGGCACACAAGATGGCAAAGTTAAGTTTCAAGCCCAGGCAGGCTGATTCCCAAACTAATCCATTTCCTAGAAACTTGCTTATTGTTTAGTCACTAAGATTGGTCGGACTCTTTGAAACCCCATGGACTGCAGCATGATGGGCTTCCCTGTGCTCCACTATCTCCTGGAGTTTGCTCAAACTCATGTCCATTCAGTCAGTGATGCTACCTAACCATCTCATCCTCTGCCGCCCCCTTTTCCTCCTGCCTTCAATCTTTCCCAGCATCAGCGTCTTTTCCAATGAGTCAGCTCTTAGCATCAGGTGGCTGAAGTATTGGAGCTTCAGCATCAGTCCCTTCCAATGAATATTCAGGGTTGATTTCCTTTAGGATTGACTGGCTTCATCTCCTTGCTGTCTAAGGGACTCTCAAGAATCTCTTCCAGCACCACAATTCAAAAGCATCAGTTCTTCAGTACTCAGCCTTCTTTATGGTCCAACTCTCACAATCATACATGACTACTAGAAAAACCATAGCACTGACTATGTGAACTGGAAAATGATGTCTCTCCTTTTTAATACGCTGTCTAGGTTTGTCATAGCTTTTCACAGAATCAAAGGCTTTAGCATAGTTAATGAAGCAGATGTTTTCCTGGAACTCATCCTAGAGACTAATGGAAGTCGAATGACATGCTCTTGAAAAAAATCAGTAATTTGTTTGGGTGGTTGTTTCCAACATAAAGAGGTGTGATTAGATTATGAAGGCATCTGCCTCGTCAATGTAACTTATGGTTTGAAATGTGAAGTTTACATTGTTTAATATAATGCTAGCTGCTGAAACAAAGGAACCCCAAACTCAATAAGTAAAGTTTGTCTCTTGCTTATGTCAGAGTCCACTGTGTATTAGTGACAGACTCTTCAGTCATTCAGAGACCCAGGCTCCTTCCATCTTGTAGCTCTGGCCTCCTCAAGATATTTGAAGTCCTCTGGGACTCCTTGGATATATGGGAAAGGAGAAAGAATGGAACAAAGATGGGCCAGGCAAGTTCACCCACATGATTACACCTACTGTCTATGCAACTGAGAAAGGTAGTCTAGCCGCAGTACAAAAAGAAGCAGTGGACAAAGATACTGGGGACTGTACTCTGCCAGCCTGCAAGCCTTGTAGATGCCCAGCCTTGAGACCAAAGAAAGAGCCTGGATACAGCAACAGGCCCATCAACAATTTATTGGTCAGGAGATCTTATGTGTCTGAAGCAACAGGTCCTGGAGTAACAGCCCCACGGTGTACAGCCTCTAGCAGGCACGACATGGCAGCAATCTTCACTACCTAGGAAAGAAGGAAGCTACCATTCACAGCGGGGACTGATGGCGGGTGGGCTCATCATTTACCTGGGAAACCAGGGTCTGGAGCAGGGCCAAGCACCCGGCAGTTATTGGCTAATCCCTAAAGACTAAAAGACTAGATAGTCATGTTGGTGAAGCAGGGCTGGTCAAGCAGGCGATGGACAGAGAGCAAGAGGACAGCCATCTTGAATGGCATGACCATACAGGGATCATGAGTAGCCTTTGCCTCAGGAGCCATTATCTTTACTGGACTATTTAATTCTTTCTTTGCTGCCCAGTAATTATTCTAAAATAATTTTAAGGGATAGTAGCTACAGAAGCTTTGTTGAAGGATGTATAATCCACAGATTTCTAAACATCTCAGTGTGTACTTAGATCCACTGTTTTGCACCCACATTCAATATCCTGGAAACATGTTTTCTACTTTGCGTGAGTTGTTGTGCCTTTGGCTTACACTGAGGAATATAATGAGACACAGCTGTGAGAAATTCACTGTTATATCTACTGAGAGGATAGTATTAAGGGATGAACCTCTCCCCAGTCTTTATGAATAAAAGACTTGATTTGTTTAATCTTATGAATATTCTGAACCTTACAATAAATCATCTGTCCCACTTTGCTAAGGCCACTAAGCAACTTAAAGCCAAAGCTGATACCCTTTGCCAGAAGGGTAACAAGGGTAACACTGAACAAGGACTGTGATACTTATGTGATGTGTGTGAAAGTCACTCAGTCGTGTCTGACCCTTTGCGACCCCATGGCCTATACAGTCCATGGAATTCTCCAGGTCAGAATACTGGAGTGGGTAGCCTTTCCCTTCTCCAAGGGACCTTCCCAACCCAGGGATCGAACCCAGGTCTCCCACCTTGCATCCAGATTCTTTACCAGCTGAGCCACAAGGGAAGCCCAATATATCTGTGTACAAATTTGATCTATCTTTATTATTTTCCTATCAAAACTAAAACAATTTTCCCTTCATCCTAATTATTCCTGCTGCTGCTAAGTCACTTCAGTCATGTCCGACTCTGTGCGACCCCACAGACGGCAGCCCACCAGGCTCCCCCATCCCTGGGATTCTCCAGGCGAGAACACTAGAGTGGGTTGCCGTTTCCTTCTCCAGTGCATGAAAGTGAAAAGTGAAAGTGAAGTCACTCAGTCGTGTCCGACTCCCAGCGACCCCATGGACTGCAGCCCACCAGGCTCCTCCGTCCATGGGATTCTCCAGGCAAGAGTGCTGGGGTGGGCGCCGCTGCCTTCCCCGGATTGTTCCTAGAATTCATTTAATATTTTGTAGTTCACATAGAGAGAGCTTGTGGTGCAAGGCGGGTAAAGCTGTGACTCTGGTCATCTGTGTGATTTGGAATCTATGCTAAATTACAGCTTCGCTATGGGGTTTTTTCAGAAAGACAAATGGGACTGATAGGCCCCCGCTGTTATGGTGCCTCAGCACACAGGAAATTCTGTGAGCAGCTGACCCTCTGAGCTGATCTCAGGCCACAGGCATTCTTGGTAGGATCCCCACCACATCTTAGAAGTGAAACGTGCTAGGCATCATACGTGTGACAAAACTGCTCTCTTAGGGCCTTTGTTTACTGAGGTGCTGTGGAAACATGGAACCTGAAGGTACAGTCTAGGAATTCAGCCTGTGCACCCATGGCAAATTTACTGGAGCTAACTAGCTGAGTGACCTTGAGCCAGGCACTTAACTCCTCTGGACTTTCCATATCTTTATGTTTAAAATATAAGGCACTGGACCATTGGACTAGATGGTCTCTAAAGTGTCTTCTAGTGCAATAAATCTGTGATGAATTCTTTAAAGTAAAATTTAAATAATTATAATTTCAAAAACTCCATCCAGCACTTTTGAAATAAATGACTATGTCTAGAGAAAAAAGACCAGTGGGCAACCCACAAATGATGAAGCAGGCTTCAGGCTATTGGTAAAGGTATTTCAAAAGCACTAGGATAAGATGTAACTGCTTATCTTGTCTCTATGAGCAACAGGAGGTCACGGTTCCACTATACAGAAGTGAAAGGTTATATCAACAACAGGATGTATTAATTTGGGTCAGAATTTGGCTGAAGTACCTGGACAGTTAATCCAACTCTGGGCTTCAGGAATCTGCTACTACTCTAAGAACAGCGTTGAAGGATTCACAGGACACCCTAGACATGGGACTCGGCTTGCTCCACTGGTGGGCTAGGAGAGGCTCAGGTCCATCCAGCATACCCCTAGGAACCACCCCAGGTTCTTAACCTCCCAACTTTGCATGAACAGTATAGAGCATGTTTCAACTGTAATCCAGGAGAAGTGTGAGCCTGCCACACTGACTCTTTGCATATAGTTCAGGACCTTCCACTGAAAATGCATTTTATGGTGAAACAAGGGATTAGCTAATCTTTCGGGCTAACGGAGGGCCAGCTACAAATGTTTCCTGTGTGTATTGTGAAACCCTGAGATGACAGAGAAGTTCCTCGTTACTCTCTGAATTTCCCTTCCCCCAAGACTTCCACTGGTCACACAAGCCATTATCTGAAGCAAGCTGGCCAGAGCACAGTGTTGTAATTTTTCTTGGTTCATAGTTCTAAATTAAATCTGCTTGGAGAAAGAAAAGACTGAAAAAATATTTAAATCCTGTCTTAAATCATGGAGGAATTTTCTGATTTTTCTTCCTTTATTGGCTAGTCTTATTTTTTGTTAAGAAATCATTCTTTGGATTCTCAAGAGCCAAAAACAAGAAAAAAAAAAAAAAACCAGAACCAAAACATCCTAGAATCTAGGCACTTAAGCAGTAAGAACTCAGACACTTGTGGTTTTTGATACAAAGGCACCAACAGAGAGCCCAGGCTGCTACCCTTAAATTTCACATATGCAGCCAAGATCAACGATCCGCTTTGATGAATAAATGTTAAGACGATATACTCTGACTCATACTGTATGCATTTAATATTCCCTTTGGCCTTCTTTATAGGCGAGTTTCTTTCTTTCCTTTTTTTTTTTTTTTTTTTTCTAGGGTAAAGGTGTGGGAATTTCCCAACCACACAGTTCCACTTCGTATCTTCTTTCTCTTCTGATTTTATTTTCACTGCAGACCAGGGTAAAGGCAAATGTGTATTATTTGGTAGCCTCTGGGAACCAAGAGAAATGATTGGTTCTGATTAGCAAGTACTACAGCAAGATATGTATCTGTAACCACTAAGACTCTCACATTCAGAAGTTATAACCAGCAAAAGTCTAGGCCAAAAACATCTACTCTCTTATACTTAAAGCTGTTTTATTATTATTACTTGAACAGGGCTATAAGTGTTCTGGCATAAAATACTGGATGACTCACCTTTTGAGAAGTGGGGGGGAGGGGAGAGGTATTCATATACATATGATTATGTATTTGTATTTGCTTGGACATGTATAAAAATATCAGAAAGATATACAAGAAACTAATACATTGTTATCTGTAAAGAAAAAAAAAAAAGTAAGTGGCTGTCTTCCAATGATCAGTTGCTGATTGTGCCCGACCTCTTTCTTTATTTCTTCAATTATAAATCTATTGTCATGCATTTCAAAAGAGAAGAAAGAACCGCCCCAAAACTCCCTGAAAATACACACAACCCCTGGTGGCTCAGAAGGTGAAGGGTCCGCCTGCAATGCAGGAGACCTGGGTGCTACTAATACTTTTCTCTCCCTAACAGCATCACTATTCATTTCATTCTCTGTGTGTGTTCTCAGCCATATCTAACTCTTGCGACACTGTAGCCCGTCAGGCTTCTCTATCCACGGAATTCTCCAGGCAAGAATACTGGAGTCGGTTGCCATTTTCTTCTCCAGGGGATCTTCTTGACCCAGGGGTTGAACCTGAGACTCTTGCATCTCCTGCATCAGCAAGCAGATACTTTACCACTGAGCCACGTCCTTTCATTAATGCCATGAAAATTCTAACAGGGTACTGAACGAGAAAAATATTTTAAGTTTTATCACACTGCCAGCTGAGAGACTTCAGTATACGGTGTTAATTCACTGACACTCACCACCAGGCCAAGTAAACGTGGTGTGTCAAAACTGAGAAAGTTCGAGCTCCTGAGAGAAGTCTGCAGTCACAGTTTTCTGAGTCCTGTTCACATAGATCATTTGTTAAATCAGATTCCTCCCAGAAATCCTCTCTCACCATAGCTTGTGTTTAATTCCACTCTGGTTTGTGTCTTTGTGAGAGCACATTGGTGACCAAGCCGCAGCAGGGCCGAGCTGGTTAAAGCACAAATCAAACCAGGAACTCCTGCCCGACTGCTGGCTGGGGGTGTAACAGTTAACTGAGAGCCAGAGGTCTCTGGAGACCCTCAGGACGGAAGGGTGAGGGGCAAGGTTTGAGCAGAATAGTGTTGAAGCTCTGTCCTGCAGCTAGAGAGGAATGCTGAGCTGTTTTCTGGGGGACTTTATTCTGTGTACAGCCAATCAGAAACAATCGATGGATTTGTGTCCGGTGATAATTTGTGTCCTGGTTACAGATTTACAGTTTACACAGCATTTCCTAGACATTCTCTCTCACCACGGTTCAGCGTCAGCTCTGTGCAGCCAATAGGTTGAAAGTGTTACTTTCAACACTGTTTGAGAGATCAGAGTTCCGAGGCTGGAGGGATGAAATAATTTGTCTCTCGGAACCAGATCTGATTGGTGGGTGGTGAGCTGGGACTCACTCTTGGGTTTTCTGAGGATACTTTCCACTGTGCTGGCTGCCTCAGGTCCTCAAATCCAGTCACTCAGCTAAGGAATCCACCCACGTAGCCAACTTTCCGTTTGATTAACGTGAGAGTCCTATGCATCTAACACCGAACTTCTATTGGGCTTTCTGCCTTGTACTGAAAGACAAAGGTCAAATTCTCATCGTTAAATAAGTTGTAACAATGATGAAATTGTACGTGTCTTTCCTCCTCCTGCCCCTGTCCTCTTTTCATTTTCTTTTTCATTGTTTTTGTCACTCAGGCTGTATTAGAAATTAGAGGAAGGCTGAAACCAGGTATATGGGGACTGAGGAGAGGAGTGTAGAAGCCAGCCCCTTGTTTCTAGGCTTTCGGGAGGAAATTTTGACAACGGGGTCGGTTGTGTCACTGGGCTCTACGCAGAGTCGTTTTATTTTCCTGAAAACATTTGTCCTTGCTACAAGTGGATTAGAGGTTAGAATGCAGGATTGGCAGGCAGGATTTGTGGTTTCTATTATTAGGCCCGCCACAGTTTTATCACACCAGGGTGGGCCCAAAGCAGAGTGGTTTATTGGAGAGAGAACTTGACTGGAAGACGGCATCTGCCCTCCTGTGAATGAGAGAGGCTGCGCGCCGCAGCTGAGAGGCAGCCCAGGGTAAGGGTGCAGGAGACACCGTGAGAGGCCTGAGTCACTGAGGGCAAGGCTTGATCAGAGAAATGTATGCTTCACCTCGGCACAGGGCGAGCTGCGTGCAGAAGGATCCCATTAGGCCTCCCTCCGCGACTTCCTGCAGAAGGAACAGAAAGCTCTCCTTCCTGAAGGCCAGCTCAAGGAAGGGGATGGACTCCGAGTATTGCTTTCCCAACATGCCTTCTGTGCACAAACCTACAGGTTCCCACCCCATGAGTGTGTGTGTGTGTCAGGCAAAAAGAACACTAATGCTGTTTGGAGAAACAGGGCTGGGGGGGGGGTGGTGAAATGTTTTTGGATGATTGTTGGGGTTTCCTTGACTTCAAATATCTTAATACAGGCTGAGGTAGGGAAGGGGAAAAAAAGAACCTTGCATGCACTCAATTCTAAGTGAGATCTCTAACAGTCTTCTGAGCTTAGAGATGAACTGAACCAAACATGTTCAAAACACACTACGTCAGCCCTCTGTGGTCCCTCTTGGGACCACAGGGTCCCAAGACCTCTGCACACGGCTGAGAGCACCTGTGGACACATCTCTGCTCAGCCCTAATCCAAAGGGCCCTGGACCCACTGTCCCCTTAGGCAAGAGAGACAGGGAACGCTGGCCTCTGATTCTGAGTCTCAGCATCTATGGCGTCCTTTTCTGGCCCCAACTCATATTCATTCGACAACTGTGCTCTTGCTTTCTTCCCCATCGAAGAAGCTCTGTGTGATTATTCTACCTGCTAACCTAGTCCCACTGGGAACGCATGCAATGAACGCAAATGAATTCATTTATCGAGTCAAGAATATATACACAGGCATATTATGTAACAGATCCTGTGCTAAGCTTGAAGATAGAGTAGCAATGACAAAACAAGACAAAAATGCATAGTGTTTGCCTACGTGGAGGCAGGGGCAAAAAATAAAATAAGATCACACGAACAGATACATAATTGTGAAAGGGAAAGTGTTAGTTGTTCAGTCATGTCTGACTCCTTGTGACCCTGTGGCCTGTAGCCTTCCAGGTTCCTCTCTCCATGGGATTCTCCAGGTAAGAATACTGGAGTGGATTACCATGCCCTCCTCCAGGGGATCTTCCAAACCCAGGGAACCTGTGTATCCTGCATCTCCTGCACTGGCAGGCAGATTCTTTACCACTGAAGCCACCTGGAAAGCCCCCTTTTTTTGTATTATTAATAGTAACATCCTTTTTGACTGAAATTAATATTTAGTGAGTGATAATCAAGGGCTTCCCTGATGGCTCAGACAGTAAAGAATCTGCCTGCAATGCAGGAGACCCAGGTTCAATCCCTGGGTCAGGAAGATCCCCTAGAGAAGGAAAATAGCAACCCACTCCAGTATTCTTGCCTGGGAAATGCCATGGACAGAGGAGCCCTGGCAGGTTACAGTCCGTGGGGCCGCAGTGAGTCGGACACAACGGAGCAATTAACACACACTCAATCATGGGCCAAATACTTGGCTAGGATTTGGAAATAAAATGATAAATAATATTGCCATGGTCCCAACTGTAAACAGCACAGGATCTCTCAGAGGAACTATAATGAAGAATATACAGACAATAGGTCCCATTCAACCTCAGGCAGAAGGGGCATCCAACCCAGAAACAAGAACTACAGAAAGACATAGCCTAGAAGAAGGGCTGTCTCTCTCGGCTGAGATTGTTATCACCTCGTTACAATTTTTTAGTGGTCGTTGCATGACGTGAGGTAGATGGGACATAACTTACTCAAACATTCTTTCATTGTAAAAAAAAATTCATTGCCCCTCTCTTTCCTCTCAACTGTAAATAGTGACATTATTAACCATTGCCAGCAAATTATCTGCCACTATAGTAGACCTCATTTTTACCTACCAAATGAGCTGGTCTCATGCTGATGTGGTTTATCTAGGACGAGAGCGCTCTGATCTCTAAAGCAATATGAAATGCAACCTTCTATAAAGTGATTTCACTTTGCAGACAAAAACACACATCTCTGGACCACTTCTGGCAATCAGCCTGACACACAGCTATTTCTTCCTTTCAGCGATCAGAAGATATACAAGGAGATGAATTCACCATAGATTTCATTTAATTAAAGCATAACTATGATAGTATATTTTCATATGATTTCATTAAAAAATCATGTTACACATTCTAAGATCAAATATAAAGAATTTTGGACTAGCCACATTTTAAAAAATATCTGTACCACTGTTCAATCAATAGAAATGTTTTGGGGAACTAGCTGTGCTTTTTCTCCACTAGGACATACAGTAATTGAAAGCTGAGTACAAACTTTATAACTGTTTTTTGAATTGATCAAGTCATCTTAGAGTTGCTTTGTAAAGCTTAATTAATGCTTCCTAAATGCTTTAAGATCTTATTAAAAGCATAGAATGAAAGTTTTACTCTAAATTCTGAAATATTAGACTTCTATGTTGTATCTACAAAGAATATGAGATTTATTTTATGTCAAAATCTATGAAAGCAAAGTAGGAACTGAAAGAATTGAGAAGATGATCTTCTCCAAAATAAAACGTAAGTGATGACATTTCCACTCTGCTCCTTGTGCAATGCATTGCCTACAAAAGTCATTCCTATCTTCAAAGCTCCTGTAATTTATATCTTAGAATTCATAATGCCCAGAATCATTTTGTGCCATGCTTACTAAAAGATGACCTCCAACATTCAATGAGAAAAGTTTCCTATGCAATTTACTCAAAGCCTGTAAGTCTAAAGGAAAAAGGATAAAATACTCTTCTTGAATCCTTATGTGGGTTTCCACTGGTATAATAAATGAAATAAAGAGATTCTAATTTCTTTGTTATTATTCTCTTTAAACCGATGCAATACATACAGCTCAATGATAAATTATGTTAGCTGAATTGATCACCAATTATGAAGAAGAAATCATTTAATTTTTAAAAATTATTTGAAAAATAGATCATTCTTCCACCTGAAATGGCTAAAAGTCATAATAATAACAATTCTCTTTATTCATTCTATTCAGGATAAAAACCTCTGTTGAAATGTTAGGCAACTATTTTGTTATATTCTTTTGTATTCAAGGCATTCAACAGAATAATTGTTCAAAGAAATGAGAAGAACATAACCTTATATAAGAAAAAAAATCTTGGCTCAGGACCATTTTGCCATGTAGATGTGTATGTAGTAAGGGCTTTAAAAAAGTTAATTAAAAACTGAATTGCTAAAAGAGATCCAAAATCATGACAGTGATTCAGGAAATGAAATGGGACCATCTTCCAAGAGAGAAAAAGACTAGTACCCAGAGGACCACAATTTCTCGCTGTTTGGAACCATCCCTCATCACTCTCTATCAACAGGATCTCCTTTCCAAGGCCCATCTCAAATGTCCCTTTTCCTGATTAATTTCTTTTTTTTTTGGCAGGGGCGTGTAGGGGAACCTATACAGAGTTAGTGACTGCTTTCTGAGTGTCAGGCCATGGGCTAAAGGCTAGAGATACCAAGACTAATAGAAAACATTCTCTGTTCTGCCCCAAAATGGAGGAAAAAGCCATACATAGACAAATTACAGTCCAACAGAGAAAGTGTCTTTAGAGCAATAAGACCAAATGGGCTCGGGTAAAAACAAGAACATATATTTATGCTCTAGATATTTCTATAGTACTCTTTCCATATTTTCACTATACCAGTTTATTTGTATTCGGGGCAATCTCCACGCTAAACTGGGAGTTCCTTCATTCACTTAGAAACACACATTTCAGTTCCATTATGTGCTTGGCATTGTGCTGGGCCGACCAAACATTATTGTCTGAGTTTTGATTCAAATGTAACCCTTGCTGTCACAAATGCAAAGTCAGCTCAAGCCCAACAAATATATAATAAGAGTCTGACAAATTTTGGTTGAACAAACAAACAAACTGAATGAACTCATATTGGCAAACAGGAAAAGCTTTGGAAAGCAGGATGGAAAAACAAGCGTGTTTGATTTAACCAGGCACCACTCAGGAAGTTGAAGTTGATGCCCACCTGGGTGCAGGGAACCTGCTGTTTCGTTTGCTCTTCTCAGTCCTATACCTGTAACTTACCCACCACTTGGGGAAATTTAGCTTTTTTAAACTCCTAGAGCTCGATAACAATTAAAGAAAACCAAAGCAAAGTGAAAGAATCATGAACGAGATTGTGGAGTTACCATAAGAACTTCTGTTCTCAGAGGTTTAGCACGGAAAAATGGGAATTTAAAAATGAATTTTAATAACTTTAGGAAGATGCTTATAGCAGCCTTAGTCCTAATAGTTGAAAACAAGAAACAACCCAAATATTCATCAACAGGATGATGGACAAATTATAATAACTTTACACCAAAACTAAAAAGAAATAACCTTCTGATGCAATGTAATAATGCATATGAACCTCACAAATGTTATGTTGAGTGAAAAATGCTAGACACCAAAAAAGTGTTTATTATTGATTATTATCACACTGATTGATTACATGTAAATGAAATTCAGTGAGTGCTAGTTGAGTGATAGTTGCTCAGTCATGCCTGACTCTTTGCAACCCATGGACTGTAGCCTGTCAGGTTCCTCTGTCCATGGAATTCTCCAGGCAAGATTACTGGAGTGGGTTGCCATTTCCTTCTCCAAATGAAGTTCAAGGAAAGGCAAAAATAACCTACAGTGACAAAACAGTGGTCGCCTGGGAAAGGAGAGGAGGAACTCACTGGGAAAGAGCCAAAGGGAACTTTCTGGAATGACAAAATGTTCTATATCTTGTTTGAATGGTGATTACATGGGTTTATACAATTGCCCAAATTCACTGCACTAAGCCCTGAAGACTATTGTATCGTACGTAAGTTATACCACAATAATGGGGGAAAAAATTCTTATGAATATTATGTATCTTATAAATATGGATTCCTTTAGAATTTTGATTTAAAATATAATCTTAAGATCCTCAGCTTCATTTTGCAGAATTTTTAACATGCTTCTTAGAATCTGTTTTTTTTTTTTTTTATAAATTATACCACACCGTGTGCACAAGTAGGATATTTAGTGCCGATCAGATACAGCATTAAACCAATTAATGATAGAACCTTTTGCCGTCTCAAACTCTATTCAGAAACCAGAGTCACTTGGTTCGATATATTCCTCTTTTGGTGAATTAGTTCAGGTGGCTCCTTTGTGAGCACTCACACAGATTTCAGGGGTCTCTACAGGACATCTGTTTTGCGTTCTTGCCATGGGAGGTGGTGAGGCTTTATGCCGACTCGTTCACACCCTCTCACCTGACCTCGCATCATCCAGCTCATGTATCTGTAAGGCAGTTGTGCCGATGAGGGATTTAATCTGTGGAGACTGAAGCTGAAGCTCTCTCTCACTAAGAGTATTTGCCTGTATGGAAATGAGAACCCTGACCTTGGCCTCATTAGCACTCTCTTCCAAACAGCTAAGTGAATCAGCCACTGGCACATACCAATAATAAACTGAAAACACGTTGGCTGGAGAGTGATATTAAGGTGCACGCAAGGCCACTCTGCTCCCCTTAAGCCCTTGGTGATATGAAGCAAATTTTCAAGCTCTCTGATACCCAGAATCACAGTTCCAGCCTTACTGCTGCCCTACTTTCGCCTTCTGTGCCCCCAAAACAAATATATGCAGAGGAGGCAGGACTTTGAGTCCACATAAAAGGGTTTATGTAAAATGTCACAATATTTCATTTTGCTCCAAAATCAAAACAGATTTGAAGATAAGTCATCAGCTCACTGGGCCTGTAGGTATTGGAGAAGGCCTCTGGGAACTTACCTAGGTGACATCACTTGGATGAAGCCCCTTTATCTTCAGTCCACACCAGTCACCAAGCGCTCAACTGCCCAAGTGCTGACACTCTCTTAAGTTCAGACAGCTCTGCTGACTCCTGCCAAGCTTGCTCTGAACTCTTTGCCAGGGCTGAAAAGCCCAGCCTCTACAATCCAGTCTCTCTGGTGGGGGGTAGGGGGGTGCCACACAGTCACTCCTCTCCAAGTTCTTCCTCAGGATGCTTCGAGAGAGCTGGGTACAGATCTCTGCTACTTGAAGAACAAATCAAAGGCCACCAATTCTTTCACAGTCTTAAAGAGTTCCTCCTTCTCTCTGCTTCTGTTCTCCTAGGATAGAGTTTAGGGTGTAGGAAAAGAAAAGAGAAAATAAAACAAGAATATATAAATTGACATTTTAATTATGCAAACATATGCACATTGCCTAACACTATCACCTATATCAACATATCAAGCTCTGGTTTTGATTTGAAACTCTATCACTGATCAGTTGTGAGTACTCAGATAAGCACCTAAAAATAGAAAGTCTCACTTTCCTCATCTACACAATGGGAATATACTTTAGCCTGACTCTTTTATGTACAAGTCTATAAGGAACACTTTTCATTATGTATTTAGTCTGTTTTCCATTATGATTTAATATATATTCTATGTTATCCTCAAAAGATGTAACAGTGTTTTATCATGAGCAAAGAATGGCACAAAAGTTATATAACGTTGTCCTTTTCAAACAAAGACATAGTGATCACATCTTGATATACTTGTTAAAATTTCTTCCATGTTTGTCCCCAACTACTACATTGCATACCACATATTCCCACATTGTACCAATTGTGAAGAACTTTATTCCGATTATTCTCCCATTACCTCTTAAGCTCAAATTCAAACTTCTGTATGATGGGCCTATAGTTGGGCAGCTGTTAATCTAACAAATGCTTTTTTACTTGGCATCAATTTAAAAATGAAAAGGCTACCAGAGAACAGCCTCATCATCTTGTCTTAGGGCTATGACAAGTCTCTGGGCATAATCCCATCTGCAGGGACCTTGATCCCAAAAGAGATCAAACTGGTTCACTGCTAGGGGACATCATGATGTTTGAAACAGATGATCAATAGTAGCATGCCTTGCATTAGATGCCTAAGACACACACTTACCAAAAGGGACAAGTGTTAAATAGCAACTCTTGAAAGCTAGGACTTAGCCACCTAGACGAAGTTTCTAGAAGCCCAGGATTCTGGATCATATTCTCTCGGAATGAAAGAAAAGTTGTAACCAAGAATAAGTTTGACCATATGATGGCCCTCTGTATTTTGGAGGCAATGTATGGCACCTCTGACTGTGCTGCTCTGAACAAATCAGTTAATGTAGCCAGAATCAGGTGGTGACCAGGTAAAAGAAGGCTCTGCGACTAGTCCAGGAGGTAGGCCATAGACTAATCCCACACAAGCTATCCTGCTTCACAGGCCTTATGAGCCAGCAGATCCAGTAGCACCGGATGCTTCCTTGTTAAACAGGGATCCTGTATGGAACCCATGCAAACCCCCAAAGGATAAGCAAGGCGCACACCCTGAGAGTCTGAAGTACAGAGGGGTTCTCTTTCCCAGATAACTGTTCTTTGGCAAAAGTGCCCTTGCCTCACTATTGGACCTTACAGAGAATGAGCCCCTGGCCCTGTGACTTGAGCTGCCTGTAACTGACTGGGTGTTATCTGATTCATTAGGTTACAAAATTAAGCACGTACAGCAACACTTCATCACCCAGTGGAAATGGTATGTGTAGAATTAGGCTGAAGCACATCCCAAAGCAACAATAATGTCAGAACAGCTGAAGACTCAGGCTTTTCTGCCACATTCTTCGGCTGCACTGCCATCCTTCCTTCAACGAACGCTCGGTTTTCATGGAGCTCTGCCTGTGAACAAATGACCACCGAAGGATCTGGCTTACAGATGTTTTTTCTCAATATACTGGCAAAGGAAGACTAGAACACTATAGCTCAGGAGCGTGCTTTAAAAAGCAAAACAAAAACACTGAAGAAGGGAAATCCTCTCAGTGGGAAAATCTTGAAGTAATATATCATAGTGTCTGCTTTGACTGGACTGAGAGGTGGCCCAAGATACACACAGACCTACACTGCTTCAGGGATAACGGCTAACGGTTAGGCTGGATCATCGCAGGTTTGGAAAGAGAGGATGGAAAGACAGCAAAGCAGTCTGTTGACAGACCTCTTAAACTGCCACAGAGCATGAGGGTATTCACATGGATGTTTTAAGTGTGTGAGAATGCTCACGATTGCACATGCTTTAGATGAAGCTCTCAATAATCAAAGTCTTCCTAGTGGCTCAGACAGTGAAGAGCCAGCCTGCAATGTGAGAGACCCATGTTTGATCCCTGGGTCAGGAAGGTCCTCTGGAGAAGGGAATGGCAACCCACTTCAGTATTCTTGCTTGGAAAATCCCATGGATGGAGATTGGGGTCACAAACAGTCAGACATGACTGAGCGACTAACACACACACACACACTCAATAATCAGATAGAAAAGAAAACCTATCCAATGGATGCCTGTCAGTTTCTTTCTCCAAACACCCAGGTACTTAGTCAACAGGTGAATGCCATCAGGAATGGATGCTGCATGCAGGCCCAACAACAGGGAGTTCCCATCCCCAGTCATGACCAGGTTGCCAGCAGTCTGGCGGGCACTGCCAAATGCTCAAGCTGACAATAGCAGAAGCAATCCTGGTTCCTGCTGTAGCGCCGTGTGGTGGGGAAGGGGGCCGATTCAGCCACCAGCTATGCTGCACCCCTTCCACAGTGGAGGGGCTACAAGTCTTCACTGGGATAGGCACTTATTCTGGACACTGATTTGTTTTCTCTGCTTGCAAGACTTCTGTGAACACAGGATCTACGGGCTTATGGGCTGCTTTATTCTCTTTCTTGGCATCTACATAAATTGCTTCAGATTTAAACAACTCACTCCACAGCCAAAAAAAGTGCAGCAATGAATGGGTTCATGCCCATGGAACTTACTGGTATGGCCACTCATCCCTTGAAGCAGGTGGCCTGAGAGGAAGGTGGCCTGGCCTCCAAAAGATTCATTTATGGGTCTAATTGAGAGATCACCTTGTGAGGTATGCACAGTCCTACAGGATGCAGTGTATGGCTTAAACCAGTGACCAGTAGGGACTTCCCTGGTGGTCCAGTGGTTGAAATCCACTTGGCAATGCAGGGGACATGGGTTCGATCCCTGGGTGGGGAACTAAGATTTCATATGCCACAGAGCAACTAAGCCTGTGCTCCATGACTACTGAGACCACATGCCCCAGAGCCTGTGTGCCGTAATTGAGACCTGATGCAGCCAAATAAATAAAACCCTAAGTTCAGTTCAGTTCAGTCGCTCAGTCGTGTCCGACTCTTTGCAGCCCCATGAATCGCAGCACACCAGGCCTCCCTGTTCATCACCATCTCCCGGAGTTCACTCAGACTCACGTCCATCGAGTCGGTGATGCCATCCAGCCATCTCATCCTCTGTCGTTCCCTTCTCCTCCTGCCCCTAATCCCTTCCAGCATCAGAGTCTTTTCCAATGAGTCAACTCTTCTCATGAGGTGGCCAAAGTACTGGAGTTTCAGCTTTAGCATCATTCCTTCCAAAGCNTGGCACCCCACTCCAGTGCTCTTGCCTGGAGAATCCCATGGATGGAGGAGCCTGGTAGGCTGCAGTCCACAGGGTCGCGAAGAGTCGGACACGACTGAGCAACTTCACTTTCACTTTTCACTCTCATGCGAGAGAAGGATATGGCAACCCACTCCAGTGTTCTTGCC
Source organism: Oreotragus oreotragus (assembly GCA_006410675.1). Taxonomy (NCBI): domain Eukaryota; kingdom Metazoa; phylum Chordata; class Mammalia; order Artiodactyla; family Bovidae; genus Oreotragus; species Oreotragus oreotragus. The sequence continues at coordinate 33,678 of SJYX01011424.1, forward strand.
TGGAGAGTCCCAGTGACAGGGGAGCCTGGTTGGCTGCCGTCTATGGGGTCACACAGAGTTGGACACGACTGAAGTTACTTAGCAGCCCTGTACCTCAACGAGAACTTCAACCAGCACTGTAGACATTCAGGCCAGCATTATAGAAAGTCATTTGAGCACCAGAAACCCAGAAAATTTAAATATACTAAAGTGGACTTGGTCTGTGTCTATTGAAATTTCAATATAAATTGATAAAATATCAGTTCATTACATAAAATGGAGAAGATTGGTGACATTTACTAAATAAAGAGGCTTATAATATAGAATGTATATTTGGATTTAAATGATGATGAGCGTCTTCCAGAAAGACAGCAATTTTAAGCAAGTCCTTGTTGGAAAGGTTGGCAAGTNCTGTGTCTATTGAAATTTCAATATAAATTGATAAAATATCAGTTCATTACATAAAATGGAGAAGGTTGGTGACATTTACTAAATAAAGAGGCTTATAATATAGAATGTATATTTGGATTTAAATGATGATGAGCGTCTTCCAGAAAGACAGCAATTTTAAGCAAGTCCTTGTTGGAAAGGTTGGCAAGTCAAATGATGACAACAAAGAGTGTTATAGGTGGCTTGGAAGAAGGTGATATAAGGCAGGAACAATGGGAGTAGTGGAGATTACAGATGACACACTTATTTTTGGCCTGAAGGCTTTTGATTTTAATTGAAATGTGGAGGAAAGGGAGAAGACATTTCAATACATATGAAATCCACTTCAATTTGACGCTCAAAGTAGATAATTTCAATACAGTGAATGCAACTTATGCAATGAAGTTTAGAATAGCAGTAGCTTGAGAGCAAGACCTTCAAGAAGAATGTGGGAGGTTCGAGGGAGGTAATATACATATAATTATGGCTGAATTGCATTGTTGTATGGCAGAAACCAACATAATATTGTAAAACAATTTTCTTCCAATTAAAGAAAAAATTCAAGGAGAATGAGGAGTTTTACTTACAGATTGATGGTAAAGAGCAATTATTAAAATGCTACTTACTTTTTGCTAATTTGCTTCTAAATTTTCATCTTTGCACTATCCTGTTTTTACAGTCAGTTAAGTTGCTCAGTTGTGTCCAACTCTTGGTGACCCCATGAAAAGCAGCACGCCAGGTTTCCCTGTCCATCACAAACTCCTGGAGCTTGCTCAGACTCAAGTCCATTGAGTTGGTGGTGCCATCCGACCATTTCATCCTCTGTCATCCCCTTTTCCTCCTGCCTTCAATCTTTCCCAGCATCAGGGAAAGATTCTTTTCCAATGAGTCAGTTCTTCATATCAGGTGGCCAAAGAACTGGAGCTTCAACTTCAGCATCAGTCCTTCCAATGTATATTCAGGACTGACTGGTTTGATCTTGCAATCCAAGGGACTCTGAAAAGTCTTCTCCAAAATCACAGTTCAAAAGCATCAATTCTTCAGCAGGCAGCTTTCATTGTGGTCCAACTCTTATATCCATACATGACTACTGGAAAAACCCTAGCTTGAGTAGACAGACCTTTGTTGGCAAAATAATGTCTTTAAAGCTATGTTAAAGCTGAACATAACATATGTTTTAAGGCAGCTTTTTAATATGCTGTCTAGGTTGGTCATAGCTTTTTTCCCCCCCAAGGAGCAATCATCTTTTAATTTCATTGCTGCAGTCACCATCTGCAGTGATTTTGGAGCCCAAGTACTTTGGCCACCTCATGCAAAGAGTTGACTCATTGGAAAAGACTCTGATGCTGGGAGGGATTGGGAGCAGGAGGAAAAGGGGACGACAGAGGATGAGATGGCTGGATGGTATCACGGACTCAATGGATGTGAGTCTGAATGAACTCTGGGAGTTGGTGATGGACAGGGAGGCCTGGCGTGCTGTGATTCGTGGGGTCGCAAAGAGTTGGACACGACTGAGCGACTGAACTGAACTGAGCGAAAAACATTGCTATTTTTGCTGTGAAGCTCTGTACAATTTTTTTCAGTTACTATTTTTTATTTTATTAAATTCAGATGTAAATATTTAATGAAATGTAGTTTCTTTATATCCTGTCATGTTTAGGAAACATTGAAAGCATTTTTTTTTCTGTTTGTGGCCTANCTGAGCGACTGAACTGAACTGAGCGAAAAACATTGCTATTTTTGCTGTGAAGCTCTGTACAATTTTTTTCAGTTACTATTTTTTATTTTATTAAATTCAGATGTAAATATTTAATGAAATGTAGTTTCTTTATATCCTGTCATGTTTAGGAAACATTGAAAGCATTTTTTTTTCTGTTTGTGGCCTAAGTTTTCATAAATGTATGATTTGTTTTGTTTGGAGATTGTCAAGGGTATGAATTCCCCAAAACTACATTAATGTGGATGTTGTGCTGAGATTCCAAGATAAGACAGTTGAGAAATTCATGTTTGTGTGTATATTAAACAAAATGATTTTTTTTTTTCCCTTTGACCACACTTTGGGGCTTGTGTGATCTTAGTTCCCCAAACAGGGATTGAATCTGGGCCCTTGACAGTGAGAGTACAGAGTCTTAACTACTGGACCACCAGGGGATTTCCAAAATGATAATTTCTAAAGACTGAATATTACTCTAAGAGCTGAAAATCAAAGCAACCTAGAAATAATTTTATTAAATAAAAAATTATTGTTTATTCTGTGTTGCAAAAGCACAAAGCAAATTATTGAAATTTCTTATTCTAAAGAAAAAAAAAATTCTCACAACAGAGAGGATATAGCTTAATTGCAACATTTGTTATTTGCTCAGTCCTATTTGACTCTTTTCAACCCTATGGACTGTAGCCACGAGGCTCCTCTGTCCAGGCAAGAATACTGGAGTTGAAAGGTTGCTGCTGCAAGCCATGTGTTACACTGGGATTAGTGACCTCCAGAGGAGAGGATTTCAACCCAGGGTCAGAGACAAGGCTTGACTGCTTGGAATGTTCTATGTAGCAAAGTTTTATTAAAGTATAATAGAGATAGGGAAAGCTTCTGACATAGGCATCAGGAAGAGACAGAAAGAGTGCCCCCTTGCTAGTTTTTAGCAAGGTATTTTATGTCTATTGGAAAGCGATTAATCAGGTAAGAGAGACACCTCAAGGCTGTTGGAGTTTCACCAGGCCATTCGCCCACAATATGCATTTTTGAGATAGGATGGCAGGAGGTGTGTCATCCCCCAGCCATAAAACAATTGGAAGGAATATTGATTTGTTGAGCCATTATCAGCCCAAGGTTTGAGAAAAGAAAAAATGTTAGTCTTAGGTGGAATCATTTTGAAGAAAGGCAAATTCCAAAGCAAATGCATAGTTTCATTAACATAGCTTTAGAAAAACATTTCCACAATAAAAATGCAGTGGTTAGCTCAAGGCAGAACCAGGTATCATCAACACAGAATTAAAAGAAGCCTCTTTTAATTTTGTGTAGAGCAGGGGAAAAAAAGGCTGCCACTTGCAGTTTATTTCCTCCTGCCACTTGGGACCTCTGGCCTTCCTCCCTTTTACCCACAGAGTGGGTTGCCATTCCCTTCTCCAGGGGATCTTCCCGACCCAGGGAATTAACCTAGGTCTCCTGCATTGCAGGCAGATTCTTTACCATCTGAGCCACCGGGGCTTTTCTCTAAATGAGGTTTACCTGTTTTATGATTTAATTGTTTCACATACAGTGATTTTGTGGTTTAGAAAAATGTTTAAATATCAGGGGAAATTTGCTGATATTATTACTGTTGAAATGTTTAAAAACCACTTAGGAAAACTCACTGACAGAACAATCAATACAAAAAGTATTTTAATTCTGTAATACATTTGAGGAAAGGGTGCTGTGAAGGAAGGAAGTGACAGATAGGGTGCTGGAGTAAACCACCTTAACGGGAGCTTCTAGCTGTGTGATTTTGTAATCTATGAGCAGGACCTTTCGGGCCTTCCCAGAACAGTATCCCCTGACTGACTCTGTCCTCCACCTGCCTTTTATCTTTAGAAAAACTTTAGTCAAAGAATAAATTTAATCAGAGAAGTGAGAAAATGCAGAAAGAAAACAGTTAAGGAAATGTGCACGCGTGCTCAGTCAAGTCTGATTCTTTGCGACCCCCTGGACTGCAACCCACCAGGCTCCTCTGTCTGTGGGCTTCTCTAGGCAAGAATGCCAGGGTGGCTTGCCATGCCCTCCTCTAGGTGATCTTCCCAACCCAGGGATCCAACCCAAGCTTCCCGCAGTTCCTGCATGTCAGGCAGATTCTTTACCACTGAGCCACTCATTAAAGAGGACAAAATAGTATTAATAATAGTTTAGCCTTTAAACAAAGTCAAAGATTTTAGTGCCTCCTCAAGGGCAGATAATATCCTGAACCATCTCCTCTGTGCTGTTTTGCAGATACTGAAACCCTGACCAGGTAGAAGAAGTTAGCTGTATTCTGCCCACAAGCACATAGGTTAACTCTTTCAATTACCTCACCACCAGCCAGTCAGAAGAATATCCACAAGCTGATCACACACCATATAACCCCGTCTGTCTTACTCTGCCTTTAAAAACCTTTCCCTGAAAGCCTTCAGGGAGTTCAGGTCTTTTTTTTTTCCTCTTTTTTTCTTTTTTTACGGTCTTTATTGAATTTGTCACAGTATTGCTTCTGTTTTATGTTTGGGTTTTTTGGCCAAGAGGCTTGTGGGATCTTAGCTCTCCCACTAGGGATTGAACCAGTAACCCCTGCATTGGAAGTCTAAGTCTTAACTAGTGGACTGCCAGGGAAGTCCTGAATTCAAGTATTTTAAGCACTAGCTTCCCTGGACTCCTTGCTTGCAGTCCTGCAATAAACATATTTCCTTCACCACAACACAGTGCCAGTAGATTGGCTTTGCTGCACAAGGGCAAGTAGATCCAGTATGATTCAGTAACAATTTTAAACCTCTATCATTGGGAAAAAAATGATGATTGTTTCCCACCAACTGTCTAAAGTTCTAATTTAAGTTTGTATCAGTATAACAGTTCATATCTAAATAAGCAATGACTTGCTTATTGATAATTTGTTACTGCATTCTTTTTGTTAGGGTTTCCCAGGTGAATCAGTGGTAAAGAATCCACATGCCAATGCAGGAGATTTCACTCATCTCACATGCTAGTAAAGTAATGCTCAAAATTCTCCAAGCCAGGCTTCAGCAATACGTGAACCGTGAACTTCCTGATGTTCAAGTTGGTTTTAGAAAAGGTAGAGGAACCAGAGATCAAATTGCCAACATCCTCTGGATCATTGAAAAAGCAAGACAGTTCCAGAAAAACATCTATTTCTGCTTTCTTGACTATGCCAAAGCCTTTGACTGTGTGGATCACAATAAACTGTGGAAAATTCTGAAAGAGATGGGAATACCAGACCACCT
>SJYX01011424.1:41650-131946 GCA_006410675.1 Oreotragus oreotragus
GGGTTCAATCCCCTGAATTGGGAATATGTTCTGGAGTAGGAACAGCAACCCACTCCAGTATTCTTGCCTGGAGAATCCCAGGGACAGAGGAGCCTAGCAGGCTACAGTCCATAGGGTCGCAGAGTCAGACACGACTGAGTGACGTGGTATTTATGTTAACAAACCATCCAAAGAGCCATTGGAGGAATTCAGGTAAAGTGTTATCATGTCCTCCAGGGACTGGACTTTGTTCAAAGATAATCAAACAATTAAAATTAGGAGAAAATTAAATCTCACATTCTTTTTCCTTCCTTTGTCATTTGACTAACACGGTGCTTCTTTACTTCAAAACTTTAAAATGAAATATAGATTGACTCACTGATCCGGCGTGCTGGTTTTCTCTTCTTTAACTTCTGATTCAAGGCTGATATACTGACCCTATTTTTAGTGATGGTTTTAAACCACTTCTTCGCTCTTCTCAAGGTAACCTTGGTGATAGTGTTACATTTGTTCATTATCATTTTTTAAGCAGCAACTATCTCTATTGATTTGTCTGTGGCCTTTGATTCAGTGAATCACAACATATTGCTATTTGAGTGTCCCTCAATTTGGCAAAGTTTAACTATAGTGGAATGGTTCTCAGGCTACATTAGTGAATAAGCCCTAGTCATTTTGTTTAATGGTGTTGAATCTGAGGTGAAAATGTTACATTCAAAGTTACCTCAGGAGCTAATTATCAGGCTTTTTACTTTTTCAGTTTTTATTAATGACCTGCCAACATCGTATAGTTCATGAAATGCTCTGAACGTGTACATGCTGATGATATGACCTCAGACCCAGCAAGAACTCAGGCAGTATGAAGGCATTGTGTGTTTAGAAATTTATTAAGTGATGTTCACAATACAGATACATATTTTACACAGAGTATACAAGTTCACAATTTTTAAAACTACACAGAGCAATCCTGGGGACTTTTACATTCAGCTACTTTATATGTAGAAATAAGAGCACAGGTAGCTGAAATAGATGAGGAAGTGTGTATCTGGGCCTTTATACACAATCTTATCCCATAGTAAAAACAGGATATTTTTTAGTTGGTAAAAATTTCACATTTCAGACATATGTTACTTCCCACTAAAGAATTCAAAAACAACATTTAGCTTCATTACACCCATCTCTTTGAATGTAAATGTGCAGGTATAATTTCTCAAGAATTTTCTTAAGTTCAATCAATTATTAAGTGGCCAAATTTCTCCACAGTAACAAAAGATTCTTTGAGACTAGCTTGCCAAGTGCAACTTCATATTCATCCATCTGCTCAAACATATATAAAGTTGAATTGTACATTGAGTATATTCTGTATGTTTTGGAGTAACTTCTAAACTCACAGAAACGTTTTTCCTCCCTTCCTTGTAGAGGAGGGCAGGGTACNTAACAAAAGATTCTTTGAGACTAGCTTGCCAAGTGCAACTTCATATTCATCCATCTGCTCAAACATATATAAAGTTGAATTGTACATTGAGTATATTCTGTATGTTTTGGAGTAACTTCTAAACTCACAGAAACGTTTTTCCTCCCTTCCTTGTAGAGGAGGGCAGGGTACTGGATCACAGTTAGTATAATCAGATTTCCCACAGTTCTCTTGCATCAAAGCAGAGGAATTGATTTTTTAGAGAGAGAAAGAGAACAAATCTCGTTGGATGGCTTTTGTGCCTGGGTTTTCAGGACATCCTTGAGCTGATCAGCAGCACAGACCTTGGGTTCCCTGGAGGCTCTTCAGAAGCTTGCAATAAACCTTCCTTATCTGTAGAAGCTGTGCATATACTAATGACACAGAGTTGAGAGGGATATGATTTTTGTTCTCAAGCAACTGATATTTCAATGGGCTAGCAGTGGTTAAGAAACTGTGTTCTGAGCAAAATTGGGGCTTCCCAGGTGGCTCAGTGATAAAGAATCCACTGAGAGAGAATCCTGCCAAGAACAGAGGAGACACAGGAGATGCAGGTCAGATCCCCAGGTCAGGAAGATCCCTGGAGTAGGAAATGGAAACCCACTCCAGTATTCTTACCTGGGGAACCCCAAGGACAGAGGAGTCTTGTGGGCTACATAGTTTACAGGGCTGCAAAGAGGTGACACAGCTGATCAGACTGAGCACACGCCTGCGCAAAGTTGCCTGGTTTTGGTTAACTCCTGCTGCTGCTATTACTGAATCCACATTCCTACTGCTCGCCTTATGACAATTCAATAAATTTAGAGATGAGTTGTTGGGACAAGGAGTAATGACTTTATGAAGAGCCAGCAGACTGAGAAGATGGTGGACTAGTGTCCCAAAGAGCCATCTTGTATGAGTCCGAATTCAGGCTTATTTTGTGTTAAAACAGGAAGGGGTGTGGTCGGTCATTGCAAACTTCTTGGTGCCAGAATCCTTGGTTTCTTGCATCTGTCCACATAGTTCAGGTCATGATGTTCCTGTAAATTTTCAACAAGACAAACGTTATTCTCTGTTTCACAAATTTTTACCTCTATATGACTGGAAAATTATACTTTTAAAGGTCAGAGCCTTGAGAGTGGGCTATCTTGTATTTTTCAGGCTATAGGCAACATTCTTAACTTGCAGAAAAAACACTAGAATACAAAGAGTAATGTAAAAGAAACATTCAATATGGAGTCAGATTTGTTCTTTCCTTGGGAGAAAAGTTTTGACCAACCTAGATAGCATATTAGGGGAAGGCAATGGCACCCCACCCCAGTACTCTTGCCTGGAAAATCCAATGGACAGAGTAGCCTGGTGGGGTGCAGTCCATGGGGTCGCTAACAGTCGGACAGACTGGGCGACTTCACTTTCACTTTTCTCTTTCATGCATTGGAGAAGGAAATGGCAACCCACTCCAGTATTCTTGCCTGGAGAATCCCGGGGATGGGGGAGCCTGGTGGGCTGCCATCTATGGGGTCACACAGAGTCGGACACGACTGAATTGACTTAGCAGCAGCAGCAGCAGATAGCCTATTGAAAAGCAGAGACATTACTTTGCCGACTAGGGTCCATCTAGTCAAGGCTATGGTTTTTCCAGTGGTCATGTATGGATGTGAGAGTTGGACTATGAAGAAAGTTGAACGCCGAAGAATTGATGCCTTTGAACTGTGGTGTTGGAGAAGACTCCTAAGAGTCCCTTGGACTGCAAGGAGATCCAACCAGTCCATTCTAAAGGAGATCAGCCCTGGGTGTTCTTTGGAAGGAATGATGCTAAAGCTGAAGCTCCAGTACTTTGGCCACCTCATGTGAAGAGTTGACTCATTGGAAAAGACTCTGATGCTGGGAGGTATTGGGATCAGGAGGAGAAGGGGACGACAGAGGATGAGATGGCTGGATGGCATCACAGACTCGATGGATGTGAGTTTGAGTGAACTCCAGGAGTTGGTGATGGACAGGGAGGTCTGGCATGCTGCGATTCATGGGGTTGCAAAGAGTCGAACATGACTGAGCGACTGAACTGAACTGAACTGAATACATTGCTATTAACTGAGTAACTTTGGGAAAGTTGCTTATCCTCTCTGGCTTGAGTTTCCTTGTCACTAACATGGGGATCATAATCAAACCCACCTCATGGAGTTGCCAAGGGTTAAATTAGATGGTGGTGATTTAGTCGCTAAGTCTTGTCCGACTCTTGCAATCCCATGGACTGGGAATCTACCAGGCTCCTCTGTCCATGGGATTCTCCAGGCAAGAATACTGGAGTGGGTTCTCATTTCCTTTTCCAGGGGATCTTCCTGACCCAGAAATTGAACCCAGGTCTCCTACATTGCAGTCAGATTCTTTACTGACTGAGCTACAAGGGAAGCCCTTAAAATAGATAATACATTTTAAAGGTTTACATTAAGTGACATACATAGAAAGTGATGATAAAAACAATTAACTCTGATTCTTATTTTTTANACATCCATACATGACCACAGGAAAAACCATAGCCTTGACTAGACAGACCTTAGTCAGCAATGTCTCTGCTTTTGAATATACTATCTAGGTTGGTCATAACTTTTCTTCCAAGGAGTAAGCGTCTTTTAATTTCATGGCTGCAGTCACCATCTGCAGTGATTCTGGACCCCCCAAAAATAAAGTCTGACACTGTTTCCACTGTTTCCCCATCTATTTCCCATGAAGTGATGGGACTAGTTGCCATGATCTTCGTTTTCTGAATGTTGAGCTTTAAGCCAACTTTTTCAGTCACTGAACTGAGCACTTTAGAGATTTGATCTCATTTAATCCTCATGGTGCCCTGTAAAATGATTTTCTTTTACAGAGGACACTGAAGCTCATGAAGGCCGAGTAATTTGCTCCAAGTCCCCAAGCAGTGCCAGAGTCCCACCAAGGTTCAAGCACACTAATGTGGAATACTAAGACTAAGAACATGGAGATGCTCTTAACCACTAAACTCCATCTCCTTCCCCTTGAGCTCATCTTGAAATGATGCATGTGAATTTGCTGGTTAAAGACGGAGGTAGGCAGAGAGGAATCTCAGGCAGAGGAAAAAATATGTACAAAAATATAGAAATATACATGAAAACAGCCTGGGCCCACATGGAAAGGGCCATTTGGGCCACGCTGAAGAGTTTGGATTTGGGCTTGTGGATAAAGTGGGGAGCCAATGAAGGATTTAAGAGCCACTGAGAGAAGTCACTTAATCAGATTTGCATTTGAAAGAATTACCATGGGCAATAGTTCTGGATGGAGTGGAGGGTGATGATATTAGAGGTGGGAGCATTTGGGAAGACCTGGACAAGAAGTGGTGAGAGCTTGCAGTTAGACGATGGTGGAGTGACAGAGTGAAACAACAGCTTTGAGAGGTGTTTCTGTGGTAGATTGAAAAGAGTTTGATAACTGATTGTCTGAGCCAGGGAGAGAAGAGCTGAGGCTGACTCAGATACCCAACTCTCTCTCAGAGGTGGGTAATTGAAATTAATGGAGCCGGTGAATACACATTTACTTAATTTCCACGTAAGGATGTGTTAGGTAAATGAAAGTGAAAGTTGCTCAGTCATGTCCGACTCTTTGCGACCCGATGGGCTATACAGTCCATGGAATTTTCCAGGCCAGAATACTGAAGTGGGTATAGCCTTTCCCTTCTCCAGGAAATCATCCCAAGTCACAGATGGAACCCAGGTCTCCATGATTGCAGGCAGATTGTTTACCAGCTGAGCCACAAGGGAAGGCCAAGAATACTGGAGTGGGTAGCCCATCCCCTCTCCAGCAGATCTTCCCGACCCAGGAATCAAACTGGGGTCTCCTGCATTGCAGGCGGATTCTTTACCAACTGAGCTATCAGGGAAGCCCTGTGTTAGATAAAACCAGGGTTAAGAAATAGAAAAACTTTGAAAGGTATTATAAGGTATGAGGGGATATTTTCAGAGGCTTAAACTTGACAATGCAAACTTCTATTGTCTCTAAGAGGAGTAAAGGAGAAATTAAAGGTACTGGCACCTTGGAAATTTTCCAATTGCTATTACAGGCTCTTAGAGGGTCAGTAGAAGTGGCAAGTATGCACAACTTTCAATTACAGTAAAAGCTCACTGATTTGGATTAATTGGGGTAAAGGGCAGACTGACTAAATAAAAGTCTGATTTATAGAAAAAATTTAAATAAACTCAGTTTGATTACTTTTAAGTATTTTCAGCTAAATTAACTCTTATGTTCTATTAAAAGGGATAAATTAGTAAGAATGACTTGTAAATAATATGAAAAGGACCTAATCTGAAGGGCAATTATATTTATTAATTTATTCATTCATTTAATAAATATTTAGCACATGCCAGACAATATTATTGAATATGAATGCTACTTCTAAGTGCCACAATTATGTTAGGCTTTTAAATTAACCATTTCCTTTCTTTCCTGAGAAATCCAAACCTTGTTAAGTCTTAGATATCTGACCCCAAGATGAGTTGCCTTAAAAGCAATTTTCTGTGTTTTGCAGAAAATAAGATCTCCACTTAAATGGTCACAACTAGTGAGGCAGAAACTTGAAGTTTTTCCACAGTAGAGACTCCTATTGGTCTCTGTGCTTCTGTTCTTACAACTCTTGCATCCATCTTTCTCTCTGCCCTGGGCACAGGTTCTAAAATGTAAATTTGACCCTGTGGGTTCCAAACTTCATCTCCTTCCATTTTGGATGTTATATGCAGGATAACATGGAAGCAGGTTCTCTGGCGTGAAATTCAGGACTGGTGGTATATGAATCCTTATCTATCTCTGTGTAACTCACTCAAAATTTGCCCCTTGCTTGCTTCACATAACCTGCTGCTCCCTGGCTCTGTATTTTTACATATGTTGTTCCATCTGCTTAGAAGTCCATTCAGATGTTGTCCTTGAACTTTTTATTCATCTTTCAAAACTTTGATCAGGAGATATTTTCTCCTTTCTCTCCCTCTTGGGCTTATACCTTCCTCTGCTTTACTTCTATGCTTTTGATCTCACATGTATCACATGAATATTTGTTTGTGTAAATGACTCTCTCTCCAACTAGATAATACATTTCTTGAAGTTAGGGGCCTTGCTAGATTTATCTTTGTCTCTGTGGTATCAAGTATAGCACCAGACACAATACAGACACTAAGAACTATTTACTGAAGTGAGTTGAATGAAATGTTCTTAGCTCATGTGGATTCTATCAAAGCTTCTTGTTTTGCTTTTTAATCTTGGTCTCTAATAATTCAGTTTACTCTCACTTGTCATATGAGAAGGAAGAAGTACCTGGTAAAATTGAAAAATCAGGTAATGTTATTTCTTTTTACAAATTTGACTTGAAAGGGTGTTTTCTAAAGATGGATATGTGTTTTCTTGCTTCTAGATTTAATTTTTCTGTATACTCTTCTCTCATTCCTTCAGCCTACTCCCATCACATCTTCTGTCAATGTCTCCCTATCATTGTCTATATAGGTTCAAAGTCAACTCCATAATTAAATAAGAACTTTCTCCTTAAATCTTAGTTCAGTGATGTATCATCAAAAACTCAGAAGATTTCACATTTGGAGGTTAGGCATATTTAAGTGCTGTAGTTCACTGCCATAAATTCCTGCTACGTTTGATCCTCCGACTGTTAGCTTTCTCTCCTGTCCAGCTCTCCCAGCAGTTCTGTCTTAAGGCACCTAACAGTAAGTGCTCACTATGATAGGAAGAGAAGTAATTAATCAGATTAATGTTCAAAGAGTCCTCTTCAAGTTGTCAGTACCCATATTTATATCATATTGCTGCAATTTTGGCAGAATTATTTGCTTTTTACGAAAATCTGATGAAGCAATTTTCAGATTTCCTAACATGAATCAAAAATTTGAAAAACACACAGAAACATATCCATCCTCCCGTTAACATTTCTCTATTTGAAGTAATTTCACATTTTGTGGTTTGGGCTGGGAAAAATGATTAACAAGAAGGGCTTTTCAAACAGACTTTCCAGATCGCTTGCAAAAAGCCAAGTCATTCTGATATAATTTGCTTCCTGCTCTCACAACTTTATGTCATGTGCTCTTGTTAGAGTCTAGTTCCTACAAGAAGACTGACAGTGTTTCTATTGAATTGGAAACTGAGACTGCCATCTGGCAACCTGGGTTCCTGATATCACTGAATCAAAGGAAGGGGTTACTATATTTGGTTGGGGTGATTGATTCTGTTGATCTGTACTGGTTGCTACACAGTGCTGGCAGGAGAAACTAGGTCTAGAACTGAGAGGACTCTCCAAGGCATCTCTTAGTCATTTTTCATGTGCAAAACAGACAGGACTGAAAAATAATTTAGACCCAAGAATAAAGGTTTGGGTCACTTCACCAGGTGAAAAGCACTGACCAGCTGGTTAAAGGCAAAGGGACTATAGAATGGGTGGCGGGAAAGAGAATTTTAAATATCATTTGAGGATTTGTGACCAATTCCAGGAATAAAGTGGCAGATATGAAATGTTTCTTCCTCACTTGTTTCCATTCATTTTCTTTATCCTAATTCCCTATTATTTTATACAAATAGTGTTAGTGACAATTAAATTTATAATAGTCTTTAATGGAAAAAAAAAAGCAAAAAGGTAATTAAAATCACTGAAGACATGTATGAAGAGCATTAGAGATTTGTGACTCCATTTTGAGGGTAAGGAGATGAAAGTATATTTCTATAAAAGAAGTTATAACTCGCTAGACAGAAGTCTGATATTGTTCTTATTGTCCAGTAGAAGTTTTAAAATGGGTAGAAGAGAGGGTGTGGAGCATTGGTAGCCAAGGGAGGTATATCTGTGATCATTTATTCATGTATTGTCTCTCAGCTTTCTATACAGGGCCCCATGAGTCTGGGGCTGGGGATATGAGGATCATACTTCTAAGATTCTCTTGCCAGTGTTCCAGTTAGATTCTGCCAGAGACAGGGACTGTGAAGGGAGACTGAAAGGGAGAAGAGATTTCTCCTGCTTCCAACAGCTTCAGCATCTCTGCAGCACAAACAGGCGGCAAAGACTCCAGTACTAGTCTTTTAGCACCACGTGGAACCCCCTTGGGGCCTGGACACAGCCACGCAACTCTCAGAGGTCCCCGCTGCCCCAGCACCAGTCGTGAGGCACCCCACCCTCGCATCTCAGCACATCTCCACTGTGGCCTCTCCCGCACACTCCCATGAAGGCAGCAGCCCCGCCCCCTGCTCGCCACTTCTGCTGGCCTCGCCCTTGTCTTTTTTGTCCTCCCAGCCTAGGGATGGTAGCTACTTCTGGTTTACTGATCTCTGGGTTAGCTTACAATCCTTTTCCTTTCTTTCAGGCTATTAATCCCTTGCATTGAATACCCTCTGTTTGAAACACCTATTGTGGTTTCTTTTTCCTTACTAGACCATGACAGATACCAGCACATAAATTAAAAGTTGATAATAAAAATCTTTGAAACATGAGCTAAAATGAAAATATTTAATATTTGAAAACATTTTGTTACTCAGAATTTTAAAGGATTAAACTTCCTCCAGAATTTGACATCTTTCTATCCCTAAATAGTGTGAAGCCTCAATTTCCCTTGGGGGTCACATAACTGTATGTCAGTCTACCAAGCAGCAATTTACCCAGCTTCTCATCTTCCTCCTCAAATACAGAAACAGGATGCGTATCCCCTCCTAGAGTGCTGAGACCAGAGACTAAAAGCACTGTTCACATGTGAGTGTCAGGAAGTCAAAACAATGACTTTTTCCAAAAACTGCAGTCTCAGCATGTGCCCATTACAGAAAATGCTTTCCTCTTCTCAGATCATGTGCTATAAAAACACAGAGCCACTTCCTGTCTTTTGGTGGAGGGGTCATGCAGGTCAGCCTTTAGACTGAAGTGTGAACTTCCTGGTTCTGTCGAATACCATGATGAGAAGGGCGATTTGGGCAGACAGACGTGTGGCAACATTATTTTGAAAAAAATGTTTAGAACACTGGGCTTCCTTGGGAATGTGACATTTACAAGCACCCTAAATGTTCTGTACCCACTCCAGTGTTCTTGCCTGGAGAAACCCAGGGACGGGGGAGTCTGGTGGGCTGCCGTCTATGGGGTCACACAGAGTCGGACACGACTGAAGTGACTTAGCAGCAGCAAATGTTCTGTACAATTGAGGTATTCTCAAAATAGAACAGTGAGCAAGCCAATAATGTGTTCTTTTGTTTGCCATTTTACTTCTGTGACCTACCCCCAAGTAGCACTTGTACATGACACATGACAGAGCTTCCATCTGGAGGCTCCAGTGAAAGGTGAGCTGAAAGGGAGCTCCCACCTCCATGGATACTGCAATTCCTATTGTGGATAAACACACAATGGAAAACTTTCCAGAAATACACTTTTTTTTTCCATTGCTTATTGTGTTCATCCCACAGAGGTGGAGATGACAACTTTCCATTACATTGGGAGACAGGGACTTAAGTTGAGTGTCATCCTTGCTTCTGCAGATGGGGAACAAGCAAAATAGTAAGATGGGCAAGATCAAGACAGTATGCTTATTCACAGTGCCATCACAGGCCTCCTAACGTATTTCCAACAGGCTCTTATTTTGAAGGGTGCTCTGACCCTTCTCTAACTTCAGTCAGGTTACTAGTCACACAGCTTTAGTAACTGTCAGGCAACAGGAAAAAGACTGGAGAGAGAAAAAAAAATCCAGTGAACATACTGATGTGCAAAAAAAGGGCAAGAGCACCACCCTGAATGTGAACTGTTGCTCATTATAAGTCTTTTGGGCCATTGCTCTACACATGAGGTAGAAGAGGAAAAGGTTTTTTGCATGAGGACAGGATACAGGAATACTGAGAAAGGATACCGCTTTCCTAGATGGTTAATCTTTCTAGAGGTACTTTATCTAGATTTTCTTCTTGTTCCAAACAAGAGGAACAGATTAAGTTGCCCCACTGAAAGTAAAGATTTGAGGTTTGGGAGGAGCAGAAAAATCATTAGAACCCAAGAGAAATATCATCTTCCCCAGAGAGAATTAGTTTCTCCTTCTCCATTCTTCCATGTTCATATCTTGTAATATGTTGCAATTATTTGCTTAGATCTGCCTCTTTGCTGGAAAGCAGGAAACACATCTGTTCAACTTGCTATACGCTCAGCATAAACCAGTGCTTGGTACAAGAAGGTTCAGTGAATGTTGATCAAGTAATGACTGAACAAACGAGGCATGCTTGGAAACTATGTCTTAAATTAACTTCAGTAATGAACCTGCCTGGATATCAGAATGAAATTATTGGCTGAGGTTGGTCCAGAACATTGTTAAAGCACATTACCTAAATTTTCAGTATTTTAACAGTAAGGAATGATAAAGAAGCTGTGCTGTGCTGAGCCACTCAGTCGTGTCCAACTCTGTGCAACCCCATGGACTGTGCAAACTCCTGCCAGGCTCCTCTGTCCATGGGGATTCTCCAGGCAAGAATATTGGAGTGGGTTGCCATGCCCTCCTCCAGGGGATCGTCCCAACCCAGGGATCAAATCCAGACCTTCTGCACTGCAGGCAGATTCTTTACCATCTGAGCCACCAGGGAACCTGATAAAGAAGCTGGAGGGGTACTTTCCNTCCTCTGTCCATGGGGATTCTCCAGGCAAGAATATTGGAGTGGGTTGCCATGCCCTCCTCCAGGGGATCGTCCCAACCCAGGGATCAAATCCAGACCTTCTGCACTGCAGGCAGATTCTTTACCATCTGAGCCACCAGGGAACCTGATAAAGAAGCTGGAGGGGTACTTTCCTGATGGTCCAGTGGTAGGGACTTCTCTCTTCCACTGCAGGGAGCACAGGTTCGATCCCTGATTGGGGAACTAAGATCCCACATGCTACACAGCTTGGCCAAAACAATAAATAAAGAATGTTTTAAAAAGAAGCAACCAGAGGCCCCAGATCAAGATCACAATGAAGGAAGGGGAATGTAGAGCAAAGGTCTCCCTACTGACTGAATGTGTCCTGTAGCCCCAAAGACCTTACCTCTGAAAGTCATCTTTCAACTCCCTTCCTTTAAGCCTCAGGATATCAACTGCTAAAACCACCCCAAGTACACAATCATATGCACATGCACATGTGTATGCAAAATATAATCTTTTCTCTCAAGAAGTCAGCCTTCTGGCAAAGATAAATATTTCTTAGATTATAACCAGCAAAGGAAATAAAACCTCCAGGCAGTAAACAGCGAGGAAAAAAATAGTGAATAGTCGAAGTCCTAAAACAACACCCATTCAAAAGGGTTGTTTGTTAGCTAGAAAGAATGAAATAGATGACCAGCGCAAGTTTGATGCATGAAGCAGGGCACCCAAAGCTGGTGCTCTGGGACAACCTAGAGGGATAGGTGTCCTATCCTGAGGTGGGAGGAGGCTTCAGGATGTGGGGACACATGTATGTCTATGGCTGATTCACATTGACGTATGGCAAAAAACATCACAATATTGTGAAGTAATTATCTTCCAAATAAAATAAAATTTTTTTTAAAAAATGAAATGCCCTTTTATATTTCTGGATATTAGGAAGGCTATCCTAGCCAGACTGGAGGGGGCTCTTCTGCATGGTTCCCCCTACCTCAGAGTCTCTTAACACTAAATAGATCTGGAAATCAAGACCCCAGTGACTAGCAAGAGATTGAAGTTGCCTGAACATCGGAGAACACTCTAAATTATGTTCCCTTTTTTCAGGACAGGCATCTGATTTGGTTCTGATCATATTCTTGCCAGTTTCTCCCTCAGGCATTCGAGTTCTGTGCCTATCTCAGACAGGTGATTAGAGCCTTCTGAGATAGAAACCAGGTTGCCTGACATCAAAGCGCCATCCTCTTTGGACTCTCTGCTCTTTAATCCTGTTGCCTGTACCTGTCAAAGATAATGCACAGAAAGAAATCAAGAGAACTAGCTCACTTATTAACTGCAGATTAAAAAAAAAAAAACTAAATAAAATAGTGGCCAATCAAATCTAGCACTGGACAGAAAGGATCCACAAATGATGAGGACCCCTTAAGTGGAGGAATCAGGCTGCAATGCCGGAAACCACTGATCAATCATTAAAAATAGAACCAAATTGCATGCGCCTCCTAATGTGGTATAAAATCAAGGCTACAGCTCACTCTTGACATATTCTTGCTTAAAACTTGAACTTTCATCTAATCAAGCCTCTAGGTCTAACTACCTGTTGTAGGAAATGCAGGGGAAAGGAGACTGTTTACAACCACGGGATCCAGTCAGCTGAATCTTGAATGCAGGAGAGTCAAGAAATGACCCCATTTCATGAAACGTGCTCTTGTTGATTACAAGACTCTTGCTGATTAAGAGACTTCTTAAACCAACAATTCAAAAAAGCCCAGTATTGGTGGCAATTAGAGAAACAACTTGGATAAATTATTAGATGTCTCTAAGAAAATAGTATTAACTGGTACTTTTTGTTAGATATCATAATGGCATTGTGCTTGCATTTTTAAAGTCCTTATCTGTTAGAAAGCCACATTATAGTATTAAGGGGTAAAACAGAAAATGGTCCTAGAGTTTGCTTTAAAACATTCCACCAAAAAGGGAAGGAGAGAAGAGCTGAATCAAGAATGCTAATAATTATGGGATTTGGGTACAGATTATACAGGGGTTCATTATGTTATTCCCTACATTTTGAAGTCTGTTTGAAAATTTTCATAACTAAAATGAAAGAATAAACACCATAACCAAATAAGGGAGTTTCCAGAAATTCAAAAGTGATTTGAAATTTAAAATACTTCACCATGACAAAAAGTTAATGGAGAAAAATCATTTAATCGACTTAATAGATGCTAAAAAGGTCTTTAAAAAGTTCAACATAATGTCCTGACCTTAACAACAAACACATTGGAAACACCAACAGAGGATTTGGTAAATGTATTAAAGTATCTCCACCTGATAAAATGCCATGCATTTCTTTAAAATGATGTTGGAAGAAAACAAGGACATGGAAACATGCTCATGATGTACTAAGCAGAAAAAAAAAAGATTCCCAGAAGAAATGAAAGGCATCATTTCATTTTACATTAACATATATACCAAAATGTGAAGAGTGGCTAAATGTGGGTTTGGATTTGCTATTGTTTGTGGTTTTCATTTTCTTTCTTGTAGTTGGCTATATTTTCCAAAGTGTCTACAGATAACACATACGGCTTTTTTAATAAGGGAAGAGCACACTGTTATTTTAATTTTTTAGAAACTCTTGTGGTCACCTCTTCAGTTAAAATACACCTAAATTAACCGTGGTCTTACTAATATTTTTCCATTTTGCTCAAAATTATATCTTAAGAGACCTATCAAATGCCTTGTTGGAATTAAAATCCAGTGTTTACAGTGTTTCCTGTGTAATAATGTTATTGAAATAAAAGTCAGAGGCCCTATTGAAAAGTAGTGTTCATATTAAACATCTTGAACAAGCCTGAGATTATTAGTTTACATCTAATATGTTTTAAATAATTCCTGTTGTACAACTCTGCATGCAAATGTCACAGTTTGAGAAAATGCAAAAATGGATCCATTTTTATATGGCAGGAGATACAGGAATTTATCTTTCCTGAAAAAATCCAGGATTTTTTTCTTTCTTATCATAATGTTACAAAGAACAAGAAATTACGTAGAATGTTTTAGAATGATTTGTATCCAAAGTGAATTAAAACGTTAAATTTTCAGCGAGAAGCTTCAGTTTTCTTCCTTTCTCCTAAAACACGCATGCATGAACATGTACACACATACAGTGTAGTATTTCATGAGATACTACTTTACTGCAACAGTGTGAGAGACAAACACCTGATTTTCTTAACCAAATAATAAATGAAATTAGGAAACAGAATTAAGCTTCATTGTGAACTGTGTTGCTAAATATCTAATTGTTCTGGGTACCATGTACTGCTGGTTCTAAAGTACTAAAAAGACAAAAATGAAGTAAACTAAATCAAATATCATGCTCTAAATTGCATGTTCTCCAGAATTCTGTCATCAAGCCTGACACTTCAGCTCCATTTGTAAATCAAGTTGAGCTTCTCTCTCTGAGTAGATTTGGTTCCTTTTCAGCCAAATTATTAAATCTGCATGGTAGATATAAACTTGCTTACAAGAAGGCATTCCCTAAGAAAAGTTAAAGCTTCAAGATTAACCTTTAAAAATTAGCTCCAGAGATATTCTGGAGCTGAAGGAACACTATACAGACTACTATCCCCATTCAGATAACTGACTTGCCCAATTAGCACCAAGACTATTGTGATTGCAGAGGGACTGTGGCCTAATGAAGGTCAGCTAGCCTTCCTGCTAAATATAGTGCAAGACTATTAGGTAGCATTAAGAGAATACATGTTAAGCATTCTCACCACACACCCACACAAAGGTAACCATAAGACAGATGTGTTAATCAACTTGATTGTGGTAATCATTTCACAATGCATACATATGTCAAATCATTGCATTGTAAACTTTAAATATATACAATTTTATTTGTCAATTATACCTCAAGAGGCTGGAAAAATGATTTAAAATAAAAGCAGATTTATAGACGCCATTGATTTCCTCCCCCCAGATATGAGAAACATAGAAACGTTTTCATAAGCTGACCAAAAAATAAAATTAGGTGACACTGGACTACTGACTGACCTTCCTCCTATATTTAGTTGTTTTGTATCCCTGAAAATATAAAACTATCTTTAGATGCTGATTTTTCCAATTGACTGGGGTAGGCTTGATAATGAGATGATCAAGTGTGACTAGTGTGGCCTGACAGCTGTATGATATAATACTATGTCCTGAATTTTTCTCCTAACAATAGAAATACACTGATAAAAAAAAAAAAGAAAGAAATACACTGATCCAAGTTCTCATATAATCTATATTTAATGTATCTCATTTCTACATAAATTGTTGAACTGCTATTTTAGATGAATAGGTTTTACCCTATATTTTCTCATCCTTTTGACACAGGTTCCAAACCACTGACTGGAGAAATCTATAATACTGAAAGCAAAAATTTATAATACTGAAAGTTTCAACTTGAGCCAAGTCTTGAAATACCATGAGACTTATATTAATAATAGTATCGTTTATTCATTTAATTCCAGTGAATTCAAAAGCTACCTGATATATCAAAGTACCTAACAAACTGTCATGTTTTTTCAGTATTCATATACAAATTTTTGATATATATTATATTGGCCTGCAAACAGGTGATTTTAGAAACTGGTAGAAAAGCAGATCATTTAGCCTACTCTTTACTTATTGTTACAAATTCTAAAGAAGAGTTGGAGATGCTAGTCTATATGATAGGATGTTACGAAATATTCTTTAGGGTTGAAGTTTTTGTTTCCTTCCCGTCTAATAGGGAAAAAGAAAACATGGACATGGGTGCCTGCACACATGCACACAACACGCTGTAGTGAATAGAGCCCATTGTTAATATGAATAAATCCTTTTAGACTGGAATGATTTCATCTATTACCAAGTTGTTCACATTTAATTTCTATTCACAAAACTTAAAATAGTTCTCTTCTGTTGGGCACTGGCCTTTATGAGGATTTCTCCAGCATCTATAGTTTTAGCCATTCTCTCTCTTTCCTGAGCTTCAGATCCATATTTCTACCAGCCTCCTGTTCATCTCCATCCCGATGACCCACAGAAACTCTTTTCCTTCACTCTACATCCAACCTACCTCTTTCTTTCGGGCTCCTAAACTCAGAAGATGCAACTGCCATCCAATAATCATATGATTGTGAGGGCTGGATAATGTCTCTTACTGTTTAATTAGGTAACAAGTTCCAGAGAGCCCATGAAACATTTTTTAAATGTATATATTGTATTATATTACCAATGGCTTTGTCTTTTTCAGGTCATCTTTTCCTCTCAAGAATAATATTTCAAAGAACTCTGAACAACGTGAAATAACAATATAGTTGGTGCAGTATTTCTGAGCTCCACATCCAAAGATTTAATCAATTGCACATTGAAAATATTCAGGAAAAAAGTTCCAGAAAATTCCAAACTCAAAACTTGATTTTGCTGCCCACAGGCAACTATTTATATAACATTTACATTTCATTAAGTATTATAAGTAATCTACAGATGCTTTCAAATATATGGAAGGATGTACCATTTTATATAAGAGACCTGAGAATCCACAGACTTTGGTATCCGCAGGAAGAGGGGATGGGACTTGGAGCCAATCCCACTCCCCCATTCCCCATTCCTTGGGATGACTATAAGTGAATTTATCCTGAAACAAACAAACTTTTCTTCATATGGAACAATGGTTCACAAAACTCTGGTCATCAAGAACAAAGAACAGTGATCCTTGAAAGATGGGAAATAAATAAGACTGGCACTATGATTATATGATTGCTTTAGCTTTGTGCCTAGAAAAAATTTCCAGGCTTGGCACAGGGAGAGGAAACCAAGTGGAGCCTGACTGTCTCCCTAAGTTGAGAAGACAGAATTGTGAGTGTGACACACACAGAGAATCTAGGCAAAGCCTCTAGAACTGACAAGGCAGATTTCCAGAGCGAAAAGAGGAGCTGGACATCTGCAGAGCTGGAGCTCTTGACATTCAGCTGAGTACTGATTACTGCATCAGGTGAGGACAAAACAAAAGCACGAAATGAAACTGAAAATATGAAAGGGAATAAAATAGGGTACTATTCCAGGTGGGCTGAGATAATTGCCTGTTTCCATTAGCCAAATTAAAAAGCCTCATAATTCATGCGGGTGTCAGTGAGAATACTCAAAAGGGGACTTTGCTCCAAGTAACACGGAAAACTAGTCCTAGATTAAACATTGCTTTGGTCCTGCTTAACAAAGTTTTTCAAGCCAGCCACAAAAGTAGCTATTGTCTCAAGAGAATTTAGGCACAACATGAAGAAAGCTCAAGAATATAGGAATATTAAAATATCCAACATAGTAAAAATCACATCTCAGGCATCAAACCAGAAGTTACAAAGCAAGAAAAGAAACAAAAACTTTGAACCATGAAGACTAGAAANCAATCCCACTCCCCCATTCCCCATTCCTTGGGATGACTATAAGTGAATTTATCCTGAAACAAACAAACTTTTCTTCATATGGAACAATGGTTCACAAAACTCTGGTCATCAAGAACAAAGAACAGTGATCCTTGAAAGATGGGAAATAAATAAGACTGGCACTATGATTATATGATTGCTTTAGCTTTGTGCCTAGAAAAAATTTCCAGGCTTGGCACAGGGAGAGGAAACCAAGTGGAGCCTGACTGTCTCCCTAAGTTGAGAAGACAGAATTGTGAGTGTGACACACACAGAGAATCTAGGCAAAGCCTCTAGAACTGACAAGGCAGATTTCCAGAGCGAAAAGAGGAGCTGGACATCTGCAGAGCTGGAGCTCTTGACATTCAGCTGAGTACTGATTACTGCATCAGGTGAGGACAAAACAAAAGCACGAAATGAAACTGAAAATATGAAAGGGAATAAAATAGGGTACTATTCCAGGTGGGCTGAGATAATTGCCTGTTTCCATTAGCCAAATTAAAAAGCCTCATAATTCATGCGGGTGTCAGTGAGAATACTCAAAAGGGGACTTTGCTCCAAGTAACACGGAAAACTAGTCCTAGATTAAACATTGCTTTGGTCCTGCTTAACAAAGTTTTTCAAGCCAGCCACAAAAGTAGCTATTGTCTCAAGAGAATTTAGGCACAACATGAAGAAAGCTCAAGAATATAGGAATATTAAAATATCCAACATAGTAAAAATCACATCTCAGGCATCAAACCAGAAGTTACAAAGCAAGAAAAGAAACAAAAACTTTGAACCATGAAGACTAGAAATATCAATCAATCAAGCTGACCAGCAAGTCATATAGATGATATATTCACTGGATAAGGATATTACAATAGCTATTAATATTATAATTGTATTCTATGTGTTCAAGAAGCTATAGGAACAATTAAACATGCTAACTAAAGACATGGAATATACAAAGACTCAAAATGAGTTTCTGGAGATGAAAATTACAGTATCTGAGATGAAAAACATACAAGATAGAAATAATGACAGGTTAGACTTTGCAGAAGAAAACATTAGTGGAATTGAATACATAACAATAGAAACTCTCCAAAATCAAACACAGTTAGATAAAAAGTCTGAAAAATAAATAGACTTTCACTGAGCTGTGGGACAACTTTAACAGGACTAATATGCTAATCCCCAAAGGTGGGGCAGCAAAAAATAATGGTTAAAATCTTTCCAAATTTGATAAAAACTATTAACTCACAGATTCAGAAAATGAGAAAAAAGAAAACTCAAGTGCAAGAAAAAACTACACCATAGCACATTATAATCAAATTACTTAAGACCAGTGATTATTAGAAAACACAGAGACAAAATACAGAACAAATATATATTTTCATATATATGTGTGTATATGAAAGATTTCTCATTGGAAACAACACAATCTAAAAGATACTAGGGCATCATCTTTAAAGTACTGAAGAAAAAACTGTCAGCCTGGAATACTTTACCACTGAAAGTATCTTTCAAAAATGAAGGCAAAATACAAAGTTTTTCAAACACAAAACAGCTTTATCATCAGCAGACAGACATGCATTACAATAAGTGTTTTTTAGAAAAGCATTTTAACAAGAAGGGAAATGATACTATATGGAAATCTATGTCTACACAAAGGAATTAAGAGCATCCGAAGCGGAAAATACACCGGCAAATATGAAAAATTTTCATCAGCTTTTTGAAAGTATCATTAAAAGACAATTGATTGTTTAAAGCAAAAATAATAACCATGTATTGTGGGAGTACAATATATTGACACTTTAAATGTATGATATTTTTAAAAGCCTGGGAACAAAGAAATGAAAGTATAGTGTAGTAAGGTTGGTATACTATATGCAAAGTAGAATTGTGTCACCTAAAGGTAGACGGTGACAATTTAAAGACATACATTATAAGCCATAAAGAAACCACTTAAATACCATAACACAGAGCTATGGCTAATAAGGTAGTAAAAAAGATGAAATTGTCATAAAATACTCAATTCAAAAACAACTAGTAAAAAAGTGAATCCAAAACAGATAACAATGGGTTTCAGGTTTTGTTGATTTTTTTTCTCAGCAAAACCTCTTTTAAAAACAGAGCCTTACTGGTTAAGCTGAGGATAATAAACAGAGAAGGAACAGTGCTCTGGTTAAAGTGGGGGTGGGAGAGCCTGGATCCCCTGCTGCCACGCCCCAGTGGGTCATGAGGCATGAGTGGTGCCCAGCGCCTTGTGTGGCCCACTCCCACCCAGAACTCCTCCTGCCCAGACAGAGAACTGAGGAGAAGAATAACACCAAGGTACTGACCTGTGATTGAACTCTAGATTTTTCACTCACAATTAATTCCACCAAGCTGCTGAGAATAGAAAATATGGGAAGCATACGAAAACGACCAGAAAACAAGAGTGAAGAAAGGCAAAAAAGCATAGTGAGCATGTCTTGACAAACCTAACCACAAATCTATTTTTTTTTTACCCAGGATGAAAGTAAATATTAGGTAGTTGAGCTGATATTTCCATTAATATTCATTAACATTTGTTTTCCTTAAACTGTATTAGCCATTTGGGGGTTTCTGATACATGAAGACAACCCAGGGGATGAACTTCGGACGTGCTAAATTTGAAATAAAAACAACTTATTAGTTTCAGTGAATTAAAAATGCCACACCCTGCATATCCTGCCAAATAAGCTGAAGGCTGAAGAAATATCTTATTCTTCTGAAAAGGCCTCTTTCTCCCTTTTTCCTTTTTCTTTTAATACTGGAAAGATGGTAAAATAAATTCTGTGATAATAGCCTTCATTACTGTAAATTGAAATCAAATACTCCATTTTCAATCTCTGTCTCAGATGTGAAATGATTATGCTGATATGTAGTAAAGAAAACAGACATATAAGGGATAATTCCAAATAATGTGATTTTTTATTTCGATATAATGTGTCCTGAAAACAAACACAGCTAAAATATATGGCAGAACTTAGCTATAAATTTCAGTGTATGGTTCCCTGAACTATAGTAGTAGGAATATTGTTTCTGGGGTAAACATTCAAGTGTTGAGAGGCTCGTTCATTAACACAGGTAAGACTTAGGACGGCAGCAGGGCCAAACCTGTGTACAGTGCAGCTGCCGTCCAAGTATGAGAGCATGCCTAGGTTCTGACCAGCTTCATCATTCCATCTCACGCCAGTAGCTACAGATGCTTGGTCCCCTACTTGGTATCTTATTACTCGCTTTCTGTGGCTGCGACTGAGTTCCATATTTTATATTATAGGTTTTTTTGTTAGAGCAGCCTAAATGAGGGTTAAAACAATATCATTAACTTTTCAAAATAAAATTTAAAATTGTGATCACTAAATAAATGGTTTCTCTTAAAACTCTTCAATCCAATCTTGCTTCTACCCAAAGCAAGGTTATTTTGAAAGCATGAATAGAGCGGAAAGCAAAATCAGTGTTGTCAGTGAGCTTATTTTACCTTCTAGCATGTATGAGGATATGAAACCTAGTCTTGTGTATCAACTGCTTTTTTTAAATATGCATTTTTAAACAAGAATTTTTTAAAAAATCAGTAATGTTGAAGTTGAATAAATAAAATTTTAGTTTTCAAAATTACACTCATAGGCAAATAAATTATTTGGCATATATGAGTCAGGTTTAGCATTATTATAAATAAGGTTTATTACTCAGTCTGACTTGTGATAAAAGCTTTCACAGTTCTCCTTTGAATCAGTAGAGAATATATTTTTGTGCCTATATTTTGAAAATAATATTATTCAAAATTAAAAATGACAGTGCAAATCTCTTAAAATCCAAAAGGAACCATAAAAATTTATTAATATACGTCTAATACTATTAATTCTTTAATTCAAGGATTGCTAGGACATTTTATTGCTATCCACAAAAGCAGAGAGCTACAAGAGAGACTTAGTTACCTGTCTTCAGTTGGGTAAATTTCTAAATCTGTTATTTCTCAATGGAAGTGAGAGATGGAATATGGAATAAGTTGAAAATATCCTTCAAACTATGCACATTCCCTCTTCCTATCAAGGAAAATGTAAACTGCCAAGCTTAACTTTTAATCAACCCTCCCCACAGCCCTTCCTAAGAACTCTCATTTATTATCTCTTCAGGATAATCTCTACAAATAAAGACTCAATAATAATAATAATAAAATAATGACAAATTCTTATATTGGGTTTCCCTGGTGGCTCAGATGGTAAAGAATGTGTCTGCAATGCAGGAGACCTGGGCTCTATCCAAGGGTCAGGAAGATTCTCTGGATAAGGGAATGGCTACCCGCTCCCAGTATTCTTGCCTGAAGAATTTCATGGACAGAGAGGAGCCTGGCAGGCTACAGTCCATGGGGTTGCAAAGAGTCAGACACTACTGAGTGACTAACCTTTTCACTTTTTCTTATATTAAGTGTCACTTTACTATTTACAAAACCCTTTTGTCTTTTTTGAGCCTCAAGTAATTCCATGAAGCAGTCATGGTATCATCCCATTTTATAGGGTCAAAGAAATCAAGGGCTTTCCCCAGTTTCCACTGTATGTGCTTGAGCTAAGGGCTAGAATTTAAGGTTACCTGACGCTCAGTTTGTTCTTTCTCCCGTACAATATGTCTCCTATGTCATACTGAGACGGTGTTCCCTGAATTTAATAATATTTTTTATTTAAAAGTTGCTCTGACTTAAATATAAGTCAATTACTTCATTTAGTTCTTTCTTATGTTATTCCAACTTCTGGGTTAAGACTTCTAAAAAAGATATAAAAGGAAACAAATGGAAGAATTTCCCTCCCCCAACACATTACATTTTGGCAAATACATATTTAAAACCATTCCTAGGCATACGTTTACTAAAGGCAACTGAGCAAACAAAAATGAAAAATTGAAAAAAAGGAAAATAAAAGTTCATGGCCAGAGAAACAAAGAGAAGATTCTGAAACAAGAGAGAGGTAATCTAACTCAGCTATGGACCCAAAGATCAGACCCTCAAAGTCACATCAGCTTCATAAAATAAACAGAAGAAGAAAAATGTACTCCACTAGGAATCCTTGCTCTGAGAGGAAGTCACATGGGAATCAGGTAATGAAGACTCCCACACTGTAATGGACACAAGTGTGGACAGACTGAAAATAAATGTACTGGAAACCCTGAAAACATGATACAGAGGAAGAAGAAAGGAAGGGAGGAAGAAAGGACAGAAAAGATCTAGAAGGAAATCATTAACATCATTAACATTTGCTTCATACTATAGCATAACATCATTTCCATAAGTGGCTCAGATGGTAAAGAATCTGCCTGTGATGCAGGAGACCCAGGTTTGATCAGGTAAGGAAAATCCCTTGAAGAAAGAAATGGCAATCCACTCCACTATTCTTGCCTAAGAATTTCATGGACAGAGAAGCCTGGAGGGCTAGCAGCCCACGTGGTCGCAAAGAGTTGGACACAACTGAGCAACTACACTTCCACTTTCATAGCATAACTTAAGAAGAATAAGCCTTCAATAAAGCATGAGCTCAAAGATAAGATGACTACAGCACAAATGTAAAAAGAAGATTCAGCTGAAATAATATTATCACAGAACTAATTGATAAACCAGAGATAATAAGGAAGAATAGACACCTCTGAATATGAAATGTTAAGACAAAATAAAAATCCAATTAAAACAGCATTAATAAATATAGACAAAATAAAAGATAAAACCCCAAATAATGGTAATTGATGTCTCTGTGCTATAGAAGCTATCAACAAATGAAACGGAAGCTGTAGTGAAAGGTATGCTGCTGCTGCTGCTGCTAAGTCACTTCAGTCGTGTCCGACTCTGTGTGACCCCATAGACAGCAGCCCACCAGGCTCCCCCGTCCCTGGGATTCTCCAGGCAAGAATACTGGAGTGGGTTGCCATTTCCTTCTCCAATGCATGAAAGAGAAAAGTGAAAGTGAAGTCGCTCAGTCAGTCCAACTGTTAGCGACCCCATGGACTGCAGCCCATCAGGCTCCTCCGTCCATTGGATTTTCCAGGCAAGAGTACTGGGGTGGGGTGCCATTGCCTTCCTCGAGTGAAAGGTATAATAGCCAAAAAAAAAAAAAAAATCCCCCATACCCTCATCCCAAGTGAAAAAAAAACTGTATATGCAAATCAGTTCCAAGAAAATCTCATACAGAAGGCTCAATATAGATCCTACCTGGGGTGGCTACTGAACATCAAGAAGAAAGAATGAATTCTTTAGATTCAGCGTATTACTACTGCAATGGTTAATTTTATGTGTCAACTCGACTGCACCGTGGCTGCCCAGACATTTGGTTAAACATTATTCTGGGTATGTCTAAAAGGGTGTTTCTGGATGAGATCAACCTTTGAATAGGTAGACTGAGTGAAACAGACTGCCTTTTCCAGGATGGGTGCCTCCAATCCAGTCAACTGAGGACCTACACAGAACAAAAATGCCGAGTAAGAAGGAAGTCCGCCTGCCGGACTGCTTGAGCTAGAACGTGCATCGTTCCCAGCATTTGGACTTGGACGGAAACCTTGGCTCTTCTTGGGTTTTGAGCCTGCTGGCTTTCAGATGACCCTCCACTATCAGCTATCCTACTTCTCGGGCCTGTGGACTCAGAATAGAACCACATTTCGGTTCTCCTGGGTCTCCCACGTGGAACTTCTCAGACTCCATAATCACAGAGTCAATTCCTTATAATAAATCTCTCTATAAATATCTTACATATAGGCTATCTATCCATCTATATGTCTTTTTGGTTCTGTTTCTCTGGAAACCTCTAATACACCTACAAAGAAGAAAAAAAAAATATGACCAGCCTCATCTTATGTCTTCCAATAACATACAACAGCAGAAGACAAGAGAAATAGTCTAGTGAAAAGAAGCCACAAAATTCTAGTGAAAAGAAGCTGATCAGCATCATTCATTCAGTCAGATCTTTCTANAAAAAAAAAATCAGACCAGCCTCATCTTATGTCTTCCAATAACATACAACAGCAGAAGACAAGAGAAATAGTCTAGTGAAAAGAAGCCACAAAATTCTAGTGAAAAGAAGCTGATCAGCATCATTCATTCAGTCAGATCTTTCTAGTGCAAAAACGACAGACATTTTGGGACCTCTCTGGTGGTTTGGTCCAGTGGCAAGGCTCCATGCTCCCAATGCAGGAGGGCCTGGGGTTTGATCCCTGGTCAGGGAACTGGATCCCCCATGATGCAACTAAGCGTTCACCTAGAGCAACAAAGACCTTGCATGCCACAAACCAGACCGGGTGCAGCCAAATAAATAAAGATTTTAAAAAGCATATTTTCAAAAATGAGAGAACCAGGAATATGATGCTAATGTCCCCCTTTTGAAAAAATTATCTGACAATGAAATCCAAGCAAATCAGAGATGAATTAAAGGTCAAAGAAATTAGAGTACAGAGACAGGTGGGAAACAATACTTCCATTTAAATAAATTTAAAATGATGAAATTAAAATTACAGAATATAAACACTATCAATCTGGATAATTTAAAAATAATACTATAAGAGCATTTGAGAGCTGGGCAAAGGGGAGATGGAAAAGTGATAATGTTGGTGTCTTTATTCTACATACCTAAGACGGGAGGAAAATATCTTTAAACGTTCTTCACAACCTCTTCTACAACCTCAGAGGGATAGTTAGGAAATACTCCTAATGGAGAAGAAATACTTACTTAGAGAAATAGCACTTATCTCATGATACCATCTTTATAGGTAATCTACTTGACTACATATAGAAAAATCCAGGTCCATCCATTGTCTAACTGTGGCCATTTATGGGTGGTGGCATTCCAGTTGATTCACTCTTACTTTTTAAAATAGTTTGAATTATTTTTAAATCAATAAAGCAATTTTTCTTTAAAAAAATACTAGAAACTAACATACAAAGATCTTGACAGCAATGGAAATATATCCAATCATTCTTTACTTGTTTTTCATACAAAATTTCAATTTCTAAAACTATCAAGTTGCTCCATAGCTATCATCTTGCTATTAAAAATCTAACACAGTATTTTAAAAGGATGAATCAAGCTTCTTTCATGTATCTTCCCCTGTACTCTTTCTCAACGGAGAGAGCTAGAAAATGTTTAGAAGGAAGAAAATCAGACCTTCTTCCACTGAACATATGTGATTGCAGGACCCATGTTTTACCGCCACAGTAAATAAATTAAAATGACACAGCTGCTATCCTAAGAAAGGCAGAACTCAAAAGTGTGGGCAGTGGCAGTAGGTAGATCTAAGTTTGTACACAGACTCCCTCATTTTCTCGCTGTGGACCTTGACAAATTCTTCTATCTGATTCTTAGGGGATAATAATACTGAACACAATATGAGATGGTAGTAACTAAAACGACATGTGTAAATAAGTTGGTACATAATAGGTCCTGAGTAAAAGACAGCTATTAGTACTTTTAAAACAATTATTTTCATTTCACTGAAAGTAGGGACTGCAGGAAGAACCATATTGGGAGACACTCTAGAAAGCTCTCAAAAGGCAGTTTTTGCCACTCCCCCGACAACTATTCAGTTATCTGTGTCTATGGTGGCAGAAGGGGCCCTTCTTGGAGGAGTCAGGCACTTTGGCTGTGACAAGGAAAAGCAGCAGCAGCAGCCTCTTGCCCTCCTCGGCACTTTGTGACCCTACAAGCAGCACAGCCGATCCTGGCCTCAAATAGAGAGAAGGCCTCTGTTCATTCTTTCATTTCAAGGTGTCAGCTTTGTAGCATGTGTCGGGGTTAATTTTTATGAGCCCTCAGAATATATCACTGCCCAAGTCATAAAGTGCAGTCAGGTTGCCTGACTTCTCAGAAACCAGGTTTGTAAGATAGTGCTGAGTCTTTCTGGGTGAATGAGTGACTGAAATGAAAACCCCTCCCAGCCCTGCGCTGAGCCCTGGCACCACGGAGCGTGACTCTGCTTTTATCACTGGGCCTCAGAGATGCTCTCTGGGCCAGCTCAGGGAGCATGTGCCCTGCTCTGCACGCCTGCCCCTTCAGAGGAGGGCATTTACAGGACACAATGCTGTGCAAAAGCAATCAGTCCTTAACAAAAAAGGCGGGGCACGTTAGGCTGGGCTTTTGTGCAAGAAGAATAAACACATGATTTGTGGAGATGAAAGATAAGAAAATACTGTGTTCTGGCTTGCAAGTCCAAGTTCAATCTCTTATGTTCATGGAGCCCATCATCTGAGTCAGGAGCACCAAGTTTACTGACATATATATATATATATATATATATATATATACATTTATGCTGCTGCTGCTAAGTCACTCCAGTCGTGTCCGACTCTGTGCGACCCCATAAACAGCAGCCCAGCAGGCTCCCCGGTAACTGGGATTCTCCAGGCAGGAACACTGGAGTGGGTTGCCATTGCCTTCTCCATATACATTTATATATACATTTATATATATATATTTGTTCCTTAGTCTCTAGGTCCTGCCCAACTCTTTGCAACCCCATCAACTGTAGCCCACCAGATTCCTCTGTCCATGGGATTTCCCGGGCAAGAATACTAGAGTGGGTTGCCATTTCCTTCCTTGGGGTCTTCCTGACCCAAGGATGGAACCCACATCTCCCACATTGGCAGGTGAATTCTTTATACCACTGAGCAGCGGCTCCGTCTGCAATGCGGGAAACCCAGGTCTGATCCCTGGGTCAGCAAGATCCTCTGGAGAAGGAAGTGGCAACCCACTCCAGTATTCTTGCCTGGAGAATTTCATGAACAGAGGAGCCTGGTGGGCTACAGTCCATGCGATCACAAAGAGTTGGACACAACTGAGCAACCTACACAAACGGTACAAAAATACTTTGTACTCCTCTCCGAGGCACCCTAAAGAATTCTGACCTCTCAGTTCTATGCTCAAAACTGCTGTGGGTCAGGGCTCCGACCTAGGCACCAGAGGCTGAGGCTGGGAAATGCTTCCCTGAGCACGGCTCACATCTCTTCCATCACACGTGTGTCCTTCCAGAAGGGTGGCGTCTTCAGAGGCACAGTCACCATCTTATTTCTCTGTAAGCTGCACAACGTCTGGCACTAACGGGTCCCCTAAGTGTCTGGTGAATAAAAGACTAAAGGTGTTAATACAGAGTAAATTACTATAATTTTCCAAATGGACTTCTTACTCTCAAGCTTTATCCCTCAAATCACTGTCACATTGCCAGTTTGCTCTCCTCCAAATATTTCACTCCCTCACTCAAAAAGCCTCATTGGCTTCTATTTGCCTATACAGAAAAGGCCTCTTTAGCCTGGCCATCAAGGCCATACAAATGTTTTCCAGTATAATATTTCTAAAATCCTTTCATATTTCCTGGGTACCTACCAAACTTGCCCACTCCCTTCTCACATACCTACATGCTCCCATACAAGTTTTTCTGTTAATCTGGAACCGCCTTTTACTATCGTCCCTACACAGCTAAATTCCACCTTGCTGGACTTTAAGACCTAGTAGAAAGAGGCCCTCAATAAATGATAAATAGTCACTGATACTTGAGTAATTAATTTCTTCTCTCTCGTTACATTTTTTAAGAACAGGGCTAAGTACAACCTCTGCAATTTTTTTTTTTATTGAAGTTGATTTACAATATTATATTATTTTCAGGTATATGACACAATGATTCAATGTTTACAGATTACAATCCATTTAAACTTATTACAAAATAATGGCTGTATTTCCCTGTGCTGTATAATATATCCTTGTTGCTTATTTTATACATCGTAGTTTGTGTCTCTTCATCCTCTACCCCTATCTTGCCCCCTCTCCCCTTCCTTCTCCCCACTGGTAACCACTACTTTGTTCTCTAATCTGTGAGTCTGCTTTGTTATGTACATACAGTTGTTTTATTTTTTAGAGTCCACTTGTAAATGATAACAGAATATTTGTCTTTCTCTGATTTATTTCACTAAGTGTAATACTCTCCAGGTCCACCCAAATTGTTCAAAATTAGCCTCTGTGATTTAAGAGCTCTGACTGGGCAATCTCTGTGTAAAGTTTAGTGGTAAGAAAAACTTCTGTATTAGTCAGGGTTATCCACAGAAACAGATCCAACAGGGTGTGTGTGTTCATGTGATTGCAGAGGACTGGTAAGTCCAAAATCTACAGGGCAGGCAAAAGACCCAGGAAGGAATACAAAGACAGTAAGCTGGCAGAATTCCTTCCTGCTCAAGGAGGTCAGCCTTTATTATACTCAAGCCTTCAACTATTTGGATGAGGTCTACACACATCATGGAGGGCAATCTTCTTTACTCAAAGTCCACCAATTTAAATATTCATCTCCTAAAAAAATAAAACAAACCTTCACAAAAACATCCAGAATAATCTTTCACCCACTATCTGAGCACCACAGCCTAGCCAAGTGGTCACACAAAATCAACTATCACACCTTCCAACATAGCCTCCTCTTCATACCACCACTTCCAATCACAAAAGGGGGAGTTTCTCTTGGCCCTTGACCTTGTTGCTGCTGCTGCTGCTAAGTCGTTTCAGTCGTGTCCAACTCTGTGCGGCCCCATGGACGGCAGCCCACCAGGCTCCCCCGTCCCTGGGATTCTCCAGGCAAGAACACTGGAGTGGGTTGCCATTTCCTTCTCCAATGCATGAAAGTGAAAAGTGAAAGTGAAGTCGCTCAGTCTGGCCAACTCTTCGCAACCCCATGGACGGCAGCCTACCAGGCTCCTCCTCCCTCCATGGGATTTTCCAGGCAAGAGTACTGGAGTGGGTCGCCATTGGCCTCTTTATGTCATAACAAAAACCAGCTCCAAGGATATTGCACTCTACTCAGAGAATATGGGCACAGAAAGGCAGTGAGTTTAGGGGGAGGGTTGGGGAGGTGGTAAGTTCCCCTTAGCACAGCTGAATTTGCAGTCACTTACAATACCAAGGTAAATAAAAGGAAATGATTACAGATAATTCAAACAAGTTGCAAGTTCCTAAAGAATAGATTTCTGGTTCTGCAACTACATACAGCTTTATAGTTGTATACATTCAACACCTGCCTGAGAACCAATTCCTACGCAAACAATTCCTCTTTTTAATTCCTAGAATGGTTGCTCTTCTTCCTATATCTTTCTCTGCTCCTCCTCCCTCCTGAAAAAGAGGTTGAGCTATCTGGGGACAGACAGACCTTCCTGAGAAGATAACGGGTTAGGTAACTACAGTTTAAAGTCCAGCCAAAACCTTCATCCTTATCTCACTGTCAGTTGTCATAAGGAAAGAGTTCAGGCACAGAGATGTCCTCCCTTCCTTGGGTCATGAGTTATTTTCTCATAGTTTTCCTAAGTAGCTTTCCCTTAAAATGGGAGCTCAAGAACAAACCTCTGCCATGTTTACCCTAGGCCTGAACAGAATATGGCTTAATTTCTTCGGGTGTGAGATGGGGAAGATTTGGCCTCCTTGAGGGTAACAACCCGTGCAATTTCTATTATTATCTGATCTTTCCCCTGATGTAGTTGAGCATAAATTCAGTTAATGTGGGCTTAGGGGTTTTGCTGACAGGCCTCTAGTGCATGATACGGGATGCACACCTACAGAATTATTTGCCTAGCACCTCTTTTCTAAGAATCAATTCCCTCCCCACCTCCACTCTCACAACTCCTCCCCACCTACATTTTTTGCCACAGGAGCCACTGTAAGGGTACATCAGGCCCCAGCTCATTGGTTACTGTTCATTCCTTTTCAGCTAAGCACTGGACTTAAGCTGATTCACAGTCCTTTTCCTGGCTTGTGGCCTTGGAATGAGATATGAGTTGAACTAATCTCTCTCCAGTGGCTCCATATTTAAGATACAAAACTCAGGTGCTTCTGGTGAACAAGTCTCCCACCAAGTACAGAAAGGCAGTCTAAAATGAGAGAGAATAAATGTCCAGAGAGGCATGTGAGATTGAGAAAAATCTTGACAACTTTCTAGTCCCTGGCTCGAAGTGTTTATAACCCAGTTGCACCTCTGTTCTTCCAGTATTTTGATTATTCAATGCTTCCTAGACATCTATTAAAAAAAAAAAACTCTCCAGTAACCTTTCTTTCTTGCAGAAGGTAATTCATGTTTCTAACATCTGTAACCAAAAACTTTTAAAAATCATATAATGTGGCCAATGCCACACTGTCTACTGATAACCATCACCTGACTGCTGGAAGAATTGAGATGATTGATGGGAGAAGCGCTTTGTCATATGTAAAATACAATACAAAGATGTGGTTCTTCTAAAGTCTTCATATTCAACTAACTGGGAATAAAAATTTCTGCTTTAAGACCAATGGGTTTGTCATGCTTCACAATTTCCTTACTTTCTCTAATACATTATCACCTTTTATGATCTTGAGATTTATCTAATAAGAAGTTATCTTTACAGTAATAAACTCTGAATACAAATGTAACGCGTCATAGAAGTGCAACAATAACATTTGTAAAATGGCCCATTGTACATCTAAACGTATGATACCTGAACGCTGAGGGATCTGTGAAATTAGCAAGACATCCTGGAGCTATTTTAAATATTTTTAAACTTCTAAAGACAACTATATATGCACTGTACATTTCTTTACACGTTAACTATAACATCTTATTTCTTTCTTTGGGGCAAGAATTATATCATTTCAGTCTGGCAACTGTCTACCTCACGTTGCTCAAAAGTTCTGATTGGCTATTGATGATATCATATGCATTTCTCTGATGAAAACGAGGGCTCAGACTGTTACCAGGTTATACTATGCAAACTGAATACCCACAGCAGAATGGACCTAGGGACAGAGACAGGTTGAGAGCCAAAACGAAGGAATCTGCAGCAGGGAACATTGCTTATACTTTCCTCTGCTTACACAAACTTCATCTGAGAGAGATAAGTATGGGTTTATTTACTAGGAAAAATGTTCAAAACATGAAAGAAACGGGAAAACTAAAAAAGGGGTCCTGAGTGAGGAAAAGATTGGTAACTTCTAGACTGCATGGTGTTTCCCTAAGCATGTTTCCCCAAATATAATTCTAAAGTATTACAATGGAGTTATAAAAAAGTTACATATATATATGTATATACTATCTTTGGGCAAAGTTGTCTGTTTTTCTACATGCTTTCTAGTAACCTTTAACATCTTTATACTTGTTGTATTTCCAAGATGGCATCTCCCAAGCTGAGTATGGAACTCTTCTTTTTTGAGACATTTTACCAGACTAGAATCTCATGAAACATACCTTGGAGAAAGCCGATCTATTAAACTCTCATAAAATCTTTCCTATTTGTATTACCTGGCCCACACAGAGATTTCTAAACAGAGCTGGCCCCATCAGTTGGCAGAATATATGAAATGAGAGTTGCTTCACACACCCACCAACAGATTTCTTCCACCTCCCATCAAACCACCTTCATTTCTATCTGTAAAGCACTATTTCTTTGGTTCTTGAATACTCTTTGCTATTCCCAATACAGATGCTCATAAGAAGGGAAACAAAGGAGGCCAGATTTCCTCAAGAATTTCCGGGGAAACACCTCCAGCAGCGGAGCAGGGTGAACAGAGAGCCCTGAGGATCTGAGTGAATCGACCTCCAAGCAGCTGAAGGCTGGACACTGATCAATCAAGTCTCCTGTTGGATTCGACATTCATGCTCATTTTATATTCTATACCATAATATGCCCAAGTTTGCTTTAATATAAAGCTGCTTTCAGCAGAGCACCCTGCGGCCCTGCTAATCTGTCTCTTGCTTCAACAGTGTTTGGATCACACAGGCCTAAGGCCGCCCCTTGCTCCAGCCTCCCAGCACCCTCCAACTTCCAGCCTCCTTTCCAGCCTCAACCTTTGCAACCAAGCACTTAGTCATCCTCGGCCTCTGGGACCAGCCAACACTGGCTTTTTGTTTTGTTTGTTAGTCTGTTTGAGCTGAGCTCCTTACATCAACCAGGAGTTCCCAGGTTAGTCAGAGTTATTCCACCAAGGGCTAGGCCACGGTAACCCCCAGGTAGGCCCGCATCTAAGGGGCCTGCTACACTTACCTCTCCCAGTGCCTCTATTTCCACCGTGACTCAGTGCCTTGGAAGGAGTGAGGATGTCCACCGACTGGCCGAGGAGAAGTGCCAGGGTGCCCGGCATTTCTGGAAGATGCCAAACCAGTGTGGTGCAGGCCCCTCTTCCAGAACCTGCAGGCGCCATCCCAAGATGAGTGAGGCAAGACCCTGGGTGCTGCGGAAGCTTCCATGGCCCGGGAGAAGAGCCAAGCCGGGTGCTTTTGGACCCTCGTGCCCTTGGTCCTGCAGTGCAGACCGCCAGCTCCTTCTTCCTGGAGCTCTCCGCGAGCGCCCGCGAGCCCGTGAAACTCATCAAGAAGATAGGGACTAGATCCTTGGCAGCCCAGAGGCCCCTGAGGGGCCCCTCTGCACCCATCCAGAGTCAGGGCTTCAGCCTGAGCCTCTCCCTGCAGCCCGTGGGCAGCGTTTTCATCACTCTC
Organism: Oreotragus oreotragus; assembly: GCA_006410675.1. Classification (NCBI taxonomy): domain Eukaryota; kingdom Metazoa; phylum Chordata; class Mammalia; order Artiodactyla; family Bovidae; genus Oreotragus; species Oreotragus oreotragus. The sequence continues at coordinate 74,579 of SJYX01011424.1, forward strand.
GAGCTCTCTTCCAAGCTGTGGACGACATGGAGACAATAAAGCTTTTTGTGCGCAAAAGCAAAGGAAATGTTTACTGCTTGGCAGCAAATATAATTGGTATTATAAGATACACTCAGTTATAGCAGCTACTGGGGACCCCGTATCAGGTTGTCCCTCTAGATGAGAAACAAGCCTTGGGGGAGGGACTTTGGTGAGACCCTCAAGGAGTAAATAAGAGAGGAAAGACACTGAAAGAGGAGGTAGGTGAGAACCTAAGCAGTTGTACAGAGGCCAAGAATGTGTTTGGAATTGTGGGCAGGATCGTTCAAGTGGGGTGTTCCCACCATCCCCCAGAGAATGGGCGCAAAGGGCAGAGAGGAAAAGCAGTGCTGGGGGAGCTAGTCAGCGCAAAGGCGGTCCCTGCTCCTCTTCCAGAGGCTCTGACTCTCTTTCCTCTCTTATCTGGAAGGCGACTCTGCCCACAGTAACCTTTCCCTCTACTTCCTCTTTCTCTTGCTGTTCCTTAACCTCGCTTTTGTTGCCCCTTCTTGAGTTCCTCTCCCACTCTCCCCCTAATTTAGACGTAAGGTTTATTAATGTCTCTGTGTTTGGGGGTGGGGGGAGCTGGGAGGGACCAGGATCCAAGTTGCGGCATCTCCTCTTGTAGAGAAGGGAACAATTTCAGTTCCTTTAATTTCATCCATAAGATCTAAATGGATGTGAACACAATAAGGAAGGGAAAATAACAGTCCAGAGTGTTTTCCCACTCTGTACCAGCTGACACTGATGCTTGTGTTGGAAGTGTCTTTCTCTATCACTGAGTTTTTGCCATTTTCCAGCTTTTTAAATTGAGAACTCTTTTTCAAATTAATTTATCAGGAACAAAGAAAAATGGTATTATTTTTAGTGTATTTACCATTGTTACCAGTGTTCAAGACCCATGAAGGGTAACAGAAAATAACCTTATGCCTTTCTCCTCACTACCTCTGCAAGGTCATTCTTTCATACTGGTGCTCCTTGTCCTTTGGATGCTGTTCAGTGCCAGACTTTGCTGGTCATTCTCGGACTTAGCCAGGAAAATGAGAAAGTCCTTTGCTCACTGCACTCCTCCAAACAAGTTCATTTTAGTTATTAACCTGATGAGTCCAGTTTAACCAAAACTCTGAGCTCCTTTCAAAGTTTATGCTTCTCTACTCCCCGGTGAAGACAGCTTTAGGCTGGGCCTGGCAGTGGGGAAGGGCTTTGGGCTGGCTGTTTCTTTAGCTTCCCACCTCCTTCTTCCACCTGCTTTGTCCCAGCTAATTGATAGAGTTTGTGACACCTCCAGAATTAAAGGGTCAGGAGAAAAAGGAAAGACAAAGAAGCAAAAAATCTTACTCATGTCATGGGTGATACAGCTGCTCCCTGGGCCTAGTAAATGTTTCAAGTTGACTCTTATGGGGTGATGTTTTAGGTTCTTGGAAGATTCTCTCTCTTCTGTGGACTTACACTTGCTGTTCCTGTTACAAAGGTATGAATGTCTTTAAAATTGGTTTCTAATACATCTTTCATCAGTCCCTACCTCCTGCCTTTTCTACTAAGGTCTCCTTGCTACCCTAGAGAGCTCTCTTAGGTAGAATCTAAGGCAGCCCCAAGCTAGCTCTATCTGTTCCCTGCATGTAGTTCACAAAAAGCACACACTTCTGGCCTTTCTCTCAAAGGGAGTGCAGTTACTTCCTAAGCCACAGCCTTCCACTCCATGTGGAAGCCAGCTACTGGATCTAGATTTCTCAAGGTGGAGTCAGATCCAGGTCCACAGGGTCACTTCAGACTGCAGGGGCACAAATCAGGCGGTCTCCCAGAAGCCCTGGTCATGAATCATAGAGTGAGGGAAAAGCACCTCCTCCTCCCTCTCGGTGGGCTGAGGGTATTAGCAGCATACTGACACCTCTCTAAAGAAACTTTCCAATTTCCATTCATTCCTGATCTCTTCGCATTTAATCCTTTTGTATTCCAAAGCGGGTTGGGTGAGGGGTTAGGTTTGGAAAACAAGTTTGAACATCTCTGTTGGTTTCATACATGATGACTGATTTCTCCTACAATACAATTAAAGTTCACATTGATAACATTTGAACTAAGGTAGTATTTAAATAGGACTTTCCTGGTGGTACAGGGGGTAGGAATCCTCCTGCCAGTGCAGGGGACCCGAGTTCGATTTCTGATCCAGGAAGATTCCACATGCTGGGAGCAACGAAGCCCAGGCGCCTCATCCACGGAACCCGTGCAACTACTGAGCCCTGTGCTCTGCAGCAGGAGGAGCCGCTGCAGTGAGAAGCCCCTGCCCCACAACAAGAGCGTAGTCCCCGTTTGCTGCACCTAGAGAAAGCCCGTGTACAGCAGCAAAGACCCAGTGCAACCAAAAGAAGAACTCTGAAATTTGAAAACAAGACTGAAGAATGATCTGAGTTCAGCCTCCACCTCCATGAAGCCACATAGGCATTTGCAGAACCTTAGAAATGCATGCATGAAGCCATCCCCACTGACAAACACTGGGCTGTTCCAGCCCTTCCTATTAGAAAGGAGGAAGCTGAGGCCTTCAAGAGTTAAGACATTTGCTCAGGATCACACAAGTATGGGCAGAAAAATGAGAACCAAATCTTCATCCTTCCACCGACTCAGATAAGTTTATCATTACGTGGTCTTGGGCGGCTCCTTCAAATCTCGAGAAACATAGAAACCGTGCATGGGTTGGGCGGCCTCTGTGGTCCTATGGTCAGAAGCCTGGCCTCAAATCCTGGCTCCCCATGCACCCCACTAAATGAACCTGGGGCAAATCTCTTGTCCTCTAAGCCACAGGTTTCTATCTGTAAAATGACATCGATAATGGTGGAAAGAACATAATGGGTGATTAACAGGAAAGTGCTTTCCAAACTGCTATGCAAGTGTGCTCATCGCTCCAGTTGTGTCCAGCTCTGGCGACCCTATGACTGTGGTGTGCCAGTCGCCTCTGTCCGTGGGATTCTCTAGGCAAGAGTACTGGAGTGGGTTGCCATGCCCTCCTCCAGGGGATCTTCCCAACCCGGGGATTGACCCCGTGGTGCCTCCTGCATCTTCTGCAGCACAGGGCAATTTTTTACTGCTGAGTCACCCAGGAAGCCCCCCAAACTGCTATACCCTGGGCAAATGTTAACTGCCTATATTATAATGATATGGAAGCAAGGGTGACGACAGTGTGTTCAGGATAACCTTAGTCTTAGAATTATTATGAGGTTTCTTATGAGATCACTAATGTGTAGTGGGGAGCGTCCCTGGTGGCTCAGTGATAAAGAATCTGCCTGCCAATGCAGGAGACATGGGTTCGATCCCTGGGTGGAGAAGATCCCCTGGAGAAGGCAATGGCAACCCACTTCAGTATTCTTGCCTAGGAAATCCTATAGACAGAAGAGACTGTTGAGCTACAGTCCATGGGGTCACAAGAGTCGGACATGACTTAGCAGCTAAAACAACAGCGTGTAATGACATTTGATCATAAGAAATGCATGACCTAAACAAGTTCCAATATTTCTCACAGAACCTTTGGTAGCTATAAGGCTACTACCAAGCCTATTAGAAGTAAATATACTTTAAAGAAAGTGGTACATGTTATACTAATGGTACAGTGTTAAAGAGCAGGAAAGGACATATAAATTTTGTCTATATCCAACAGCTGTTAAAAAAAAAAGTTAGATAAACAAATGGAAACTACAAAGCACCACGGCACTCAGGCACAGGCACAGCAAAATCGTGTCCAGAGCTAACGGACTCTCGCCCCCCGAGGCTGTGGAAGAGGAACTGGCCTTTCTCAGAGGAATCATTTGATAACATACCACAAAGGCACCCGCTTCAGCACCACATAGTGCCTGGGAGCCTTTCTAAGGTGAAGAGGACAAATACACCCCAGGTGCCCCCCAGCAGGAAACACTAGACCTAATTCAAGTGAAGGGCACAGAGAATGTCAGGGGACAGGGAGGAGCATCTTACAGAGGCTCAGAGAAAAGGCTGCTGGCTTTGGAGGGCTCCCCCAGCAGGAAGCCCCACCTTTATCCTTGTTTGACCTCCTTGGATTGCGAAATAGATGCCACGCTCTTCTCTGGCCTAAGAGCTCTTAAGAAAGAGGGAAATGGGGGCAGGAGAGGCGTACTTAATAGGGGAAAACTTCCATATTCATTGTCATCATTTCCTGGGAGAAGTGAGATAGATCAAGGGACAAAGTTCCACTCTAGTGGAAAACTCTAGTAGTTACTATCCAATTTCAACCTTCCTATCAGAGATTATATGGTCAAGCTTACATTTGTTTTTATTTATATCCATGAAAAACAAGTAAAGCAAGTTTGGAATTAACCATGTGTAAGTCAAAGCTCTGATCTCTGTGATCAGTATGTGGGTGACTAACGCCTGGATGAGCTTGGTGTTATGTGATACAGGTAAACCAAAGGACATGCTGGCCCAATTAACTCGCCAAAAACCACCCAGATCCATTTATCTCTATTTCATCTTGCTTATTTCCTCAGCAGAATAATACATGTAGGTAATAAATCACTTAAGTGTTTTCTACTATAATTTAAAAGAACATGTTCACTGATTTTTATTTTTTATTAAAAAGGTTATTTTCCCTTTAGCATTCAGTTAAAGAGACTGAAAACTCTCCCACCACTGTCTATGAGTCTAGTCATTTTACTCTGAAAGGTTAAACTGGGCTCATCCCTGAAGAGACACTGTGAAATTTATTCTAGGCATTCAGGGGACTCTTGGGCATCCAGGCAAGACATGGCTGAGTGTGGTTACAGGGGGAATGGGAAGAACAATGAACATTCTGAAAATTGGCCCTAATATTAAAATCTCTTGAGATAAAATCTGTGTTCGGTCAGCATTTATTTGCCAAGCTAGGGGCCAGCTCTGGATAATCGCTGGATTTTTCAGACTGCCTGAGCCTCTGTCTCCAGTCTATGACTATGAGCCTCTCCACTGGGGAAATAGAGTCTTAACAATTTAGATCCCCACAGGGAGAAGCCCAGTACCTGGGACATGATAGTGGTCCCCCACACACTGAACTGTCATCAAACATCTAACAAATCATCAAACCCTAAATGTATTTTTCATCTAACTATTCCCCTTCGGTTGCTTCTAGTCTCCCACAGGGACTGGTGCTGTACAGGCAGCAACTGAGTGAATGAGTGAATAAATGGATGTGTTAATAGATGCATGTTGTCTGGTTATATATGAAAGCATTTGTAGAGCTTGTGAATGCAATAGTGTTTTATTCCTAATCTTTGCTCGAATATGGCGCCATTATTCATTATGATAAATGCACCTTTATATTCGTAAGACTTTGTGCTATTTACAAAATGCTTTCACATGCATTATCTTCTTTAATTCTCACAGCAGTGCTGCAAAGTAGATATTATTATCCCCCATGTTAGATAAGAGGTGATTTGTCCAAAGTACACAGTAAATACAGAGTTGGACTTGCACCCAAGTTTTACCACATACACTTAGCAGTCTTTCCTGGGTTAAAGGGTGAGCAGGAAAACAAAGGTTATAAGCACTTTAAACATGCTTGTTTCTGAAGATGTCCTGGTGTGTAGTGCCCAGATAAAGGAAGTGGCATCTCTAAACTGCTGACAAGCTCTCCCACCAGTCACCTGGCTTGCCGCTGGCTACATCTGCTTCTGGATGCATAGCTGTTCTTATGCCAGGTCACCTGATGGAACTCACGTTTAATTATAGCTACTTGATACTAAAATAGTGGAAAAAGGGAAAATTCAGACAACTAACCAGTTATTATTTTGTCCACACAATGACAAACAACCTCTGGGGTAAATTTTTGTCTTTGAGTTGAGCTGCTAAATTCATGGAGATACCACAATAATTTCCTCTCCAGTTAAATGTCAGGCCACACAAAGAAGCCAGCAGGCTTGAACAGCAGGAGTCAATATTAAAAAAAAAAAAAAAAAAATCCGGACCTCAAAATGTGACCTGCTTCCTAAGGCCCCTGGTGCTCTTTTCTGTGCTAATGATCTGTGTTGTTGGCATTGTGGCGGCAGACACACTTTATATTTCTAAGCTGAAGGGACCTTAGAAATCACTTAGTGCGGCAGTTTTCAAACTTTGGAAAAACGAACACTTAGTTTAAATAAACTCTAATACAGAAGGGGCTTCCCAGGTAGCTCAGTGGTAAAGAATCCACCTGCCAATGCAGGAGACAAAAGAGACGCAAAGTCAATCCCTGGGTCAGGAATATCCCCTAGAGAAGGAAAGGGCAACTCGCTCCAGTATTCTTGTTGGGAAAATTCCATGGACAGAGACCCTGGTGGGATGGAGTCCATAGGGTCGCAAAGAGTCAGATACAACTGAGCACGCACACACTCACTGATATAGAAGCCCTGAGAGCAAAGCAAATCCATGCACGTTTGCTTAGGCTGAGGAGGAGATTATGAATGGCATGAGGAGCACTTCCCAGCAGGGCTCTGAAAGTAGAGTAATCTCTCGTTTGTTTTGCGTGTGAGGAGATGAAGCCTGGAAAGCAAAATTAAGACCAAAAACTTGGAAATCTGTTTTTGTGGTCCTGCTACTCTTAGAATGTCTATGTCCCTTTTCTCAGTTTAACTTTCTTTTCTACCTGAATTCCAGCCTCCTCTTGTGTCCCATCGTAAGTCCATTGACTTACACCTGCTTACTGCCTCCAGAACCACCCTAGCATTCTAACCACTGCTTAAAGAATATCATATTTCCCAAGTGTACCTGAATTCACAGAAGCCCTTGTTTTAAAAAATACAGATCCTTGGAGTCCCTTCTTTGCGATTCTGATTCTGTTGGTTTGGGGTAAAACCGAAGTGATTCTCATTTACAGTGAAGCTTGGGAAATACTTGCTGGATAGAATGGGCCAAGGATGTCCTCTCATAGAGACAGTAGAGAGTAAGCTTAAGTGGGCCGTTCATCACATAAAAAGCCAAAGAAAGTCTCAGTATTGTCAGAAAGTTTTCTCTTTCAATCATAATCAAGGAATGTCAGTTTTCTGCATTAAAGAAAAACTTCAACCAAAAAAAATTTTTTTCCATTCACTTTTGAGACCTTGAGGTTTTGAAGTGCATCACAGTGTAATGTCACGGTTGCCAGCTGGGTAGGAAGGCAGACCTCAGGTTGTGACCTCTGCTGCCCCCACTGACCACTGCCTCCTGGCCGTCTGTTTGTGCCCAGGCACTCCCATGTGACTCGTGCTTTGCCCACAGGGCCTCCTGCAAGTCCTTGTTCCCTTCTCTACCTGGTGTGCTTTATCCAACATGCTGTTCCCCCCATTGTGGCCTGGACTCCAGGATCAGCTGGACCTTCAGTGCACTTGCTCATCCACTCTCAACTTGCCATCGTGTCTTGTGTAACTATGTGTGGAACATAGGTGTCTGCCCTCTGGAAGTATCCTAGCCCTCTACTCAGTTGGTACCACCCTTACTTACGACCCTATCCTCCCCACTTATATTTGAGATTTTCCCCACTTCCATTTTGTCTCAGGAAACAATATTTACATGTGTATCCATCAAAAGCTGGGGCTTGTCTCATTTCTTTCCAGAAACCATGTGGCTGTCACCTGTCTCTCCACTGACCTGACTCCAAACCCCTCTACCTTGGTCTCTGAAGGCTTTCCTATTGCTCTTAGAACTGGAGGACCACTCTTTTCCTTTGGAATAACACTGCCATCGGTGATGCTGGCCACAAGGGATGGGGTCAGCAAGAACACCAGGCTTCTCAGCACCTCACCATCCCTTAATTTCCTACATCATTATTAGCATAGGCTACTACATGAACAGACTGTAGTGAATATCAGGGGATAATTAGAATAGATTTACAGCTGGATGTCAAAGATAAGAATTGAAGGGAAAGGAGATTTAAAACACATGATAAGAGTTTCATTGTGGATAAACTCCAATTCCTAGCCTGCCTTCTGTCCACTGAGGTCTTCAAAGAGAGAGCCTTCCGTGACCCTTCCCCATATGAATAAGAACCCTCCACTCCATAGATTAATTGTATTTATCCTGGAGTGTGTCCCAATCACACCCACATTATTCCCCAACACACGCACATGCACACACGTTCGCACAGCCTGCAGGCGCAGCCTGCATGGGACAGATGGCCGGTAGCAGCTTTCTGAGAAGATCACCCCCACTGGGGAGCAGGGGGCACGAGGACAGCTTGGGACGGGTTCCAGGGCTCCATATCCTGTCTATTTCAGGGTTACTCTGCAAGTATAAGGCGAAGCTATGCCTCTTTATTCTCCAGCTCTACTTCTGTTTCTATGAGTCACTTGTTTACTTATTTTTATTGAGGTATATAGTTGGTGAGCAATATTACATAGGTTTCACATGTATAACAGTGATTCCTAACTTTTTAAATCTCTGGGTCACTTTTAAAATACGCACACATTCTCAAGAAGAAATACTAAGTCGCTTTCCTAAAAGTCTCTTTCCCACCTAAGCTGCAAATTTTTCCCAACCCCAAGAGAAAAATACCCTTTTATACAATTATACACAGGAATTATAGACCGCTTTAGCCCAACCTCCTTGTTGCAGTCCATACCTTCTTCCCCACAACAGTCAGGCTATGTGGATTATTCACATAGCCTATCAGTGGCACCACAAAAATGGGATAAAACCAGTCCTGTGCTTTTTCTATTTGGTTATGAGTTTATCCTCTCCCAAACACTGAGAGGTGGATGGAACAGATAAGGCATGTTGCTTGTTATCTCCCAATATCCATTCTTTGCTTCCATAGTAGTAGAGCTGTAGCTGGACACATGGCCACTTAGCTAAAGACCACTACCTCACCCAGCCACTCCTGAAGCTAGAAGCAGCCATGTGACCTCTGGTTCTGGCCAATGGAATGTGAGATGTGCTTTGTGCCATTTTCCTGAGTTTGCCTTAAAAAAGATTGAGTGTGTGTTTCTGACCCTTTATTTCCTTCCTGCTGGCTATAACGTGGCTGGAAACAAAGCAACACCTTGAATCCAGAAAGGGACTACCTGTCTCTGGGCTTTTGCAGAGAAAGAGATAAGCATCTACTTTAAGCCAAGGTATTTTCTGTACTGCTTAGTTGAGTACAGCGGGCATCCTCATTGAGGCCAAGTTCCTTGAAGGAAACATAATCAGTGAGCAGTGGAGCTGAGCCTCAGGCCTAGTGCTCTAACCTTGCAGCTCTTCTCATCCATCTTCAAGATGTCTTTATGAAAACTTGAACACTTGATAACAGAGATATCATAGTATGAAATGTGACATTTTATTGCATGTCTTTCTGTGGTTTCCTTGTTTAGAATATAGTAGTTACTAATTTTACCTCTCTGTTAAGATAATGCTGTCTGCCAATGGTCATCAGCCTCTGCCACAACAGCAGCCTTCACCTTGCCTGGGATCTTAAGAGCGTAACACATTTTCTGGAAGCAGTGATTTCTTTCTCTGTAGTAGGTTCAGAAGGAAATATACAATCTTGGAACTTAAAGGCAGAAATCTTAGAACCAACAAGGATAAAAGAGGCTTTACAAATAAGTAGAAGAATTGGAGGGTCCAAATAATGAGAGCTAATTCCTGTTGACTCAGTGATTGTAACTCCCTTGCTCAGTCCTCCAACAGTCTTGCTAAGCCCCACAGGTGAATAAAGGTGAAATGACCTCAGCATTGCCAACAATAACAACAAAAAGAGGTGGGTGGCAGAAATTTAATTTTAACTCGCCATTCCTCATCTTCACCAGGAAGAATAAATCATCATTTGACAACCTACACTAACTCCATACAAAGAATGGATGTTATTAATCCTATTTTTGGATTTGCTTTAATAACGAATAGTAGCAAACTCAGTAAGCATTTATTATGTTCCAACCCCATTCTATGTCTTTACATGTTGACTTCTAATTCTTTTAATGGTATGAAGTAGGTACAATTATTTTTTCCATGTTACAGGCAAGGAAACCGAAGACACAGATATATTTTACATGCTTGTTAGTAAACTAAGTATACTTGAGCAGGTATAAAAAATGCTATCTTCTAGAAATCTTTTTACTAGTGATGTACTGAATGATAGTTGTTGCTGAAATGTGAGCATTCACATTTCACTCATCATTTCCCTCCCACTTGAAATTGCACTCCAAGGAAACTAACCTGCTTCCTCAGCAGGTGAAAACAAATTATCCAATTCTTCTGGGCTTGTTCCTAAAAGTCACATTATTCTCAGTTGAATCAAGTTCAAGAACATAGTATCTTCATATTTAAGGAACACATCTCTATACTGAAATTTTTCATCATGTTGATCATCTGTGTACTATCTCTCCACAGGTTTTTTCTTAGAACATTTGTGTAAATGTGCATTGCAATATAAATGTCCATAAAAAGTGGAATACTAATATTGATGCTTGCTCTAGGAAAAAAAATGCTTATCTTTCAAAATCTGTACTTAATGAGAATCAATAGTTAACAAAGAACCCACACAAAGTACATTGGATTTTGACCATTTTAGTTATGAGCCAGATCTTCCAGTGGAATTTATTTATAACTCCTTGTTTTCTTTGAATAGCTAAAGATTTTTTATAAGCTTTTAGCCTCAAGATAATATTATCATGTTGCATTGTCACGTCGTTTTACAGTATCCAGCTCTGCCACGCAAATGTTGAAATAGTTTTGTTGCTTGCCAATTCAAAGTTGGACAGTTCAAACTACTTTTCTTCTTGAATAATACTAATTTCCCTCTAGGCTATATGTGGCCAACATTCATAATTTTCTCCATTCTCACATTTTTTGGGGGGGACAACAAAATGATTGACTAATAAAAGCAAAACTAACCAAACTTCTTAAACACAGAAGTGGCCATGTGCCCTGATCAATGAGATATTAGTGGATGCCACTGGTTGTGACTTTTAAAAATCCTCTTTAAAAGCAGCATAGATTCAAATGAAAATATTTTTCCATGCCCTTTCCTTTTTCCTTCCTGGAGAGTAGATGTGATGCCAGAAGGCACACCATGAGTTTGGGCTCATGAGATAACAAGCATCCATTAAGCATAGCTGAGTAGAAGCACAGAAGGAACCTAGATTATGCTGGTAGCAGGAAACGACAATACCAGCCCTGTACTGTCCAACTCATGTAATCTGAAGAGAGTAAAAGCCTTCATTTATTTAAGCTTCTATTTTTCTGGTTTCCAATACTCACAGCCAAGTACAGTTTCTAACTTCTAAGTGATCAGAAAACAGTAGCAGAGAATATGAAGGTTTTCAACATCTTGAAACTAAAAAATTGGGATAGGTCTACCAAGCATGGTTAAACATTCTGTTATACAGCCACTAGGTATTTTCAAACAGTATTTGAAATCAAGTCATCTGTTGGTGAATCAGATCAATCATTTGAAAATAAGATCCAGTTACTAAGACAAAAATACTTATGCTACTATCCAGTCTTATTTTATTTCAATAAAATAAATTTGGACATAAAAAAGAAGACATGCACTATGATTTTTTTCCTTTGCAAATTGACAAGAAGTACATAACATTTGGGGAGTTTTAACATGAAGAATTTCTGTGCCCAAGAAGATACATATATGTACAGCAGAAACAATAGGAGCCTATAAATTACAGAACTGAGAAAAGTAAGAAAAGTACTACTGATAATGAGTTTTTCCTGTACATATGTATATGTGACAGTAGTGATCATAGCTACTATATATATATTTTTTAATTTTATTGAAGTATACTTGACTTACAGCTACTATTTTAAATGGGCCAATAATGGGCCAAGTTCTGTAACAGATCTTGGGACTTGGAGGCAGGCCTTTCGACTAACCTCAAAATCTAGGTTTTATTTCCCTAACTCACTAGAGCATAAGGGTTCTACGCCTGAAGAAGAGAGGCATTCAGTGGATTCCTTGATGTACTGCTGAGTTTGTTTTTCTCTTGTCCCATCTCTCTGAGAAAGCCTCCATTCCCAAAGCAAATACAAAGGAGAGATTTGGAGAGGCATTTTATGTGATTAAAAATTCTCTCAGTGCCTGCTCCTCCTAACCACAACTGTCTTTGTTTTTTATAGCTGTGCAATGAGTTCCTACACACTAGTGCCTTACACAATACCCATTGTCACCTCACATGTTCAGTAGGTCAGAAGTCCAGGAAGGCACACTGGGTTATCAGCACAGGCTCCCACAAGGTTAAATTCAAAGTGTCAGTCAAGCCAGGTTTCCATCTGGAGCTTGGACCATCTTCTGAGCTCACTGGGATTGTCTGAAAGATCTAGCTCTCTGCAGGGTAGGTCCCCACGACCTGCTGGCTGTCAGCCAAGGTCTCCAGGTTCTATCTATCTATCTATCCAAGGTCTCCATGTGCCTCTATCTCTCACAACTTGGCAGTTTGCTTGTCTTCAAACCAGCAGGAAAACAGTTTACTAATGCTTAACTTCTTATCGGGACTTCCCTGGTGGCTGGTAGGCTACAGTCCATGGGGTTGCAAAGAGTCGGACACGACTGAGTGACTTCACTTAACTTCTTATGAGGAGCTTTTTTGAGGAAGTCAGGCCGACTCAAGATAATCTCCCTTGTGATTAACTCAAGGTCAGTTAGTAACCTAATCACAGGAGTGATAGCCCAGCATACTTACTGTTTCCACCCATACACCAAGGGAAGGAACTCTAGAAGGTATGTACACCAGAGGAAGAATCTCAGGGCCACCTCAGAATCCTTTTTATCACAATGACCTAGAGCATGTTGTTGCTTAGAGGTGTGGTTATAGTGGTTATAATGCTTACTTCCCTGGTGGCTCAGAGGTTAAAGAGCCTGCCTCCAATGCAGGAGACCCGGGTTCGATCCCTGGGTCGGGAAGATCCCCTGGAGAAGGAGATGGTAACCCACTCCAGTATTCTTGCCTGGAAAATCCCATGGATGGAGAAGCCTGGTAGGCTACAGTCCATGGGGTCGCAAAGAGTCGGACACAACTGAGCGACTTCACTTCACTTTGTGCTTCATCCCTTAGCTGTGTCTGACTCTTTGCAATCCCATGGACTGTAGCCTACCAGGCCTCTCTGTCCATGGGATTTTCCTGGCAAAAATACTGGAGTGGGTTGCCATTTCCTACTCCAGGGGATCTTCCCAACCCAGGGATTGAACCCATATCTCTTGTGTTTCCTGATTTGGCAAGTGGATTCTTTACCACTAGCACCACCCAGGGAGGCCCCAATGCTTTCTTGAACTCAGAGGAATTCCTTCTTCTAAAGAGGAAGGTAATGCTTATATTCTTACCTAATTATCTGGAAATATCATTGTCAACCCTGCACTGTTTTGAAATTAGGTATTCAACAGGTTAGGATGAATGTTCCCTCAAACTAGAATGAAAGGAGGCTGCGTTCCTAGTCCATTCTTTTGTGTGTACGCCATAAGCACTGTACTCTCAGACCTCCACCCACTGGGTTTGGCACCAGGGGCATTCTCCTCGGGCCAGTGCTGCTGCTGTTTCTGGAGCTGGCAGCAGTTACAGCACGTCCCTCTTCAGGCCAGCTCTTCAGTGTTCCTCCGGGCTTGAACCGTGGAAACTTGGACGTTTTCTTCTGCCTTCCCAGTTATCCCCCAGGCTACCTAGTATCCTTTATTAACCTATTTCAGTGAAGACTAGCTTGAGTGGGTTGTTATTTGCAAATAGAACACTGACCAGTAGAGTAATTAATGGCAGATGTGATGGTGGACACCCAACCTTTCAGGAAATGAGAATGTGCAACTGCTTATTCAATGTTGTCAGGTTACAAGGCAAGGAGAATCCAGCCATGGCAGCAGTGGTGACAGTTACTTAAATTACCACTTGGTTATATAGAAAAGGGGGCTTCCCTGGTAGCTCAGCGGTAAAGAAGCTGCCTGCCATGCAGGAGACTCGGGTTCAATCCCTGGGTCAGGAAGATCCTCCGAAGAGGGGAAAGGCAACCCACTGCAGGACTTTTGCCTGGAAAGTCCTATGGACAGAGGAGCCTAGTGGGCCGCAGTCCACGGGATCGCAACAGAGTCAGAAACGCCTTGGAGACTAAACAACAACATACAGAACAAGAAGCCTATCAGCAGAGGACTTCAGGGTCCCCGCAGTTTTGTAAGGGAAGGAAGGCAAGCTCTTCAGTGTTCCTCCGGGCTTGAACCGTGGAAACTTGGACGTTTTCTTCTGCCTTCCCAGTTATCCCCCAGGCTACCTAGTATCCTTTATTAACCTATTTCAGTGAAGACTAGCTTGAGTGGGTTGTTATTTGCAAATAGAACACTGACCAGTAGAGTAATTAATGGCAGATGTGATGGTGGACACCCAACCTTTCAGGAAATGAGAATGTGCAACTGCTTATTCAATGTTGTCAGGTTACAAGGCAAGGAGAATCCAGCCATGGCAGCAGTGGTGACAGTTACTTAAATTACCACTTGGTTATATAGAAAAGGGGGCTTCCCTGGTAGCTCAGCGGTAAAGAAGCTGCCTGCCATGCAGGAGACTCGGGTTCAATCCCTGGGTCAGGAAGATCCTCCGAAGAGGGGAAAGGCAACCCACTGCAGGACTTTTGCCTGGAAAGTCCTATGGACAGAGGAGCCTAGTGGGCCGCAGTCCACGGGATCGCAACAGAGTCAGAAACGCCTTGGAGACTAAACAACAACATACAGAACAAGAAGCCTATCAGCAGAGGACTTCAGGGTCCCCGCAGTTTTGTAAGGGAAGGAAGGCGCGTGGAAGGAGACTGACGACCCATCAGGACGCTTCTAAGTATTATGGGAATGAACAGAAAATGCGATGGTTAACTGCACGTGTCAGCCAGGAGAAGGAAATGGCACCCCACTCCAGTACTCTTGCCTGGAGAATCCCATGGACAGAGGAGCCTGGCGGGCTACAGTCCACGGGGTAGCAAAGAGTCGGACACGACTGAGCAACTTCACTAGGCTAGGCCATGAATCCCAGACATTTGGTCAATGTGAACATACTATGTGTATATGCAACACAAACATGCACATACACGTCCTATTGTTTTTTGTCTCTCTGGAGAACTCTAATACAGATGGGGTTTAAGTTTACCATAACCTGGATAAAGTTATGGTGACAGAACCATGTATGTCCTGGGATTTCCCTGGTGGTCCAGTGGTTAAGATTCCGAGCTTCCAGTGCAAGGGGCCATGCCATGTGGTGTGGACAAAAAAAAAAAGAAAAGAAAAGCAGAACCATATTCCTGTCGTAATCATGGAGACTTAAAAGATGCACGTGCACACACACACACAACTGACCATTGCAGAAGAGAGGTCTCACAGAACAACAACAGGTTATTTCCCATTTAATTGGATTGTCATGTCTGAAGGATGCTATCACTCAGGAGAGAAAATCAGTCCAGACCCTGCATTGTAGCTAGAATGGACCTTTCAGTCTGACTAATGTCTCTTCCTCTGTCCCAGTAAACAGAGAACGCTGGATGCAGATGGTTTCCACCGGGCAGGGACAGACACGCACCGTGACTGGCTTCGCTGCCAAAGAACAACAGGAGCTCACTGACTGCCATACTTCAGCTCGCAGAACATCAGAGTGGTCTGTGAACCAGCTGCTCTATGCTAATGCAATGCAGTGCACAGAAAGAGTAGGTTCCATTGCTGTTCATTTGCTAAGTTGTGTTTGACTCTTCGAGACCCCATGGACCGCAGCATGCCAGGCTTCCCTGTCCTTCACTAACTCCTGGAGTTTGCTCAGGTTCATGTACATTGAGTCAACGATACTATCTAACCATCTCATCTTCTACTGCCCCCTTCTCCTTTTGCCTTCAATCTTTCCCCGCATCAGGGTCTTTTCCAATGAGTCAGCTCTTTGCATCAGATGGCCAAAGCACTGGAGCTTCAGCTTCAGCATTAGTCCTTCCAATGAATATTCAGAGTTAATTTCCTTTAGGATTGACTGGTTTGATCTCCTTGCAGTGCAAGGGACCTCAAGAGTCTTCTCCAGCACAATTTGAAGGCAACAGTTCTTAGACACTCAGCCTTCTTTATGGTCCAACTCTCACATCCGTACCCATAAAACATATACATATCAAAAGATGTGTGCTCAGCCGCTCAATTGTGTCTGGCTTTCTGTAGCCCAACAGACTGAAGCCCACCAGGCTCCTCTGTCCATGGAATTTCCCAGGCAAGAAGACTGGAGTGGGTTGCCATTTCCTTTTCCAGGGATCTTCCCAACCCAGGAACCGAACTTGTGTCCCTTGCATCTCCTGCATTGGCAGGTGGATTCTTTGCCACTAATGCCACCTGGTAAGCCCCATCAAAAGATAAAAGATATGAAAAATACAGAGGCCTGTCAGTTGACTGAAATTTCTGGAGACCAGTGTCTCAAAATGTCCCCTCCAACAGGAAAGAAAAGTATTCCAATATGCATCCACTGTCATAAGAAAGGGGAATGATGCTTGCTCAATTTTTGTATTTTGTAGAAATTATATATGATGTTTAGCTCTGCTTCTGCAAATAATTAACAGGTCACAGAAAGTCTTCTAGCCTTCAATGTGGCACAAAGCAATAGAAGACTCCCTGGAAGATCCAGACTATGGTGCATATCCTCACATTTCAAAGTGCAGTATCTTTTAAAGTGGATAACTATGGCATTCTCCTCCTAGGTAAGTCTCACTTTGCTGTTGTTTCCTAGTAGAGAACAAATGTTTGAGAGCAGTACACATGTGACTGTGGAAATTGAGCATCCAATGTTTGAGAGCAGTACACATGTGACTGTGGAAATTGAGCATCCCACCGTGAACCATATTTTATCTCAACTACTGAGCTATAAAATCAGATATTCCTTGCAGCATACATCATCCCCAGGAAATCATTTCTATTTGAACTGGTTCAAAGTGAAGTTGCTCAGTTGTGTCCAACTCTTCACGACCCCATAGAGTATATCCTACCAGGCTCCTCTGTCCTTGGAATTTTCCAGGCAAGAGTACTGGAATGGGTTGCCATTTCCTTCTCCAGGGGATCTTCCCGATGCAGGGATTGAACCCGGGTCTCCCATACTGCAGGCAGACGCTTTACCCTCTGAGCCACCAGGGAAGCCACCTTGTGAATTGGTTCAAGTAGGTCCTAACAACAGAAGTTTCAAAAGCAGAAGACTCATTCTCTGAGTATATTTACTCCTGCCATGCTGTCTTTGTTCTCTCAAACCACACCGCTATCCTCATTAAGAGAACTCTAAGCAGGTGACTGAGAAAAAAAAAAATCCAATTTACTGTTGTCTCCACTGGAAATGACAATACTAAAAAGCACCCTATAGGAACCTCTGTTGTATAGAAGTATTCCTTTTGTCCACATCACACAGCAGTTTGTCCCCTTTAATGCAGCTCAATCACCCCACCTATAGAAGTGGAGCACTTCATCATGTCAACCCCACTCTGGGGTGACCTGATTGTTCATATAGAAAAACAAATATTCCCAATGGCAAAACTTCAAACAGGGCATCTCATGATCCATTTATCTGGAAAGCAGGATAAGCTACAGATCTATATTAATTTATAGGCAATACCTAATAATTTAACTGGATAGTCAGGGACTTGGGGGAATAAGATTAGAGAGGTGGTGATAAGGAAGATTAGCGCAAAGACCAATCTAGACTTTTAAACTCTTGTAGAGTTTGAGAACATTTATGTGAATATGCAAAAAGACTGACTCTATATGGAGCTTTTAGTGGATGACTGAACAAGGTGTCCTGCCGTGTGGATTTGTTGACCTCTTTCCACAGTGACCCAGTAATTATTAAGTGGTCTCATGAAAAAATGTGGTCATGGTTTCAGACAGAATTGATGCATGGGCTTAACAACTTAGACTTCTTTTCCCCCAGATATCTGGATATTACTTCTGCTAAATGCCCCATTTGAAAGCAATGGTGAACAAACATGAGTCCTGCCATATGATACCATACCCCAAAAGGAATAACCAGCCACCTGATGGCAGATTAATCACGTAAGGCTTCTTCCAACATGATGAGTATGGAATCGCTGCTGTCTGAAATTGATACATTCTAGACATGGATTTGTCCATCTTGTCCACCAAGGTTCTGCCAGCAACATCATCTGTGAACTGACCAAATGCTTCAGTCTCAGTCATTATAATTCATGTAACGTTGGTTCTGACCATAGACCTTATTTTACAGCAGAATGATTAGGACCTCAGATTGATGCATTTAGGAGACATTAATATTTCCAACTAGAAGCAGATGGCTTTATACAAAAGTGAAATGATTTATTAAAGATTTAGTTTTGGTTCATGTATTAGAAGATATGGTACAAAATTAGGATGACATCTTGTAGAATACAGCATATGCCATAAAATAGCATCCAATACATAGTGTTTCTTCAGCCATGGCCAGAAATATGAGCTTAGGAACCAGGAAATGAAATGGGAGTGGTACTTCTCACTTTCCCCTTAATGGCTCACTAACATGAATTTAAGTTCACATCCTTGCCACTTTCAATTGCTTTGGTTTAAGGATCTTGATACTCAAGAGAGGAATACTTCCACCAAGAGCGCAACAGTGTCTCAAGTCATTTGACAGAACAGACAAGGGGATTACCATGTTGGCTGTGGGGTTAAGCAAGATTAGAGAAGAATAATTACCGTTATGCAATGGAAACACAAAAGAGTTCCTTTAACTCAAGAATTTCAATAGGATATTCCTTAACACTTCCATGTCTATTAGTAAAAATTAATGGAAAATTAGAGTAACCTCATACAAGAGCCAGCAGGGGCTCAATTCCCAATGAATGGAATTTGGGTCTACTCAATAGGTAAGAAATCCAGCTAACTGAGTCACCACTAACCTAAAGATAAAAGTAATATGGACTAGTTAGTTGTTGATGAGGAAAGTTATTTACATCAAATAAAGACCATTTACTTTATAATATTGGAGACTTCCCTGGTAGTGCTAGTGGTAAAGAACCCACCTGCCAAAGCAGGAGACATAAGAGATGTGAGTTCGATCCCTTGGTCAGAAAGACCTCCTGGAAGAGGGCATGGCAACCCACTCCAGTATTCTTGCGTGGAGAATCCCATGGACAAAGACGCCTAGAGGTTTACAGTCCATAGAGTGGCAAAGAGTTGGACAGGGCTGAGAGACTGAACAACAAAATTACAAACACCAAGGTAGGATTAAGGAAACATAGGTAGTGATAACTACATATATTAGACCTAGAAAAGACTGTATTAAATTAAAACATTGTACTAAATAAAAATGATTGTGCTAAATAGTCTCCTCATCTAGGGAGAGAATGAGTTTGTTTATTTGTGTGAGAGATTGTTACCTCTTTAAGTGGAAATACAGTTTTTATTGCTAGTGTTTTAAGTTTGGAAAATGGATGTATGTCCAGATAAAGGGTAACATCTGTCTTTCGCCGCTGCTCAAAATATTTAAAATACACTTCTTGTTTTTAATTGTTTTCTATTTTGCCAACCTTGTTTTCCCCAGGTGGAATCCCCCAAACTACATCTTCGCAGACTCTTGTACAAATGGTGCAAGCAGTTTTCTGATTTCTGTCATATGGGAAACTAGGGTCTGAATGAAGAGTTCATATTTTGATGGTGTGAATAGCCCCAGAGGTACAGGGAGTGATGGAGGATTCCTCTCTCATCCATGAGATATGATTTTAGAGTGGCAGATCTGTGGAGTATTTCTAGAGTCAGTAGTGGTGACAAATGACAGCTCCTTCATTAATCCAGTTTTGTGTGTACCTAGAGGTCTTGTTGCTAAAAGCTTTATCCATTTCTCCAACTCTCCCAATTGCCCTGTATAGGGGATCATACAGTTTGCCATTTGAACTAGGACACATCTGGGAATAGAAGGGGATGCTATTGATAATGTCAAGGATAAACTAGAACTGTATGGAACAGTTAGTAACTCTAACACATAGTAACACTAATACTGTAATTTAGTTAATACATTTTGCTGCTTAAATTACAATAGACTTGCTTGTTCTTTACTAAGAATCATAGCCAAAATACAATTAAGTTTTTAGGATTATAGAATTAGTCAACACTATATGTAGACCCTGTGTACTATATTGTGCCTATAATATAGGGAAAATAGTCTTTTCTACAATTCTATTATAAAGCAAATTCTGACTAATTCAAATTCATAGAATCTATTATATCAATACTAGTTGACAATGTAGCCATATGCTTGTTGCCTAAAGAAATATGACTTATACTGATGTTATATGTAGTTAATGAAGCCTAGGGAATGGAAACAAAGTACAGTCATCCCTTGGTGTCTGCAAGGGACTGGTTCCAGGAACCTTCATGAATACCAAATCCACAGATGCTTACAACCCTCATATAAAATGGCATAGTGTTTGCATATACTCAACAGCACATCCTCCCATATAGTAATACTTTAAATCATGGCTGGATTGCTTCTTATAATACTTAATACAATGTAAGTACTATGGAAATAGTACTATGGAGATAGCCATAATAGCACATGGCTAATTCAACTTTTGCTTTTTGGAAATTTCCATAATTTTTTTTCCAAATATTTTCAACCTACAATTGTTTGAATCCCCAGATGTGGAATCCAAGGATATGAAGAAATACAAAGGGCCAACTATATCTTGTCATGATTCTTTTATAAACAGTGATTCATTGACACAGGCAAGTCAAGGTGGCTAAATGCAGCATTACTATGACAGAACATATACTTTAAGAAATCTTTAAGTTAGTGTCCATGTTAAAATTATCATCATGTAATTTCTCTGTAAGTTGTTATATAGTCGGACACGACTGAAGTGACTTAGCAGCAGCAGCAGCAGCATATTGTTCTATGCTATAAATGTTTGTACTATAATACTATTAATGCCAGAAACCTAAAAATAAATATCAGTCTCATTCATCACTCCAATGTCTTCATTCAAACAGCCTGGTCATTAAGTGAACAGTTATTGATACCTATTCTCTGTTTATTCACTCAGCAATTCACATAGGCACTAGGCTGGTAGCTGAGAATAAGTGATGAGCAAAAAATCCATAGAAGACATGATCTTGGGAACAAGAGCCTACTAGTCTCAAAAAGGAAGTGCAGTCATCAAACAATAATACAAACGAATATGTGCTTACAAACCATAGTGAGTGCTATGCAGAAAACGCGTAACATATTCTGGGACATGGGCTATGCAGAGAGGTTATGCAGGGGAGATCAATTGGAGGAAGTGGTTATTTGAATGGACACCTGAAAATGACAAAATGATAAATAAGTGTGGGAGTTAGTGTAGGAGAAGAGGCTGCCCTAGAGTTAGAGAAAAGCATGTGAAAATCTATGAAGCAAAACTGGGCATGAATTTCACTTCAAAGCTCAGGAAGTAGACCTGTGCAGCTGGAGCTGTCAGCAAAAAGAGTGAGACCACAGTCAACTCTGGAGGCAGTTGCCATCACCCCAGGGCCCTGAGGATGCACAGAGGAAGAGGGCTTTGCCCAGTCCTCTCCCCAGCTCTCAGGAAATGGGCAGGTCAGTGCCAACTTGCAACAAAATACCAAGGACAAAAATTAGGGTCTGAGAGGATAGCTAGTGCAGGAAGTCTACCTGTAATTGTAAAAAAAAAAAAGGCATGGAGGTGTGAAAAGAGGAACCCAAACCTAAATTCTATGGAAAAGCCAATAATTAGGAGTCCAGACAGCGGTTCATCAACATCAAAGACAAAGAGGACGTGTAAAGAAAGACGTCAGATGCAACGCAGACATTCACCTATCCTTTCTCTCCCAAATTGCATAGCTTACATTTTTTCCCCCCAGTTTTTGCTTATAAAGGATAATCGTGCTGAAAAAAAATAAATATACCATCACCTGACCAGAAGTTTGAGGAAGAGACAAAGTGGATGGAAAACTGAATGGAAATAAGATCCAATAAAACAAGAACAAACAAAAACCCCACCCAGCCTAAAACACAAATAAGAGAAAAGTACTTGAGTGAATTTGTATTTTATAATAATTGTTTATAGAGAAAAGTTCCACTAGTGGAGGTTTTATTTTCACTGCAGTTTTTTAGTATACTTATAATATGGTGCCTATGTGCGCATTAGTTGAATAGTTTCAGGAAGCCAGGTTCTGTCAGGAGAGGTGGACACCTGGAAAAACAGTCCTGGGCAATTGATCTCCGATTCACCCATTCTTACGGTAAGCACTCAGGAATGTGCCAGGCTGGTCATGAGTCAGTTTGCATCTGGTGAACATTAGAAAGATAACCAAAGTCTCCATAACAGTGAAGAGTGATCAAAAGGGAGTAAAATCCTCCGAGCGACGGCAAGAAAGAGTTCTTAAAAACCCTTACGTGTTCTCTCTACCAGGTAAGACAGCCCAGTGGGAGATGACAGCCAGGTAAGTCTTTCCTCCCACAGGGAGACTGTGACTGCGCCCTGCAGAACAGGTCGGTGGCAGCAACTTATATCTTTTCTATTTCCACTTAAGGAAGTTGCATTATATACCTGAAGCTTTACTCTCTTCCAGTCAACACAAGCATCTTTATAAAAACTGTATTAGTATCTATTTCTTTAAAAAACGAATAAATAAAAATTATCTTTGAGAAGTCCTTGAGAAAAGGCCACATTGCAACCAAAGTATCTCTTAAGCATCCAGCACAAGTGATTTTCCTCAACACTGGAACAGACATATTTCTTTGGTTAAACACTGAAAAAACACTTGGCTTACATTTAAAAACCATGCTGCTGCTGCTAAGTCACTTCAGTCGTGTCCGACTCTGTGTGACCCATGAAGGTACAAATCTATAGCTTTAATCATATGGTCATACTAAAATGTGGTGAATGCTCTTAATACAAGAGGCACCTGGATGCTAAATGCGATGGAAAGAACAGCAGTTTTACATCTCCCATCTGAGATTTGCTCCTTCTGGGACAAAAGTGATTGAATAGAATGACAGGCAAATATCATCCACCATATTTAAATTCTTGTTTTCGTTATGTTTTCCCATAATGTAATTTAATTATGGAAAGTTACATATGACTATAATTCTACCATAAAAGTAAGAGCCATGTCAGATCTACTTTAGGTTTGTGTGCGAGCTACACGCTCAGTCATGTCCGACTCTTTGCGAGCCTCTGGACTGCAGCCTGCCGGGCTCCTCTGTCCATGGAGATTCTCCAGGCAAGAATACTAGGGTGGGTTGCCATTTCTTTCTCTAAGGCATGTTCCCCACCCAGGGATGGAACCCAATTCTCCTTCATTTCCTTCATTGGCAGGCAGACTCCTTAGCACTGCACCTCCTAGGAAGCCCACTTTAAGCTTAGAGGCAACAAAAATGATGAGCAGCCCCCGCACAATTGTCAGAGCAATTCATTAGGAAGTGGCCTTTAGATAAGCAATGTAAGTCAGAACTTCTCCTCTTCCTTTGAAAGTAGTAAAGGGTGCTAATGCTGTTTTCCCCCAAAAGCAAACAATTCACCTGGAGCAGGAGTGTGATGAGTGTTGGAACTGGAGAAAGAAGAGCAGTGAGGTGACTGCAAACCTCCATACTGATAGGAGAGGGGAAAAAAAAAGATAAATCAAGCACTTGTCTCCAAGACAAATTGTTAAGATAGTTGTTCTCTAAGGTGAGTTTTCTGACACAAGAAAATCTAACTGAGACCAGAAAAGCAGTGAAGAATACTGGATCATTTAAGATCCAAATGAATGATAGGGAACCCTGCCCCCACATCCAAAATCAAGCTGTTCACAGACTCTCCTAGATACATATCCTATTCAATCCTGAAAGAATATTGAGAATCGCTAAACATTTGTGAAGATAACTAGCAAAAATCAATCTAAGGAAAATACTGTTCAAATAAGCAATCTTGTAGTTTATATATGTCTCCACCAACATTCCAGATATCTATCGCTCTATAATGAACTACCTACCTTGTAGCTAAACAGAACTATTTTTACCATATTTCACCATTTGGGGGTCAGGGGATCGGGTAGGTCTCAGTTGGGTGACTTTTTACTCCTTATGCCATTGACTGATGTCACTTGGTTATACACAGCTGACAGATCAACTCATCTACAGATTGCAAGACAGGTTTATCCACATGCTCACTGCCTTGGTGGGGAAGCTAGAAGAACAGACTTGGAACTGCCAGAGAACCTGTAAGTTGTCTGTAAACACAACAGTCTCAGGGTAGTCAAACTTCCTACATCGTGGCTGTCTTCCCCAGAGCAAAGATTCCAAGAAACCCAGGTGGAAGCTGCAAGGAGTGTCAGGACCTAATCTTGGAAATTTGACAATATCATTTCTGCCCACATTCTAATAATCAAGAAAAACCAAGGCAAAACCAAACACCTGTAAACACAACAGACTTAGGGTAGTCAAACTTCCTACATCGTGGCTGTCTTCCCCAGAGCAAAGATTCCAAGAAACCCAGGTGGAAGCTGCAAGGAGTGTCAGGACCTAATCTTGGAAATTTGACAATATCATTTCTGCCCACATTCTAATAATCAAGAAAAACCAAGGCAAAACCAAACTCAAAGGTAGAGAATTAGATTTTATCTCTCAATGGGAGGAATGGGCTCCCTGGTGGCTCAAATGGTAAAGAATCTGCTTCCAATGCAGAAGACTAATATTTGATTCCTGGGTTGGGAAGATCCTCTGGAGAAGAAAATGGCAACTCACTCCAGAATTCTGCCTGGAGAATTCCATGAACAGAGGCAGCCTGGGTCACATTCCATGGGATCACAAAGAATCAGACACGACTGAGTGACTAACACTTTCTCTTTTCCCAATGGGAGGAATAGCAAAAAAAGTTCTGACCACCTTGAATCTACCAGAGATGGATAGTTTTCACCGATGACCACATTGGAATAACTCTTCCTGGAAAAACTCTCCTACAGTAAACTGGGAAAATGTATGAAACAGCTGTCTTCAGACACTGGATAAAAAGCATAAAAGAGTATGATCTCTGAGAAAAGAGAAATAAATGAAGTGGCCCCAACCGTCCCTGGTTTGCTGCCTAGAGGCACTTCCCAGACATCAGTTTACGGAGAGAAAACTAAGTAGAGCAAATGATGTTGATGAGCTGAATAGACAGAGGTTGAATTGAGGGAAGGCCAAGGTGACTGAAAATTGCAGAGCAGAGTACAAAAGAAAGGTGGAAACAATGCAGAAAATGCGGGATTATTGATGGCACCAAGGCACAAGAAAATTTGGAAGTGATGAAAATGAGCTGTATCTTGACTGGAATAGTAACTGTCCTATTCTATACAAGGAAATGGCAACCCATTCCAGTGCTCTTGCCTAGAAAATCCCACGGAAGGAGAATCCTGGTAGGCTACAGTCCATGGGGTCACAGAGTCGGACATAACTGAGCAACTTTACTTTCTTTTCTATACACATGAGTATATGCATTTATCAAAATCCATCTAACTACTTAGGGCATCAGTGGTAAAGGGTGGCTCAGTAGTAAAGAATCCACCTGACAATGCAGAAAACATGGGTTCCATCCCTGGGTCAGGAAGATCCCCTTGGAGAAGAAAATGGCAACCCACTCCAATATTCTTGCCTAGGAAATCCCATGGACAGAGGAGCCTGGTGGTCTACAGTACATGAAGTCACAAAAGAGTCAGACATAACAACAACTAAAACAACAACAAAAATCTTACTTAAAATATGGCTATTTTATGGCAAGTACATTATACCTCTAAAAAAAGTTCATTTATTAAAAATAAAATCTGTATCTTATAAATGAAGAACAAGCATCTCTGAAATTAAGTTCAAAAGGTGGGATAAATATGAACTGGACTCAGTTGAAGACCAAATCAGTGAGCTAAAAGGTCAAAAGCAATGTTTCTCAACCTAAAAGGATAGTCAATATCACACATTATAGAATAGTTGGATATTGCAGATAATTAAAAAGTTCCAGCAGTCATTAATAGGAATTATATAAAGATGAACTAGAGAAGAGGAATGAGGAATTTTTTACAAGAAAAATACAACTTCTTAGAACTGAAGAAAGTCAAGGACCTCACAATCTGAGTACCATTGGCTGCAAAAAAAAATCAGAGCAAATGAAAAAAACTGTTTTAATACCAACACAAATACTGGTAAAATTTTAGGATTCTCAGAAAAACAAGAAACTTCTAAAAGCTTTCAGATACAGAACAGTCCACAAAGGAAAAGGATTGAATGGAATCAGATTTTTCATTGGCAACACTGATTGTTAGAAGATAATAAAGTGATGACTTTAGTATTCCAGGGGAAAAAAATGATTTATAGTCTAAAAATTTGAGCCAAGGCAAACTAGCATTTAGTTCTGAAGGTAGAATAAAGATATTTTCAGACAGACAAGAACTCAGAAAACGTATCCTCCTGAGACTTCTCTGAAATACCTCAGATTTTTTCATTTATTTCTGTCCCTACTTGGCTGACTGCTGCCTTGTCTCTCTGCCTCCGGTCTGGCCACATCCCATACCTTTTTCTTTCTGCAGCTGGAATGAAGTTTAGAAGGCGTATCTCATCATGTGCTCTTCTAATCAAACCCTTCACTGAATTTTTTTCTCCATGCTAATCACCAACCACTTTTCTTCCCTTCCATCTACTTAGGGTCTCCTAAGAGTCCTTCCTTCTCTCCCATTTCTCCCTGGGCTTAGTCTCAAAGTTACCTGCTTTAGAATGTTACCTGCTCCTTCTGATTGCCTCTACCGAAAATACTCTTCCTTGGTCGTTCCTTATGTTCTTTCAGGTCCCCCTTAGTACTGATGTTAATTACTTCCTAAAACTGAAGAGTGCTCCATGACTCTCATCTGTCCTCTGTTCTGCCATCACAGTAGATTTGACTCCCTTGTTATTGACCTTAATAGCAGCTGCACTTTTACTTATAGTAATTGTATTATTATACACCCATAACTTGGCATAATTATTTTTTATCGTTTGTATAATTATTCAATGTCCTTTTCCCCAGTAGGCAGCAAGTCTCATTCCACCCACAGCTCTGTGGGTGAGAACGCTGTCTGTCTCTAATATTTGTTCTTCACTTCCCTAATAACAGACTAGATTTTCCAGTCTCCCCTGGCTCCTGTGGCTAAGTTCTGGTTACTGGGGTGTGAGCACAACTTCTGGATTGTGTTTTTAAAGGAAACAGGTTTGATCCTCACTTCTCCATTTTACCTTTCTGCTTGCTCATAAGCCATCATAAGCTTACTATGGTCCAAACCTTAGGAACAGAGAGGATCAATAAGGCAGAGACAAATATCCGTGACTCCAATGGGTCCAGCTTCACACCAGTCCTGGAATAGTGTTCTTAAATGGTCACATGAATGAAAAAAGAAAAATACTCCAGATTTGGCTGTCAGACCCCAGCCTCATTCCTGAGAAATACTTGCTCCTTTCCCCCAAAGAAGCAACTCTTAAATTGCCTCTAGTTTCATTTATGATTTCTTACATGCTTTTTCCTTTCACTCATGGGTACCATAAATATTTATTATATTCAATGATCTACTTTTATAATCTTTCAGTTTTTTATTATCCAGTTATCTAGATGCCCTCTGTAAGACCCACTGCTTCCACATTATCAATCTTAAATTATAATGGGGAAAGAAGATGTAACCACAGAATACCTTCCTACGAGTTATATTTGGAGTCCTAAATGTGTCCTCACCTCAAGGAGATATAGGATATCCATGTCAAAATAAGCAAAGTACAAGTCAGTATGAAAAGGTCTTATTGTCCCTTGAGTTTCAAGGGCCACTGGAAAGGACAACTCACACACAGATTTGGCAGTTGTTTGTATACGTCTAAGAATCTGTGGCCAGTTGCAGCAGCCTCTTCATGGATTTACCTACTTCCACTATGAACCCCTCAAATCTTTCTAAAATGGAAATCTGATTACGTCACTTTCCCTGCTCAGTATCTTCATTGGATTTCCGTCACTCTTGGGAGAAACACCAAAGTCCTTGCTGTGGCTTGCAAGCCTCTGCAACATCCTCTGTAGTGGTATTCTCACATCTCCTCTCTCTTGCTCACTGAGTGACAGCCCCATTTACCTTTCTTCAGCTGGCTCCAAAGTCCTATCTCCTTCACCCTGAAGAGCCTCTACTCAGGATGTTCCTTCCTTTTGCTTGACATGTTCCTTCCCCCATTATGCCTCCCTTGACTTACTCAACTACTCAAACGTCACATATGGGGGAGGCACCCCTCGCCTGAATCTTCAGACTTACTCACGATCCCCGTTCTAAACATGTATGTGTGTGTGTGCTCAGTCACTTCGGTTGTGTCTGACTCTGTGCAACCCCATGGACTGTAGCCCACCAGGCTCCTCTGTCCATGGGGATTCTCCAGGAAAGAAGACTGGAGTGGGTCGCCATGCCCTCCTCCAGGGGATCTTCCCCACACAGCGTCTCATGTCTCCTGAGACATTGGCAGGCAGGTTCTTTACCACTAGCGCCTCCTGGGAAGCCCCTGTACGTGTATACTCATATTTTCTCATGGAACTTACACAGTTGTAATTAATTCACCTATTTGTAAGCATATTTGGTTTTCCCATCCAAGTGCTAACCAGGTACCGTGCTTAGCTTCCAAGATCAGACAAGACCAGACATGTGCAGGGTGGTATGGCCGTGGAGTGTAAGCATATTTGGTTTTTTATTTGTCTGGTCACACCCTGTGGCTTGCAGGATCCTAGCTCCCTGACTAAGAATCAAAGCTGTGACCCCCTGCAGTGGAAGTACAGAGTCCTAACCACTGGACTGCCAGGGAATTCCATAATTTTCGTTAAAATATAGTTGATTTACAATGCTGTATTACTTCCAGGTCTTTAGATAAGATTATTTGATTCAAGTATGTCTCCTATATTGGCTACAAGGCTCACGAGAGCAGGTACCATGTCTATCTTGTGCACTATTATATGTTATGTCCTTTGAGGGGACTTAATAAACACTGGTTGAATAAAATGAATGAATGAATAGAATACGATTTGTAGGTAAGGGTAGAAGGCTCGCCTGCCTATCTTTCTAACAGAGCCTGGAATTCTCCTTATTGCTTTAATCTAATCTAGCAGGGATTAAGGGTTTCTGGAATTTGATTGTTGAGCCTGAAATATATGCTTATCAGGCTCTATTTCCATCTGTGACTACCAACCAGAAGCAATGTGAAAGAAAAACGCCCCTGTGGAAACCCCTGCTGTGTACATAGCATTCTGGGGCTGCAAACTCAAGTGTGGAAAGGCTGGGGGAGGCTTCCTGGAGGGGAGATGGCCTGGTGTATGGAGGTTATGAGCTCAGACTTTCCAGCCCGACCTCTGATTTTGAGTCTCCGTCCCATCACTCATGAGCTTTTACTCAGAGGCAGTTTCCTATCTTCTCTGTGCCTCAGTTTTCTCAGCTATAAAATGGAGCTAACTACTGTGAACCTCATAGGATTAAGGAGTTAGTACTAAAGCACTTAGAAGCCTGAAAGTGAAGTGAAAGTCACTCAGTCATGTCTGTGACCCAATGGACTGTAACCCACTAGGTTCCTCTGTCCGTGGGATTTCCCAGCAAGAATACTGGAGTGGGTTGCCATTTCCTTCTCCAGGGGATCTTCCCAACCTAGAGATTGAACCCCAGTCTTCCGCATTGCAGGCAGATTGCAGGCAGATTCTTTCACCTCTGACCCACCAGAGAAGCCCTTAGAAGCCTGACAGAGGACAAGCATTTCTGTGTGTCAGCAGGTATAACATATTATATGGGACAAGCCAGAGAGCTAAAAATACACTGCCAGTCACAACAGTCAAGTGTATATAAACGCAGCTTCAGAGGCTTTAGGTCAGGTTAGACCCCCTTCTCACCATCCTCAACACACTGCTTTGGGTTAAGGAATTGTGCCCCTCAGGCGTTTCCTGTTACATACAGTTGTCCTCTCTAAACAGGGAGCTATTTCGCCATAGCCAATCCTAGCAAGGTCCAAGTGCAAGGCCTGAGATGACTCATTTTAATAAACAAGGGTGGGAGAGAAGTAACTGAAACTAGTGACTATTTACCGAGAATGGTGGAGACCTAGCCAGCTGTTCCCATTCCTCATGCTCTCGGCCTCCTTGGTGCATGGCTGCTCTGCATGGCCAGGCCCTCTGCACCTAGAGACCCTCCGTGAAGAGCTCCTTGGTGGACGGCGAGCAGAGTGAGGGGTGGCGCCTCTGACTATGTCAGTAAAGCAGGTGCTCCTTTACCCGCACCTGCAGGGGGTCTGCCAGAGGACTCTGACTCCCTGAGTGGGGCAGAGCACCTCCCCTAATTCCAATCTAAGGTTTCTTTGTGATGGGGGTTTAAATTGAAGCCTAAGTCATTTCAATGGGACTTCATTACTGAGAAGCTTGAAGAGCTTTGTATTTAAAACAAGTCTTGCTGCTGAAGCTATAGATTCCTATTAGACTGTTATGTGAGCAAAGAATAAACTCATTATTTTATCTGTAAACCACTGAGACTTGGGGGCCATCTGTTATAGCAGTTGGCCCATTCTGACCAACACCCAAGGACTGGGCCAGGCGCCCTGAGCAGTTTATGTAAGTCAGTTTCAACTGAAGTTTCCATGTCCATTATAATTGAGATATGCTATTCGAGTGCCATGACCTTCCCCAAGATTACCGTGAGGTCTGTGAAGTTACATTATTCTACTCAGCTCTGGCATGACCTCTTTGTTCTTCAGAATTAGAAGAACTTACTCAGGCCATTATCCCTTTCCCCAGTGGCTCAGATTGTAAAGAATCTGCCTGCAATCCAGGAGATCAGGGTTCAATCCCTAGGTCAGGAAGATCCCCTGGAGAATGGAATGGCTACCCAGTCCAGTATTCTTGCCTGGAGAATTCCAAGGACAGAGGAGCCTGGAGGGCTACAGTCCATGGGGTTGCACAGAGTCGGACATGACTGAGCAACTAACATACACACACACACACACACACATGCCATTTCTCAAGCACTTTTCTTAACCATGGCAGCACCAACTAAATGTGAAATGGAATCCCTACTCAATTTCCACCGCCCTTCCCCTGCAAATTTCACTCTTGCAGTCCTTCTGTTATTTGACTGATTTTACTGAAGGTGGGAGTCCAGTGAGACAGGGCAGGCATTCACCACGTACCTTCCAGGGAATCTCATAGAGAACAGCGGGCCTTTTCCCTCAGTCTTTTACCTCTACTCCACTTTATCAACTTTTAACTGTTGATAAAACAAAAAATTCTCCACCTCACTGCAATCCCTTTTTCTTCTCAACTCTCTGCCTTAGTCTGCCCCTAATTTGAGAACATCACATTTTTCTCCCCTTCATAGCTATTTCAGTAGTTTTAATTTAATGAAATTCACTTCTAAACCCTAACTTACTCTATCTAGGCCCATCTTTGTCATGCCAAACCCAATAAGGTCATCTTCAGTGCAAAAGGGTGCTCCACATTTCAGGATCCTTTCACAAAGACACACAAAACACACAATTACTCCCACGGGAGATATATTGTCTCATGGAAAAGATAAGACAAATACACAAATTACTATAAATCAGAGTATAATATTACATCTCACCAAACAAGCTAGTTCTTTCAGGACTCTGGGGGAACAGAGCAAATCTGGCATGATTCCTCTCCTCGCTGTCACTAACAAACATCTCTCAGCTCTGGGGGAATTAAAAATGGGTTCCCCTCCCCAAAGTGGAAAGACCTTTGGTCGACAGTTTTTTAACTTCGTGGTGGTCTTCTTTCTCCCTGTGGAGAGAGAATTAAATCCTAACTGTCCATGCTAACCACTCAAAAAATTGAGGCTATAGAGGCAATTCCAATTCAACGTTTCTTTTTGTCCTGTGAGCTTAAATTGGAACCCAGGCGTTATTTTAATGATTTTTTTTTGCTGAAGAGTATTATGAATGGCTTCATATTTGACACTAGCCTTGTTATTGAAGCTATAGATAAATGACTGTCAGTAATAGTAACCTTTGAGGCTTCAGTTCTGGGATATTACATTTTAAATAAAGTACAAGGGAGAAAACAACTCAGCACCTTAAAAGTCTTCTGGAATAGTTTGATTTCATCATATTACTGATTCTGAGCCAAATGGTTTATTGTATCAGATGGTATAAATTAGAGTGCAGAAGAGAATACAGAGCGATTATAATTATCCATTACAGGGCTGATATTTGATAGAAAGTGTTAATGTATTTTCATTGCTAAGAGTCCACTGAAAATGCTATCATTTGATAGTATGATACAGATACTATCACAGTCGTATGATCCCTGAATAAAAGGCTCATATTATTATTAATATTATTCTCATAGCTAAATGTGTCTTAATTGATAAATTGAAACAATAACGCTTTGTTCACTTAAGATAATACACTTTTAGTTCTCAAAATACTTGTTTCCCACTTTTGTGTATCTGAATGTGACTTTCACAAAATTAACTAGTAATCAGAATTGAGATGTAAATCCAACTGTCCATATCCCATGGATAATAAGTAATTATTCTAATCAGCAACCAGAATTGAGGTTGTAATTCTCATCCCATACATTCCTAAATCCATATTCCTTTGATTTTATTTTTATGTTATTTGTTTCATTGTTGTTTTTGTTTTATTTTGTCTTTTGGAGGGCCCCCACACCACTCAGCATGGAGGGTCTTACTTCCCTGACCAGGGATTGAACTGGTGCCTCCTGCCATGGAGGCACAGAGTCTTAACCACTGGTCCACTGGGGAAGTCCCCATGTTCCTTTGATATTAATATCTCTGTGGTTGAGGAAGAGAAGAATGCAGGGACTGAACACTGAGAACCAAAGGCTTGTCTACTTGATTTTTACCTTAGGCAGCTGAGGTATCTGTTCTGATTAATTTATTTCAGCAGTTTCAGTAAGATTCATTATGATGGTAGAAAATTAGAAACAACTTAATTGACCAACAATAGGATATTTGACTTACCAATTACAGTTATGGTACTAGGGAAAATATGTGAGCTTTAACAAAGATGGTGTAGCTGTATACTTTGGACGTGGAAATATATTTTATATATATATATATATATATATAGTCACAGAAAAAAAATCTGAAGGATATATAGCAAAGTATTGATTGTGGTTTTCTCACTTGATAGTAGTGAGATCATAGAAATTTTTTCAAAAGCTTGCTAATCACATGTCACATATCTTGACAACAATCACATATTGCTTATAATCAACATATACACATAACATATATACACATAACATATTTATATAATATATATATACACAAAACACTCACATACAATCTAGACATTTTATGGCTTTAGAGATAACATGTTATAGTTTAGTGATTCTGTTGAATCACAAGTTCAGATAAGCAAGAGTAAAAATGATGAAAAGGCTATAGGTTTTCTCCTGAGACATACTTCTGCGGGCCCTTTGTGTGTGTGTGTGTCCTATAAACCTGAAATAAGATTGTGCACAATCTGTATATTTAAATTAAGTGTGTATTTGTGGAAAGTCTGTGTTTGTGTTAAGACTCTTCTACAGTTCCTAGCATATAAATGTAAGTATCACAGTAAATGTTAGTTTCCCTTTCCCTTGGGGATTTGATGGGTGGTTTAGAAGGGGCTATAATAATACAAATGTATAGAATTTTTTTTAATAGCAGGAAAGAAGTTAGATTCTGTAGTTGACCTAATATTAGATCTACAGTTACACCAAAGAATTTACCTTCTTCGGTGTTTATTAATAATTTAGCTACAGTGGTGTGCAAAGGAAGTGGTGTGTATTTACAGAGAAAATATTGAAACCTCAGTTGAAGATAAGGTTATACGGTCTGGTAATAAAAATGTGTGCATGCGTAATATATTACTATCTTTTCCGCGTTGACTGCAGCTCTAGTGAGTCAAAGGTGGTTATTTCCTCCACAAGACCGGGTTGTTATGGAAAGAGCATTTGCTGATTTCATGATTCTAATCTTGTCTCTGCTACTGACTAGTGTGATCTTGGGTAACAGATAAATGTTAAGTTCAGGATTCAATACGGTCTGGTAATAAAAATGTGTGCATGCGTAATATATTACTATCTTTTCCGCGTTGACTGCAGCTCTAGTGAGTC
Source organism: Oreotragus oreotragus (assembly GCA_006410675.1). Taxonomy (NCBI): domain Eukaryota; kingdom Metazoa; phylum Chordata; class Mammalia; order Artiodactyla; family Bovidae; genus Oreotragus; species Oreotragus oreotragus. The sequence goes on from SJYX01011424.1 coordinate 108,599, forward strand.
AAAGGTGGTTATTTCCTCCACAAGACCGGGTTGTTATGGAAAGAGCATTTGCTGATTTCATGATTCTAATCTTGTCTCTGCTACTGACTAGTGTGATCTTGGGTAACAGATAAATGTTAAGTTCAGGATTCAAAACAAATCTGACACCCTCTATAGAAAGGGCCCCATTTAATGTGTGTCTGTCTACATAGTTATAAGCATATGTTTATGGATGTGATATGAATCCACAAGCTAAATACACAAAGTTGTTATAGTCTTAAGCTGAGAATTTCAGAATCCATAAACTAGACTTATCACTCTTTTATAAGCCATCTAAAAATAGATTATACCGTTTGTTAAGTCAGTTGCCCTGGAACATTAAAAATTAAACATTAAAAATAGAGAGATGAGCACACAAGTTACTTTTCATAATCTCTGCTTCTTACTGTGTTTGGATTTTCTGCTAGTTTTCTGGTGGTGAGTATGCCATGCTGAGATACAAGGCAAATTACTAGGCTGGGAATATGATCTGGTTTCATGTTTTGAGAATATATCTCTGTATACCCTCAAGTCACCTGGTGTATTCCAGGCTTATGGTCCCATTAATGACTATTATTTGTTGTGTGCTGTTGTTTTTCAAAAATATTTTACATGCAATAATTTATCTACCCTTAATTTTATCGATGAGGAAATGAGGCACTGAAAGGTTAATTAATTTGCCTAAGTTTACTAGGTTACTAGTGAGAGGCAGAGCTGGGACTCAAACTTAGAGCATTGGTTCTGGAACCCTACCCTTAACGACTCACTGTGCAGCCTTCTCAACGGGATGACTGCCAAGTTCCATGAGGGGAGAGACTGAGACTCTTGTATTCTCATTTTATTCACAGAGCCTGGAGTCTGGTTCTGGGTATGTATTCAATAAATATATCTAAATAATGAATAAATGATATCTGCGTTCTTCAAAGCAGTTGCAAGGCATTTTGCAAATGGTTTGTTTTGAATAATAAAGTACCAAAACTTCAAAGCGTCAACTTTTTTTAAAAAAAGAGCAGAATTAAGGTTGACTGGGAAACGGTATCATTCTTTACTCATCTGCCATTTGATTTGTAAAAACAAGCCCAAATATCCCAGTGACTTAACACATGATAACATGTCCCCTGTAGTCTGAGCAAGTCGGCAGGGCGGCTGTTCTCACACAATGCCTCAGTACACAGGCTGCTTCCACATAGCCTACCATCCCAACACAGGGCTCAGAAAAGAAGCTGCAAGGTCAAGCAGTTTACACCTCAATCTGAAGTGACATGTAAATGACACACCTCTTCCCCTCAGAAGTTATTGGCCAAAATAGTTACACAGCCCCAAATAATCACATGGGATCTGATCAGGGCATCTTCTGTGTTTTGAGAAGAGAACTGGATATAGGCAAGCCCTACTGATGTCTTTCATAGAGAAAAAGGAGTGGGCACTCAGGAGGTGCTGGGATTTCTCATAACATTAGAAAGATCTGTTGAAATGTGCTATGCTGACTATTTTTTCCTTAGGAGTAGGGGAGAAATAAGAAGTGGGAAGACATAATTTAAAAAACACAAGGAGAAGATGTTATCCTGTCTCCTTTCTACTTAGGAGTTGGAGAATTTGTACACTTTGTCATATGCACATACAGAATGAGGAAAATCACCTCCCCATATACAAAGAAAACAAAGGGATTCCAGGTAGCTCAACTGGTAAAGAACCTGCCTGCTAATGAAGGAGACACAAGAGATGTGGGTTTGATCCCAGGGTCAGGAAGATCCCCTGGAGAAGGAAATGGCAACCCACTCCAGTATTCTTGCCTGGAAAATTCCATGGACAGAGGAGCCTGGTGGGCTATAATCCCTGGGGTCTCAGAGCTGGATGTGCCTGAGCACTCATGCACACATACAAACAAAACATTTCAATGGGTAAAAGAGGTAAATATAAAAAGAAAATATACACAGATATTTTCAAACATATANGGAAATGGCAACCCACTCCAGTATTCTTGCCTGGAAAATTCCATGGACAGAGGAGCCTGGTGGGCTATAATCCCTGGGGTCTCAGAGCTGGATGTGCCTGAGCACTCATGCACACATACAAACAAAACATTTCAATGGGTAAAAGAGGTAAATATAAAAAGAAAATATACACAGATATTTTCAAACATATAGGAAAGTAAATTTATTTCCTTAGACTAGAGAAGTCCATCTTAAACAAGATAGTACAAATCTATGGAGGAAAAAAATTGATTTTTAACTACAGGCAAACTTAAACTTCTCTTTGACAGAAGACACTGCAAACAAAATTGAGAGAAAATTGACATACAGGGAGAATATATTTACAACCCGTCCAACAGGAAAAAGGATTAGCAAAATATATAAGGAATCTTAAACATAAAAAAGACCAAAAAACAAAGCATTGTAAAGAAAATACCAAGTGCCAATAATATTCTGAAAAGATACTTAACCTCACTAGTAATGAAGAAAAAGCAAATTAAAACAGCAATGAGATACTTTTAAGTCATAAGACTGGCAAAAATCACAAAGGTGAATGAGTCTCAGAAACACTGATAGAGTTATACCTTCTTATGTCATGTTGGTGGGAATTTGAATGGTGATCTTTCTGAAGGATATTTGGCAGAAGTTATTACAATATACATTCCGTTTAACCCAGAAATTCTATCTTTAGAATTCTATCCTATAGAAATTTGTATGTATGCAAAAATGCATGAACAAGGACATTTGTTAAAGCACTATGCATAGTAAGAAAAAAGAAAACAACTCAAGTATTCAACAATTTTGGAGCATGAGGTAAATTATAGTGCACCTATGTCAGTCCATGGGTTCTTCCAGGCAAGAGTACTGGAGTGGGGTGCCATTGTCTTCTCCGATAGACTATTACACACAGCAGTAAAAAGGAGTGAGAGGAAGGTAACTAGAAACAGCAGGAAAAGCAAAAGCAAAGCTCCATAATATAAGGTATGCTGTTAACATTTTTTAATATGGCATGGTTTTGAGCAATTAGTGGACTGGGATAAGGAGAATTCACTGTAGTATTAGCTATCAACAGTGCTGTGACCTTTGAACAACAGAGAAGGAAGCAGCTCACATTGTTTATCTCTGCAGTGAACAGTATTTATAGTCATGATAATGTAAGTGCTCTTCATTACTTTCCGTCTCTCAAAATCAACCTACAGAGCAAAAGACTTGATTAAGACTACAAAAGATTCAAAAAGTTACAAAAAATTGTTACCAACCATAACAATCTTACAGTAAAATGGTGGAAGGGGCTGGGAAGCACGACGGCAAGGCTCAGTGTGCTAACGTCGGTTTTTTGAATATAGTTGATTTATAATGTTGTGTTACCTTCAGGTGTATTGCAAAGTGAATTAGTCATATATATATCCTTTTTCAGATTCTTTTCCCATATAGGTTATTTTTTTAAATTGGGGTATAGATGCTTTACAATGTTCTGTTAGTTTCTACTGTACAAAGAAGTGAATCAGTTATATGCATTCATATGTCCTCTTGGATCTCCCTCCCACCCTTCCCCTCCATCCCACCCACACAGGCCATCACAGAGCAACAAACTGAACCAGGCAATAGTACTGGAGTGGATTGCCATTTCCTTCTCCAGAGGATCTTCCCGACTCAGGGATTGAACCCGGGTCTCCCGCATTGTAGACAGACACTTTACTGTCTGCCAGGGAAGTCCATTAATTGTGTTAACATCCTTATTCTCTGAGGAGGGAGAAACATTGTCAGGGGGCAGTTTTGCTTGGTCTGCATTGTTTCACATTTTTGTAATATGAATGTATTCATATACTCTTTGTGCACTTAAAAAATTGAAATTGCTAAATTCAATTTTTAAGAAAAAGAAAAAAAAGTGAGAATAATTTTTGAAAGCCCTCACAGATCTAATTTAAATATCTAGATATATCTGTGAATGTATTTTTATCCAATTATCTGGAAAATATTCTACTTTTCATTTCAGTGTGCAGAATAGAATCATTCTTGAAATTCAGTACATTTTAAAGGTGTTTTCTAGTATATTCATATAAGGAATTTAAAGTGTTCCTCTTTAATTTTCCCTTTCAAATCAACATGCATTAAGTAACACACTTGAAATTTTTACTAAAATTATAGCAATATAATACCAAATGAAAAAAATAAAACAAAAACATCATCCTAAAAATGATTTTAAAAGCATTTAATTATCCAAAATAATTATCTCTTAAGCCCCAATTATAATATGACATTACTGAAATGCCAACTGTCTTGGGTCGTAGATAAAAATGGTGAAATTAAAAAAAAAAATTCACTCCCGGTCTAATAGTCAACATCTATTTACTGTTTAAAAACACTCTGTTGTCATCCAAGTTCCTGAGCTATGTAGCTTCTAATCACATGTTAAAATGATGGGGGAGGTTGAGGCATAAAAATGTGGTAATAAGAGCTATTTCTACTCTAACATATTATTCATTCCCTCTGTATCTTCCCTAATGAGCAGGATGGTGCCTGCCATATCCTTACACAAAGCATCAAAGAGCGTCTGCCCCCTAGAGTCTGGAGGGCGCTGGGTCTCTGCTGACTTCACAGTCTTGAGACCCAGGAGGTGTGGTGACAAAGGCTGCCCATCACCATCATGAGAGGAAAAAGCCAATGCTGACCGCCTTCTCCCTTCTGCCTGCTGTCTCTCACCAATGCCTCTGATTGGCAGAGCCCAGATAGCATCTGAAACCCTGCTGGCAATGAAATATGAGAACTGTTGTTCTCAGGTTTCTAGACCCTGCAAAACAGGGGATAAGTGAGTTCAAAGGGGCCAGATACGCATGGACAATATCTGACCCATTTGTGTTTTACCAAATTGGTATGGGTAAGCATTATTTGACTAGAATAGAAGGAGCTTTGAAAGTATATCGAGAAGACCGATTACTGGCTGGAGAGGAGGAAGGAAAGAGAGAGAAAGCTAGACTTAAAGATGGAACGGGTTAAAGGGATGTTTGTAGAGGTCTGCAGTGGTCCTTAATTAGGAAAATTACACCATGAAAGCATGCTTTAGGGTGGCAGATATTGCTGTTGCACTGAAGAGGACTTTGTGTGTGCGTGTGTGTGTGTGTGTAAAGAAAGAAGGTACAGAGAGACCTGAAGTAAAGAAAGCTTGCTGTCCTAAGGTGCACTTTTAACAATCCACAAGAGAGGTTACAGATACTGTGAACTGTATAGAAGTGGCAACAGTGGAAGCAAAGAGGCACATGTGAGAGATGTGGTCTCTGGGTCCAGAAAGAGAAACTAGTTCCCAAGATAGTCTAGTGTCCATCACACTAGACTATGATCTATGCCTTCATCCCCTGTCTCTTGGAGGAACAGCCAGCCCACAGCTCAGGAGCCAGCATGTCAGCAATTATCGTTTTCCAAGAAAGACTCTAGCTTTGCTTCTGCATTTTTATCTCCTTTCCCAGTGCCTTTGCAACGGTTCCACTAAATATAGAAATGAGGCGAGATGAGCTGAGGGGTTCCATCGTGTTCCCTCCCTCTCCCATTGCCTAAAGGAGAGCTCCTCTCTTGCCTCAAATCCAATGTTCTTACAACTCACAAACTGCAGTTTCTACTCCAACCCCATAGGAACACAGCTTCAATCAGGTGATCTGACCATTCTTTCATTCAGTCACTCACATTCAGCAAACATTCATTGAGTAGCTACTCTGTGTCATGCTCCATTGAGGATTTAAAAGTTAAAATAACAGCACTAAAATTCCTGCATTATGGAGCATCCATCCTAGTAGGGAGAAGTTACATATAGAATACGCTAGAAGCTAAGTGTGAAGAAGAAAACTAGTGATGCCCTCCTTTATAGAATCCCCCCCTTTTTTTCTTTTATGCTGCTGCTGCCTTTCTAAACATAAACTACTTTTCAAGATTCAAAGCCATTTTTTTTCTACTCTGTGCCTTGCCCAACCCTTTCAGCCCTCAGCAGCCTCATCCTGTTCAAAGCCTCTTACAGTCTGCTCACATCTTTGTGTACTGATCATGCCCACAACACTCTTCACTTCTGAAAAACATGTTCTAGAAGAGATGTGGTTACATGTAAACCTAGTAACTTGAGAATTTTTCTTTTAAATGTTCAGTGAGGTCACATGACTTTTATAGGAAGATGTGTAAGAGACCGATCGATGTAACGAAATAGAGAAGTAAAACTGAAAGAAGAAGACACACTGATCTGTGTTGGATATTAGGTGTTAGGCAAAAAAAGTGAAAGGGTGAGGTCAGGGCTGAATTGGGACCGATTTACAAGAAATGAAGAGGTCTTTGTAGTGAAGCCATGGGACAGGAGAAGAAGGGGAGTAGAGGGAATGTATCTGGAGAAGAACATTTTTAAGAGGAATGTTATCAGAGAAATATGCAAGAGAAAGAATATGAGGACACAGAAAAAGAATAGGTGAAGCAGCATCTGAAGGGAAAAAGTGTTAATATCATTCTGTTCATGATAATATTCTAAGAAGCCGAATATTCATCATCAGGGCAAAGCTAATCAGAGGTATCCTTTGGACCAATCATCTTCAAATTTGATCAGAAAAATCCCCTGGCGTGTTTTTTTTAAAACTTTAAATTCCTAAATATCCTTGCACATGTGCTTAGTCATTTTTGACTCTTTGGGACTATAGCCCACCAGTTTCCTCTGTCCATGGAATTTTCTAGGCAAGAATACTGGAGTGGGTTGCCATTTTCCACACCAAAGGATTTTCCCAACTCAGGGATCAAACCCACGACTCTTGCATCTTTTGCACTGGCAGAATTCTTTACCACTGGGAATCCCAACTCTATCCTTAGACCAACTGAACTAGACTCTTTGGGGGAAATCACTAGGAATGTGTACTTCCATTGATTATTTATTCTGATTCATTTAATCTGGTAAGTTTGGAAAACACAACTTGGCAAAGACTTTAATGGTGGGTATCAGGTTTTATTATCTGCAATACTTTCTGGTTGCCATTAGCTTTGAGAAGAGCCATAAATAACAATGGCCTTGGTCTAGGATAATGCTGGCAAAGGTGGTGTGTCAGCTCTCTGCAAGTTTATACTATAAAGCTATGGTATATACTGTTGATTGGCTGACCAAGAGTTATTCCAACTGCTTTGCTATTTTAACTATAAGGTCTGAAAAGGTAGGACTTCCCTGGTGGTCCAACGATTAAGATTCTGTGCTGGGCTTTCCTGGTGGTCTAGTGGTTAAGAATCCACCTGCCGATGCAGGGAACATGGGTTCAATCCCTGGTCTGGGAAGATCAAACATGCTGCAGAGCAACTAACCCTATGTGCCACAAGTACTAAGCATGCGCTACAGAGCACATAAGCGGCAGCTGCTGAGTCTGTGAGCTGCAGCTAGCGAAGCCTGCATGCCTAGAGCCTGTGCTCCACAACAAGTGTATTCCACTGCAATGAGAAGCCCACACACCACACAAACAGAAGCTCCCCCTCGCCACAACTAGAGAAGGTCCACACACAGCAATGAAGACACAGCATAGACAAAAATTAAATGCATACATAAATCTTTAAAAAAAAATAAGCTGTGCTTCCAGTGCAGGCAGCACTAGTTCGATTTCTGATTGAGGAACTAAGATCCCCATGCCAGGTGGAGAGACCAAAGAAAAAGGAAAAAAGCAATAGTTTGAAAAAGCAATTCACTTTCCCATGTATCCTTGTTGCTAGATGGGTCCATGTGATACATATTGGGCATTTAGAGATTTCCTGGGGGCTTCTGAAAATGCTTTCATTCTCTTGTATAAAAGGCAGACATAACTAGTACCATCTCACACTTGCAGACATAACTAGTACCATCCCACACTTTCCTCCTGGTTGGATTCAGGTGTGACACCTGTCTAGTCACGGCAGCCGTTTAAGGACTGAAGGGACCAAGCAGGAGGACACGAGAGACAATGACCCTAACCTTGTGGATCTCGATTGCTTGTTTTGCTACAGGAGGAGGAGGAGGAAGACGAGAAACAGGAGGAAGGGATTTCTGTTCCTCTAAGTCATTTTTTAAGCTGGTTTTCTGTTCCTTGCAACTGAAAACATTCCAAACTGTCAAAGTAGAAGTGGAGTGAGCCCAGGCCTGAGACAAGACTTCATCTCTAATAATTACTGATGTTGAGCATCATTTCATGCGTTTGTTGGCCATCTGTACATCTTCTTTGGAAAATGTCTATTTAGGTCTTCTGCCCATCTTTTGATTGGGTTGCTTGTTTTCTGATATTGAGCTGCATGAGTTGTTTGTGTATTTTGAAGATTAATGCTTTGTCATTTGCTTCATTTGCAAACATTTTCTGTCATTCTGAGGGTTGTCTTTTCACCTTCCTTATGGTTTCCTTCCATATATACACTATTGATACTATGTATAAAATAACTGATGAGAACATACTGTACAACACAGGGAACTCTAATTAATGCACTGCAGTGACCTGAATAGGAAGGAAATCCAAAGGGGAGGTAATATATGAATGTATATGGAAGAGCCTCTTGATGAGGGTGAAAGAGGTGAGTGAAAAAGCTGGCTTAAAACTCAACATTATTTTAAGCTGGCTTAAAACTCAGAAATGAAAATGGAGAGACCACAACAGACAACACAGAAATACAAAGAATCATAAGAGACTACTATCAGCAATTATATGCCAATAAATTGGACAACGTGGAAGAAATGGACAAATTCTTAGAAAAATACAACTTTCCAAAAATGAACCAGGAAGAAATAAACAATCTTAACAGACTCATCACAAGCACAGAAATTGAAACTGTANCGGAGAGTATTTTGCCTATGTTCTCCTCTAGGAGTTTTATAGTTTCTGGTCTTACTTTTAGATCTTTAAATATTTTCTAATGAATGAGTAAATCAAGTAATTATTAAAATTTTTGAAAATTAACACAAAGAGTTCTTTTTTGTCTCTCTTTATAAAAATGTCAGTGTCTTACCATATATGATTTCATGATTACTTTTCAGTGTTTGTTATTGCCAGTGCTTGCCCCACATCCAACTTTTCTCAGTTTCTGTTTATTTCTTTGGTGTTATACGGCACCTGCCTACTCTTCAGTGCATTGCCATACCTGCTTTTCACAACCTATAGTTCTGTGTTCCCCCCTCACCTTTTAAAGCAATCTTGGTCTGCCCAGGGGACTTTCAGGAGTCTTTTCCAGCACCACAGTTCAAAGGCAACAATTCTTTGGCATTCTGCCTTCTTTGCAGTCCAACTCTCACAACCATACAGGACCACTGGGAAGACCATAGCCTTGACTATATGGACCTTTGTTGGCAGAGTAATGTCTCTGCTTTTCAACACACTATCTAGGTTTGTCATAGCTTTCCTGCCAAGAAGCAATCGTCTTCTGATTTCATGGCTGCAGTCACCATCCACAGTGATTTTAGAGCCCAAGAAGAGGAAATCTGTCACTACTTTCACCTTTTCCCCTTCTATTTGCCATGAAGTAATGGGGCCAGATGCCATGATCTTGGTTTATTTAATATTTAGTTTTAAGCCAGCTTTGTCACTCTCCTCCTTCATCTCCTCAAGAGACTCTTTAGTTCCTCTTTGCTTTTTGCCATTAGAGTGATGTCATCCACATATCTGAGGTTGTTGATGTTTCTCCCACCTATCTTGATTCCAGCTTGTAACTCATCCAGCCTGGCATTTCTCATTATGTGCTCAGCATATAGGTTAAACAAACAGGGTGACAGCTGACATACCTGTTGTATTCATTTCTCACTCTTGAACCAATCAGTTGTTCCATGTAGGGAGGCATAATACTTTGGCACAAACAAAGGGATTTTTCCCGGAAACTTTTCCANTCCTCACCAATACTTGTTATTTCTTGTCTTTTTGATAATAGACATTTTAATTGGTGTGAAGTGAGATTTCATTGTGATTTTGATTTGCAGTTCATGGTGGTTAATGATGTTGGGCACTTTTTCCATGTACCCGTTGTTCATTTGTGTGTATTCTTTAGAAAAAGATCTATTCAAATTCTTTCCCCGTTTTTAATCAGACTTCTCTTTCTTGCTGTCTAGTTGTGTGGATTCTTTATGTTAATATATTTTCAATACTAGCCCCTTATCAGATATATGATTTAAAAATATTTCCTCCCGTTCAGTAGGTTGCCTTTTTGTTCGTGGTTTTCTCTGCTTTACAGAGCTGTTTGCCTAGAGTTAGCTCCACTTGTTTGATTTTGCTTTTGGTGTCAAATCCAAAAATATCATCACTAAGACTGATGTCAAGGAATTTGCCACTTACATTTTCATCTAGAAATTTTATGGTTCCAGATCTTATGTTCAAATTTTTAATTGACTTTGAGTTAGTATTTGTGTGTGATGTAAGATAGTGTTTTATGTGCAGTGTAAGCTTTTAAAGTAAAGCATGTGGTACAAACATAAGAAGAGACAAAGGGAAAAAACGGGAACAACAACAACAGAAAGCCCAGTGTAGATAGATCCATGGATATATAGTAGCATCATAAATTAGACAGGAGATGATAGATTGTTTACTACAGTGTGTTTGCAACATTTCAACACTACCAACTGTGTCTGTAATACAGTAGGAGCTCCATTTCACATCATGGACAAAATTGAACTCAACATGGATTAAAGACCTAAATGTGAAATGTAGGATGAGAAATCAAATATAACTTATTATAATTATTGATAACAAACCACAAGAGTACTTATAGCCTGTGAACTTCATTAATGGAAATTATAGATATTTTTTCTGCCATATAAAGTTGTTGCATATTTCTCATCATTACTTTGAAATTATAGTAGTTATTAGATCCTTTGACAACTTTTCATTTAATGCCTTAATAAAGCAGTACACATATTACTGTGTCACAAATGGAAAAATATTTTTATAACTGTATTTCAATAAATTGATTTCCTTTGCAATTCCAAATATTTTAATTTATATTTTAAGAAAAATATTCTGAGAAGTCCATAAACTTCATCAGACTGCCAAAAGGCTCTATCATCCAATAATAAGACTCAGAAATTCTGAGAAAGGAGGAATAATCTATGGGTGGAGGCAGAAGCCAGATTGCAATGAATTGTGAAGTGACTCCAACTGAGGATACGAAAATAGCTAAGAAGACTGATTTGGGGCAGTCAAGGGAAAGAAGTGATAGACAAAGGGATTAACAGGATCAAGAAGAAAACCATGAAGAAAAGCATGAGTGCCTGTAAGTTGCCGTGAAGGATCTGTTGGAAAGGTCAAGACTGAGAGGAGACGAGAGGGAGAGTGATTGAGGCCGTGAGGTCTCAGACAGAGTAAGATGGAATGAAAGGGGGAGCATGGTGGGGTGAGTTAGCCCCAGAGTGGATGGAAAGGACAGGCTCGCACGTATATACATTAGGAGAGAGAGGAAACAAGGACTTCCAATATCTGACATCCAAAACTTTAGGGGAAGGGATCATTTACAAGCTTTGTGCTTAAGAGTACAAAAGTGTGGAGAAGGGAAGGTTGTTGATTAGAGGTTAGAAAAATATTGCAGAGCAGATCCTGGGGCTCTAGTGGTCTGCACCCGTTGAGTTGTAGCAGAGTCAACACAACCAAACTGAGAAGACAGACCTACAACTTAAAGCAGCTGTGAGGGAACTCAAGTGAAAATCCGTCAGTTGTGTTGGACTCTTTGCGACCCATGGACTATACCGCAGTGGGTAGCCTTTCCCTTCTCCAAAGGATCTTCCCAACCCGGGGATTGAACCCAGGTCTCCCACATTGCGGAGAGATTCTTTACCAGCTGAGCCACAAGGGAAGCCCCAAAATACTGAAGTGGGTAGCCTATTCCTTCTCCAGTGGATATTCCTGACCCAGGAATCAAACTGGGATCTCCTGGATTGCAGGCAGATTCTTTACCAACTGAGCTATCAGGGAAGCCTGAGGGGGACTCAGGAGGGCAGTTAAAAATACACTGATCTGGAAACTGTTTTTTTCCTGTGAAAATGGAAATATTTGGCTTTACTCATTCATAACATTATTTTATGTGGGGCTTCCCAGGTGGCACAGCAGTAAAGAATCCGACCACCAATGCAGGAGATGCAGGAGACACAGGTTGGATCCCTGAGCTGGGAAGATCCCCTGGAGGAGGGCATGGCAACCCACTTTAGTATGCTTGCCTAGAAAATCCCATGGACCGAGGAGCCTGGCAGTCCATGGGGGTCCCAAAGTCATGTTTAAAAGCTTTTATTTTGATAAATCTTCAGGACTTTATATCTGCTGCCCTATGAGCAGGGGATTTGGACTGTCTGGACTAGGAAACGTGAACATGGACTAGGAAACATGACTGAAACCTGACACTGTTTTTTCTTTAAGGCAACAGCATTAACCTTAACACACAGCAAAATATTCTATATTTTATACCTTATTTTACAGTTAAAATTACTATTGTTATTTGGAAATGCTCTTATCTTTGGACTAAATGTAATAAAATATAAAAACTTAGTAATATTTAGTTTTGATTTTGGAAAATAAATTTAGCAATAACATCAAAGAGTTAAAACCAATTTATTGGTTAACATTCTGATGAAAAAAATTCTTTAAGAATCATAATAAAGCTTTTTTGTTCTGTTTTATATGCTTGCTTACAGAGAATATTGAACACATTAAAATNTAAAATATAAAAACTTAGTAATATTTAGTTTTGATTTTGGAAAATAAATTTAGCAATAACATCAAAGAGTTAAAACCAATTTCTTGGTTAACATTCTGATGAAAAAAATTCTTTAAGAATCATAATAAAGCTTTTTTGTTCTGTTTTATATGCTTGCTTACAGAGAATATTGAACACATTAAAATCTTTTGCTTAATATATTAATTTTGTTATTTGTAGTTTAACTGTTTGAAAAGCACCTTAAAAATGTAAAAACTGATTCAAATGGGAAAAGGAAGAATTCATCAAACTGGAGCCAACCATCTGTATTAATTAATGTGCATGCATGTACGTCACTTCAGTTGTGTCCAACTCTTTGTGACCATATGGGCTATAGCCTGCCAGGCTCTTCCATCTATGGGATTCTCCAGGCAAGAATACTAGAGTGGGTTGCCATGTCCTCCTCCAGGGGAATCTTCCTGACTCAGGGATCAAACTCACATCTCATGTCTCCTGCACTGGCGTGAATTCTTTACCACTAGTGCCACCTGGGAAACCTGTTAATTAATGTAAGCTTTTGTAAAAAAGAAAATGAAGACTTAAAAAACCCAATTGGAGACCTTCACTGCATACGAGTCCCTTCAAAATGGTCACCTTGGAAATGCAGACACCTTTTCTAATGATGTTATCCTTACATTATTTACAGAACATGTCTTTCAGAATTTCCTCTGAATGCGGTTGCACATTTTGTTGTTGTTGGTAATTATATTAGTCAAGTTGACACATAAAATTAATCATCATAATGATGTTTTCAGTAAGGGAAAAACCTTCCTTTTGGGGGAGGTAAGTTTAATTGAGAAATAGCAAATTTCCTTAAGAAATGTGAAATAGCAGACAGACTATTGTGGTCAAAGACAGAAAGCATGGCCACAGTATAATGAGACGAATTTTCTCATGATGGAGAGAAAAAAAAAAAAACTCCAGAAATGCTTCTGAGGGTGACATCAGTCATGCATGTGAGCTAAATTAGAAAGGCAGGTAGGATTTAAATTACAGAGGCTGGCATTGCAAAGCTGCTTGAATGTAATTTTAAATTCAATAGGGGATCCATTAAAGGTTTTTGAGCAGTAGGATGAGATCTAGGACTTTGTGATTTTTCTTCAGTTGTACTGATATAATAACCTTTTCAGAAAAAGGAAATGATTTGACATTATTAGTGGACTGATACTCTATTCTTCTATCCTCTAAAAAATAATTTCCCTTGATGGAAAGCATGGTAGTGGGAGAGGGCAAAGATTAATTTTTGATAACCACTGTGATACTAGATCATTAATTAATTAAATGAGTCAAATCACTGAAATCATTATCATTTATTTTTTAAAAAATTCTTTTAAAATGATATAATAAGCACCTCTTATGGGGTCACATAATATATCCTATTCATCTCCTCTGCACCTTCTATAATGCTAAAAATTTAGAAATAATATTTCATCAAGGGATAGCTGATGAGTGGTCATTTACTCTTAAATCTCAGATGGTGCAGTAGTAAAGAATCCACCTGCCTATGCAGGAGATGCAAGAGATATGGGTTTGATCTCCATGACAGGAAGATTCCCTGGAGAAAGGAATGGCAATCTACTCAAGTATTCTTCCCTGGAAGACTCCATAGGTACCCGGAAGGCTACAGTCCATGGAGTAGCAAAGAGTCAGACGTGACTGAACACACACACACACACAAACCTCTTTTTCTATTTGAGGGTATAACATTCACTTAGCCTACTTAGAAACTTCTGAGTTGTTCTAGACACTTTCCTATGACATTTACATTAAATAGACAACCAAGTTCTATTTTGCCAACAACATCACTGCCTTGTTTTAGGTTCCCATGAGCTGTCTATAAACCTCAGTGGTCTTATTTATCTTTTAAAATACAGTATCACTCCCTTCAATAAATGTATCTGTTCATTCCTTTAATCCTGCAAACAGTAACCAGGCAATGTATTAGGCTCTGAGTCTATTACAGCAAACTAAGTAGACACTGCACCTGGTTTCATGGATGTGTAATTTAACGGGAAGTTGGGTGTAAACCTATCTATGGTTATGAGTTGTAATCAGGGCTATAAAGAAAAAGAACAGCAAGGTTAGAGAGAAAAGTTGCTGGAGCCAAGTTATTCTTTCTAAAGATCAATCTGATCATATCTAAAATCTTTCCTTCAGTTGTCTGCAGGATTAAATACAGACTACTTTGAGTGGCTCACAAGGGACCATATGTTTGTATCTTAATGTCTAGCATAATGCCAAACTCACAGAGGTCAATGATATTAGTGGAAAGAATGAATATTCATCTTAAAAATGGTTTTAAGACAATCTTCCATTTACATACTAACAAAATTTGTTCATTTTGAAACAGATTGCCAAATACTTCATTAAAAAGGAAAGAATGTGCTTCCATCAATTTTCGAGCCCAGATTACATCCAGAACATTATTTTTTTTGTCCTTGAAAACACTACTAGAATTTTAACTGAAATATCAGAAATGTGCTATTACTATAATGTGTAAAACATTGCTTTTTTGTGTGTCAGGAGAAGCCTGTAGTAAGGGTAGTGAAAAACAGATTGACATTTGGTCATTATTTCTTATCAAGGGTGTTTTACTTGTAATGCTATTTGACAGCTATATTCTAGGTCTGACAGCATTGAACCGGCGTAATTCCCACTGAACTGCTCTAAATAGGCAGTATTGCAATCAGTTTAACAACCCCTGGAGGCAATAAAATCTCTCCTTTGAACGAATACTCAAGGGGAAGAAATCTAAGATTTATAAAGGGCAGCAAGTATTCAAGAAAGGGGCAAAGTTTATGTGTGAGCCTATAATTGATGTTTCCTTTGTTGGAAAAGGAAGCTTGAGGATGCTTTAAGAATTAATCTTTAACAAGTTCTAATCGCACTAACAAGTGTGTTCAGATGAGTGAAAGAGATATGTGATTCTGAGAGTTAAGTTGCTTCCAGCCAGCTAAGAAAATTTGAAGGGGTCTTAAAAGTATGAGAACACTTTAAAATTAAACCAGAAGACTTAAGCCATGTCTCTTTGATGTCTATGCCAGAGGGTCACCATCATTAACAGTGTTGATTAAGCTTTATGATTGGTTCATGGTTTGCACTTAATATGTATGTACCTGTATGAAGAAAATTTCAGTCAAATATAGTATCATACTTATTCCAAATGAACTTGCCAGTTCTCCTTCTGTTGACAGTACTTTAGTTAAACACAAATTTAGTCAAGGTTAATTAAGACTATCCTAGTTTTAATCTACTTCTATCACTATTGGTTGTGCATCCTTGGGAGTATTATGCCATCATTCATAGTTTTCTCATCTGCAAAATGGAATTCATAGTTCTTATTACTGGGGAGGTTTGAAGGTATGTAGCTGAAGAAAATGGCAACCCACTCCAGTATTCTTGCCTGGAGAATCCCAGGGACAGAGGAGCCTGGTGGGCTGCCGTCTATGGGGTCTCACAGAGTCGGACCCGACCGAAGCGACTTAGCAGCAGCAGCAGCAGAAGCAGCAGCTGAAGAAGAGTGCCTCATTCAGTGTGGATCACAGAGTAGTAGCTGAAGCTATCTGATAAGCAACTATTAATTTTAAGCTGCTTGATACTCTCAGTAACCATATGAGGTTGGGTATAATAGTAGAGTAGCGAGGGTGCTTTGAGGGTGGCGGTTTCTTAGGGGAAATAGGTTGGGATACAGAATGAACTTAATTCTCTATTTTGGACCCAGTTGCTAGGGAAGTAGCTCAGTGAACTCCAGGGATGTTGGTCCTGAAACTGTGGAATTCTTTAGCATGTCAGTGTTCTTGTCTTTCTCCAGAGGGTGATGGGGGCAGGCACTACCATCGAAATGTCAGAGAAACCTATCTTCACCTCTCTATTGTTTATAAATGACTGTGATTTATAAAAGTGTGTGTGTTGGCTTTTTATTGTTTTCTCTAGCTCTAGCTCTTTTATCTCACTGTTTACATCTATGTTGTATATGCAACTTCTGTAGCACTAGCAGGGTTTCTTTGTATGAATGGTTCCTGCCTAGGACTCTCACCTTTCGCCATTTATTTAACTTAATAAATTCTGTTCATCTTTTGGGTCTCAGCTTAAACGCTGTGTCTCCCAACAAGCTTTCTTTGACTCGAGTCCTGAGAGCCCCCTCCCGCCACGTGCCCTTACAGAGCTCCAGTCCCCTGCCATGCCCTGTCTCGCGCACTGTCATTGTAGGAGGCATTCTTGCTCTCTAATAGTGTCTGTTTATTTCTGAGCATATGAGGGGTTTGCACCTTCTCAACTTCTGGAAGTTCGGTGAAGCCATATGGTTTGACTTGGCTGATAATTTGTGAGCAAAATGCTCTGTGCTCACGTCCTTCTCTCTTTTCTGCCATGGCAATTCCACAGACCTATGCTGATAATGGAGATACAGTGGTGAGTCGTCATGTGGAGGGCGGCTGCCATAGAGAGTTGTCAAGACACACAATAGACACACAATAGACCCTGTGTCAGATATATACCTTTGTGGCTTTCTAGCCACTGAGTTTTGGGGGTTGCTGGTTACTGCAATATATCTTGGCTGATACGGTCATTGATGGGCCATCATACTGCTTCCTCACCTGTCTGTATAGATCTTTAAGAGAAATAATTGTCTTGTTCATCATCCTGTCCCTGGAGCCCTGTTACAAGACTGCCTGGCATATGGTAGGCAACTAATACATCATTCATGGACTGAAATAATGATTCTATATCAAGGAAGGAGCTATCTGAAGATCTGATTTCCACAGTAATCAAACCCTTGGCATGTTGGTGTTGTGAGAAAAAGTGATGAAGAAATATTATTTGAGGAGAAAAATATTGTTTATGATTCAATATCTAAAGCTGTTGAAAATAATTTTTTTTTTTAGGAAAAAAGAAGATGCTTTATCATTGAAAGAAAGCTCCGTAGAGACAAAAAAATAAAATGCACACTTCTTTTTATGGATAAACAACGGCATTTCTTTCCTCTCCTAGTGATTCTTATTCTGGTGAATCTTGGTTTAGATTTTGCCTTCTTCAAGAAGCCCTTCGAGCCCCTGCAAGTCAAGAGTATATTTTCTTCCTATATGACCTCACTGCATCATTTATAACCTCTATTTTAGCACTTATTACTTTAAATTGTATTTGCCTTTTTAAGAAACTCTAAGCTCTATGTTGATAGGCAGGGACTGTGTCTATTTCACAGTTACATCCCAGAGCTTGGAACATGGTGAGTGTTGAATAAATATTAGTGGAATGAGTGAATAACAGCTAATATTTGTATACCATGTTAAGACATTTCTACATTTACTTTCTAAATTAATCTTCATATAAATCATGAGAAGTATATGCAATCATGAGGGCTTCCCTGGTGGCTCAGCTGGTAAAGACTCCACCTGCCATGTGGGAGACCTGGGTTCAGTCCTTGGGTTGGAAAGATCCCCTGGAGAAGAGAACGGCTACCCAATCCGGTATTCTGGCCTGGAGAATTCCATGGACTGGGTCGCAAAGAGTCAGACTTGACTGTGTGACTTTCACTTTCACTTTCATACAACCATGAGAGGTAAGTATTACTTTCTCTGCTTCATTGATGAAGGAAAATGGGGCTCCATGAGTTTACATGCCTTTACCAAAGAGCACTCACCTATAAGTAGCAGAGTGGGACTGTCACTTTTCTGGTATTTATTTCTCAGCACATTTTCTGTCACGGGTAAGGAGATTTGACTTGGGCTAATAATGGTGTGAGACAGCAAGGTTTCTGTGTAGAATGCCAGATGCTTCCTGATTTTAGTCATACTGGTTCTGTATGAGCCAGAACTATTATTCCAAGCTCTCTGGGGGAGATTCTTAGTGTAAGGGTTTTAAAAAAAATGCTGAATTCAAGCTACATACATTAGAATCCTGGCCATTACATCTTGTGAGCTTGGGTGAGTTTCATAACCTCTGTAAGCCTCAGTTTTCTCAAAGGTAAATTAGGAACAGTACTATCGATCTCATGGGTGCTTTTCAACGTAGTCCTTAACTTAGAGCCTGGCCCAGATGTGGTAATTAGAGCCTGGCCCAGATGTGGTAATTAAGCAGTGGTAGTGGAAATGGCAACCCACTCCAGTGTTCTTGCCTGGAGAATCCCAGGGACGGGGGAGCCTGGTGGGCTGCCGTCTACGGGGTTGCACAGAGTCAGACACGACTGAAGGGACGCAGCAGGAGCAGCAGCAGTTATTATTATTACCGTGACTATCACCTTTGTGTTATCAGTACTGTGCTGTGCAGTCTATACAGCAGGCTCAGAGGCCCTTGTTTTCTACAGCGAATAAAGAATATCATCTTGGCAGTTCTTATTGTCAGTTAATATACAAACTGGTCTTGAGTTCCAAACCATGCAGGCTCCCTTGTACCTGGTAATACTCAGGGAGAATCCTGCCTTCGGGTCATTGGATAGTATTTTTGTAGCTTTAAGGGGGCCAGACTTAGTAGGACTGGAGCCTGTAGGCATGTCTTAGTTCAGAATCTGAAGATTTGCAGATTTGGAGAAGGGGTAGATAAAGGTGTACTGGGTTTCAAGGAGAAACCAAATATAGAGTTGACCAGTAAGAAAGGAGAGATGTGACCGGCATAAAGCCAGAAAAACATGAAAATAGCTAATAAATACTGATTGCTTAGTATGTATCAGGTACTTAATGTGTAGTATTTAATTCTTAGAACAACCCTGCAGATTATGTCATTATCCCTGCTTTTGTATTTAGGAACCAGAGGCCCAGAAAGGCTAAGTATCTTGCCCAGAGTCTCACATACGGTACCAGCAGGAGGGCGCCTTTATCATGCAAGGCAAGCCAGAACCAGAGTAAGAAGACATGCTAGAACATGCTGTTCTGAGGAACACCTCTGAACCGGATGCTTTGGTTTCTGTGGGTTACGCTGATGAGCGTTAAGTACCCAGCCCTACTCAGGTGGTCCCTGAAAGCAGCTGACCAAGCTGGCTGCACATCGCATTCCCTGCGGGCTTGTTAATGGTACAAATTTCCAGGTCCTAATCCCAGAGGCTCTCAGGCGGTCTCAGGTATGTCCAACAAATCGATGTTTTTAACCATCAACTCAGAAAATTCTGAAGCACCTGGTCTTCTGGCAGGTATTTAGAAACCTCCACCTTGAAGCCTGCTTCCGTGGTGGCTCACATGGTAAAGAATCTGCCTGCAGTGCAGGAGACCTAGGTTTGATTCTTGAGTCGGGAAGATCTTCTGGAGAAGGGAATGGCTACCCACTCCAATACACTTGCCTGGAGAATCCCATGGACAGAGAAGCATGGCGGCTACAGTCCAAGGGGTCACAAAGAGTCAGACATGACTGAGCAACTAACTCTTAACACCTTGAAGCCGCCCACCCACTGGAGGCATTGTGGGGTTTTCATGCAGGCATTTTTCCCACAGCTGTTGGTAAAGAATCTATTGATTACCTAGATCTGACTAGGAAAGAATTGGAACAGTGCTGAAGAATTCCCTTGGTTTCTCAAATCTTGGGCTTCAAAATGAAACCTAGGTTAATATCCTGCAGGTGTAGAATGCAATGTGGGCTGGGAAAGGTATTCCTGTGAAATTGTCTTTATTCTCCACAGAATGCTGCTGGCTTGTTAGGTGAGCTTAAAATTCTCAATATTGGGTTTGAGTTTCTCAGCAATCATTTGTGTTCTATCCGAGTAAAGAAGCAATAAGCATTTTGTCTGCAGTGAGCTGAATCATCCTGAGGGAGCAGTTTACATCATTAGAATGTAGTGAAATAAGTTGTCACCAACAGCTGCCAACAATATTTCTGGTGACTTGGAAAAAGGTTATGTTTAGCAGACATTTTCTGAGTTGTATTTACTATTGTACGTGGAGCGAGGCCATGTATGCTGGCAGGCTGATGTTCTTTCTGATTTCAGGTACTTTAATAATGGTTTGTCTGGGTGAGTACAGAAGAATTGAGTAAAGTTCTTGATGAAATGCTGGATGTCAAAGCAATAATTTAATGCTTCACTAGGAGGCTTGAAGAGTCTGTTCTCCTCAATGATGAAGTGTGTAGCAGACTAAATACTATTCATCACAGAATTTTCTTATCTTATTATTAGGCACAGCAGTAACAACTCTTGTCTGAGGAGCCAATGCATCTTGAAGCCTTTTTTTCCACCTACACCATCAACTCCCTGGCCCAAGCCTAATCCATGTTTAAACAACTGCAACAAACTCCTAACTGGTCTCCCTCTCTCTCTACTTGCCAGTCCATACACAGTTCTCCATTTGGTAGCCAGAATAATTGTTCTCGACACAAATCTGACTGTATTTAGTTGCTGTTTCCCCAGCATTTAGAACCAGCTTTTAAAAAGTATTTATTTGGCTGCACTGGGTCTTTATTGTAGCATGCTGGATCTTTATCTGTGGCACGTGGAATCTAGTTCCCTAACCAGGGATCAAACCCAGGCCCCCTGCATTGGGAGCGTGGAGTGTTAGCCACACTTCTACCAGGGAAGTCCCTAGAACAGTTTTTGACACATGGTAGATGGCCACTAATCACTTGTTAAATGAACAAATGACTGTTAGTCTCCTGCTTAAACCTTTCAAACCCTCCCCACTGCCTTCAGGATACAGACCAGCTTTCTTAACACGAGCTTCAAGGCTCATCCCCTTCCTTACACACTCTGCTCCATCCTGAACTACCTGTGGCTCCTCCAGTCTGCCATCTTTCTCTTCTCTGAGCCTTAACACCTGCTGTTCTGTCTGCCCAAGTATCTTCCCTCCATTCTACCTACTTTTCGTTAACAGGTAACACCTTTTCATTCTTTTGGTCTCAGTCTAGATGTCAACTCTTTTAGCAAGTCTTCTCTGATTCTCCCAAAATTGAGTTGCCTGGACCTCATGTGTGATTCCAGCTCCTGAACTTTCTCACCACATCTTTGCTTCACTGCTCTGTAATTGCTGATTTTCTTGTCATGAATGCAAGTAGGTGTTAACTCCTGGGGTGCAGAGATGATATCTATCTTACTTAACATTCTACAAGTCCTATTAGCTAACACAGGTCTTGGTCCCTAGTATAATAAACTATCGCCTGCTGGTGAGTGAATGAATCAGTTGATATAAATAGCCTAGGGAACCTAAAGGCATAGCCTTGGTTTTACCCCTGGCCTTTAGTTGGAAGAAGGTCCTAAAGATACTTTCACAGGCTTGCAGAGTTACTCACTCTGGTTGAGCTCCCTCACTTGATACCTACGTGGTTACCATTCTGGCCCTAGCTACCATCAATCCTCACTTGGATTAGAGAAACAGACTCCTAATTGATCTCCCCCATACCTTGTCATTCTACACACAGTTTTCTATTCAGTGGCCAGAGAGGTGGAAGCCCAGAATGTTTGAATAACTTATTTAAAGCTTTCAATGGTTTAGTAGCAAAATCATAATGAGAACCCATTTTTAAGGAACTTTTTTTCCTAGCTTCTCTACAGTCCCAAATATTCCCTGACTAAATACAATTTGATTCTGATTCATACTTTTGTCTCCTAACATAGATATGTTATTCTAATTCCAGCTGTGCTTTTCCTTGAGTTCTTTGCACAAGTCCTAGAAATCATATGCTTACTCTTTCTTTGCAGTTCTGGAGACATCTGCTTTCCATCCTAAGTAACATCCCTTATTTAGAGAGATTTCACTAAAGGAAGTTATAGAATAATCCTTAAATCTGCAGAATACTTATGAAGGCTTGATGCCTCAAAAAAAAATCTATATTCAAATTTTTCACCCTCAGTGAGTATATATTTGTTATGGATTCAGTCTATGACGACACGAGAGGGAGGGGGCAGGAGCTAAAGTTTGTTCTAGTCCAGAAGTCTGTACTCTCTCTTAATTTCTTCTTGGTAGGTATCTTTGTCATTAATTTCCTGATATTGGTAGTTTGTTTTCCTGAACACTCAGGGACCCAGTGGAAAAAGTCTTTCATTTCTTGGTGTCCATTTTTTAGCTATCCCTTGGAGGAGGGAATGGCAACCTACTCCAGTATTCTTGCCTGGAGAATTTCATGGACAGAGGAGCCTGGAGGGCTACAGTCTATAGGGTTGCAATGAGTCAGACATGACTGAGCAACTAACATCGCATGCAATTACCATCTTGTTTCATTCATAGCAAGGCTTTTTTTTTTCTTTTTTGTTTTTGTGTTTGTTTGGTTATTTTTTCCCTTCCCTAGCTTGTTGTTGCTGTGATAGGGCACATTATAAAACATAATGGGGTTTTGAAAGCGAGAGAGCTGATACTGGGATTTGCCATGTGCCCTGGATCAGTTCAGTTCAGTCGCTCAGTCGTGTCCGACTCTTTGCGACCCCATGAATCGCAGCACGCCAGGCCTCCCTGTCCCTCACCATCTCCCGGAGTTCACTCAGACTCACGTCCATCGAGTCCGTGATGCCATCCAGCCATCTCATCCTCGGTCGTCCCCTTCTCCTCCTGCCCCCAATCCCTCCCAGCATCAGAGTCTTTTCCAATGAGTCAACTCTTCGCATGAGGTGGCCAAAGTACTGGAGTTTCAGCTTCAGCATCATTCCTTCCAAAGAAATCCCAGGGTTGATCTCCTTCAGAATGGACTGGTTGGATCTCCTTGCAGTCCAAGGGACTCTCAAGAGTCTTCTCCAACACCACAGTTCAAAAGCATCAATTCTTCGGC